>JAEQBH010005981.1:0-113118 GCA_016808115.1 Tetrastigma voinierianum
AACCTAAATAGGTCCCAGCCTACATTGAAGAGATTCTTATCTACCCATAAAAACAGAATCTGCAGCTGCAGCTCTGGAAATCTATTGAATGAAGCAAGCCTGTGACCCTTTTCAAGCAGGAAAAGAGAAAAAAGGTAAAGGGTAATGTTTTAAAAATCAGACCGTTGATTGAATCGAAAAAGTTATCAGTTCACGATTTAGAGACCAAACCAATGATCGAAACGCGGTTAAATCAACGGTCAATGATGTGATTAGTCGGATCGCCGTCCGTCAGATTTTAAAACATTGAGAAGGGTTAAATCCCCCCACCTTATATCTTTCTAAGGGCGGCGGGTAGTGGGGAGAACTTACATTTTATCTAAATCTCAGTGTTGGTTGATGTGATCAGGGGTGGAAATGAGAATCCCATTCTCATTTGTCACATATTAAGCAAGCACATAATAATAAATCAGACTACCCATATCCTAATATGAAAATTTTCATATCTCAAAAAAAAAAAAAAAAAAAAAAAAAATATATATATATATATATATATATATATATGTCAAGTTGATTGTCGAAGACCTGGCAACTGAAACATTATGGATTGCCAACAATAATATAATGAATCAATTGCAGAACGGTGATGGGAAAAAAGAAGACAAACATGATAATGTAGCAGGAGAGATGGAAAAGCAGGAGCTTTGTTCCAAAATAATCTTTTTCAAAAAAAAAAAAACATTCTCAAATTAAGCCTAAGGTTTTAAACGGTCGAAAATGAGTTTAGAGGTTTACTTCTTCTTCTTCATGGTATCCGTATAGTACAAGACGTGAACCTATTGGAAATACCCCTCATCTCAACTACAAAAGAGAAGTGCAAACAACCTAACAACCATCCTCTTCTTCATAATCTCTCTCTCTCTCTCTCTCTCTCTCTCTCTAACTTCTGTTGTACCAAACTTCCTCCCAACAGAGATTTTAAAGCATCTAACTGCTCTCTCCTCGTAGAAAATCTATTCCATTCCTTCAACTACACTCTATCTCCGAAATCATTCAGAAATGAAAGTAAGAACATTGATTGCCTTCAAATCCAAGCTTCTTACTCCATGCAGAAGAAAACTCCAACAAATCTTCAAATTCAGATTCAAAAAACCCTTCTTCTTAAGGGCTCTTCGAGTTCATAAACGTTCACACCAGAGTGGAACAAGAACCAGAACCAGAACCAGAACCAGAGAGACACTACCACCAAAGAACCGGTTCACTGCCTTACTATCACTTCTCTGTCTCCGAGCGAAAGAGATGGATCACGTCAAAGAGCTTAGGGGCATCTCTGATGATGCAGACCAAGAAAGAAGAAGGCTCTTCCCGTCACCTCTAACACCAGCAGCTTCCATGAAGTTTGGAACACCATGGTAAAGAAGTGGCGTCGGGTCATGAGGATAATGAAGATGCCTGCAGGAGTTTCGAGAACTATTTGGCGGAGATGATTATTCAAGAAGGCAAATTGAGGGATTTGATGGACGTGGAAGAGCTTCTCTATTGTTGGAAGAACCTTAAATGCCCTGTTTTCATTGATTTGGTCTGTCGATTCTATGGAGAGCTATGCAAGGACTTGTTTTCTACTGATGAACAAGATAACCAAGAAATTCCCCAGTGATTTTACAGTATGAACAGATTTTCTTACTGTTAACTTTTTTTTGCTTATGTTTTGGACCTCTCTCTTCTGTATTCTGAGAACAATTAAAGAGTTATCATAAGTCCTTTGATATCCTGTGTAAATGCATACTAATACTAGTTTATAATGTAAGGGCCAAAACCTCCTAGAAGTAGAATGTGATTTCCTCTGATTTACGTCTGATCTGAATGGAGGAAGAATTTATCGGAGTATGAAAGGCATTTTAAACCGTGTATTATTCAGTAATCAGTTTGAGATTTTGATTCGAGGATAAGACGGGTTTGAGTATATCCCTCATCCCATCCCAACATTCAGCATTGAATACCGATGAAATATATAATATTTATTTCTATTAAAAGCCCTAAAGTTAAAAACATATCAGATTTTTAGAAGTTTTTTTTCCTTGATAAGCAAAAAACATACACACAAACATACAAAATCCCTAAGCAAAAAGAAAAGGACAAAAGGTCGAGCTTCCTTCCCTGCTTGAGGATAATTTGATCAACAAAGTCTACCATGAACCAATGAGATCATTTTATTTACATTACACTCTTAATAATTCAAGAACCATGTCAAAGAGGATTTGGTCGGTTTGATTCGTATTTTAGCGTTTTACATTTCTTAAAGCAAGAAAGCAACAGCGTTTGGTTACCGGTTTTTTGAAAATAGCATTAAAAACCCCTGAACTTTCAAGTTGTTTGCATATTAAGCCTGAATTTTGAAAATAGCATAAAAAAACCCTGAACTTTGATTTTTTATTGGAAATGAAGACCAGATTCGAATATAGATTCGGGTAGTTAATACTCCATTTGTAATAAAAAATCAAAGTTCAAGGAATGTTTATGCTTTCAAAGATTTAGACCTAATACAAAAACTTGAAGTTTAAGTATTTTATATTATTTTCTGATTTTTGCTCACGCTTCTCAAAACATAAAAAACATAAAGTGAATAACAACGAGTTTTGAATACTTAAAAAAATATTCTCTGTGTTTTCAAGACCATTCTCATGAGAATGACAACCAAGCCCCTTAATTCCTTGATTTGATCATTCAAGATGTTGAAATGAATTTTGTTCCTTTTCTTCCATTACAACCAAAATAGACACAAAGCAAAGGACCCTCCAAATCTTTTTTTGGTTTCTTTTTCATGAATGATTGTTGCTCAAACGATCCTCTTACTATTGAAAGCATCATGGAAATCACACAACAACAAAGAGAAAACCAGCAGACATAGGATACTTTCTTTAGAGCAATGAAGCAACCGATGATCAGTCATATCTTTCCTCCTCTCTACGTAAAGCATCTATTTTGAAGATAGGTCCAATAATATATTGGACCCACCATAACCCTATACTCCAAAATGCTTATATATATATTCTTAAATGGAGACATTTTGTCTGGGACAAGCTAGCTATAAGAACCTAATTATTGAGAAGATGTTGGATCTTGCAAATATGTTAAGAGTCTTATTTACCTAATAATTCAGCAAAGAGTCAGCTGAAATATTTGATCCCCACATATGCATGGTATTTAGGGTGAGAATATAGATTATTTGGCGCCAGACGCACGGCGCAGGTTTTCTTGATGAAATGTGTAGTATAACCGAATATATATTTTATGATTTTTATGGCGAGTTAATTCACTATTTTTACCGACTTTTACGATTTAACATTTATTTTTAGTTGATTTTTTGCTTCTTTTCCTCTTCTATAGGAATTATTCGGTAGTTGGGAGGGTTATGGTTTTTTTTGGAGTTGAAACATGGCAGAAATGGGGCTGTACGGGCTGAGATCTCAAAAATCAAGCATCTGGGGCCAAAACGCCTTCGTTTTGGTGCACCATATGTTTTTTTTTAAACTCAAGGTACAACTCAAAACGACGCCGTTTTGGATAAGTGAAATAACTTATCCAAAGCACATCGTTACAGTGCATTTAAAAGAAAATATATATATAAGACCAAAACAACGTCGTTTTGGTCTCTGTTATAGGAAAAAAGCCCTAGGGTTCCTCTACGCAGCTTGACAACGGAGAAAATGGAGAAGAAGAAGAAGAAGAAGAAGAAAAAAAAAAGGGAAAAGAAAACCTAAAAATGCTCGAGGCGAGGCGCTGCCGTCTAGAGTGGTGGCGCCTGGGGCTTTCGCGCACCTATGAGATAAGTATGATGGGAACATATCTTCATGGCTGGAAGGATTCAGCCTCGAGGCCCTACGGATATTTGAACAGTTGATTTCCATGTTCAAAAAGTTAAAAGTCAGATACAAATAGAGAGAAACTCCAAAAACAAGTCTAATCTTCATTGTTTTTTCCTTTCTCATTATTCTGGATATAATAAGAAATCAAAAGGTGGTAGTTGCGTTTTGTTCCCCATAATCACAGCAGAGAGTAAACCAGAGTCTTGAACTAGAAACATTATGCCTATCATTATGGAGGATTTCTGTATCCTCTCAACAAGAAAATCAGAACAAAACTGATCAAGAACTTTTCAGATAATGTTCAATGAAACTTTTTATTATAGGTATATTCAATCAAACCTTGTGGTGATTCAACGGAGAACAAATAAACTGGTCAAGCAATACATGTTTAAACCCCTAATACACCCAATTCAAGCAAGTTCAGTTAGATTCAGCAAGGTGAGATACAGGATACAGGATGCAATAATTATATAGCATCATCGACTAGATATTTATTTACAATTCAAAAAGACAATAAACAAGATCCTGGCAGCAGATTGTGTCATGGATTATATCAAAAAACTAGGAACTAGAAAGAACTACAAACTTTGAGCTTGTGGGTTCAATCCCACCATACTCTATCCTGAAAGCAAAAACTCCAATAACAACTTCTGCCTGAGTAAAGCAAAGAACATATTCAGAACAGGAAGTGATAGGGTTTTCTCAAAGTTACCAGTTAGTCCAAGCACCTCCTTTTAGCACAAATGAAGTCAGGATCTCATTTTCGAGAGATAAACCCGAGATTTGATCAATGTATCCCCTATTCTAAATCCAGGCATCACCATGAACTCAACTTTGAGCTTTGTTTGTCCTTCATCAAACCCACCTGTGGCTTCCTTCTCCCCCTCCTCCACACATGACATGTATACTTCAGAGAATTCACTACCTCTATTGACTCTGAAAATTTCAGGTTTGGGTTTAACAGAGGTTGCAATTCCTAGTAGAATCCAAACACAATTGGCCATTTTCACAAATGCTTCATAGAATGGAGTCCTTGGATGCTTCCCCATTGTTACTAGCATCCTGTGATCCAAATTCCCGAAAAATGAAGCTTCCATTTTTGGATGAACAACTAATAGATACTTGGATCTGCAGAATTCAGCAAAACCCGAATTGGGATTTTCTATCAGGGCACCAACCGGGTCATCAAACCCGGCACCATATCCAAAATTGGAAGATTGGATTGAAATCCCATGAAACATTCTCCGGGCAATGTAGGCCTCAAAAGCATACTTCTTGTGAGATCTTTTGGAATAGACAACAGCATCTTCTTCGATTGAATTTGCTGCTAGGTCTAAGGCCAACCGAAACCCTCAAGAAGCTAATTAATGGTTTGGCAAAATCATGGATTGCCTTCGAGGACGCATTAAAGGCATCCTGAAACGAAGGTTGGTTAAAAACCACAACTTTCCCTCCTTCCAAACACCTCCGTTCAACCTTGTAAGTAAGTTCCTCATTCTGCAAATCCAAATCCTCAAGCTGCCGTCTCAAACTGATTATCTCAGAGTCTTTGGCCGTGGCTTGAGATTTCAACTGTTCCAACAACTTCTCCTTCACTCGAATAAACTGGGAGTGGGAAGAACCAAGCTTGGATTTTGCCAAATGCTTCTTCTCCTTGTAAGATCTTTTGATCTTGCAGAGAGCTTCAACCTCCGCAACAACAAGCTCATTAGCGGCCTTGATTTTTTCTGGGTCGTAGGGAATATGAGCTTGCTGGAGCTGAATATAAGCCAGCTTCAGATCCGAAACAGTGTCGAACAGCTTCAAGATCTCCGCATTACCACTAACACATTCCCCGATTCCGCTAAAACCCTCGACAGGTTGAGGATGAATCTTCTCGGCGTCGCGCTCAGCCTCCTCAGTCGCGTCACTGCAGTCTTCACCCATCACCGCATCGCCATCACTGGGGCAATAATCGTGGCGATTATGGCCAGGGTTTTCCGAAGAGAAGACTCCGACAGATCTAAACCTGCAAACTCTAGCAAACCTGGAAACGATTTCGGATATGTTTGAGAACGATTTGGAAGGTTTTGTCGCCGACCCACATTCCATTTTTTTCAAAATCAAAAACCCCAAAACGGCTACAAACAGAGAGGAGGGAAAACGATTGAGGTAGTCAAAGGGGGGTGTTAGACTAGGGTTTAAGCAGCAAATCAGAGGACTGATCACCAAACGATGTCGTAGAGGAAGTGGGGACTGTGGGTGGGAAAATGGTAGCCAAGTGGGGCTGACTGCTGACTGGTGAGTGGGAGAGGAATCTGAATCTGAATTTTTACGCCGCAAGAAGACGCAGATTTTGAGATTTGAAAACCCCTCAACCCCAACCCCAAGCGCACGCTGTTTGCCACCTCTCTCTCTCTCTCTCTCTCTCTCTCTCTCTCTCTCTCTCTCACCTGTCCTCCATGATTTCCATAAGTCAAGGTCTTGCAATAATTTTGTTGTTCATTTGCATACTTCTTTTCAGGCTTTGCTTGTTTGTTTCGAAGGAAAATACGACCAAAAGGAAAGCATACAAAGAAACAAAAAATAATACAAAATCAATAAATTGTATTATATAATTTATGTAAAATAAATTAAATCAGGCTTTGATTATTTATTTCGAAGGAAAAATAGACCAAAGAGAGGATAAAGAAGTAAAAAATAATACAAAATCACTAGAATTGTATTACTTAAAATTTATGCTCTAAAATAAATTAAATTTACCAAAATAAGCAGTGATAATTTTTCTAATTAGAAGTAAAAAAGGATAATATGGACGTTGGTTTTGTTTTAAAAACATGGAAAAGACTAAATTCAATGAATATTACCCTTTTCAAAAAACATGGATCAAATAGACTCCTTATTTTTACTCTTACTTAATTTCTAAATATTTTTATATAGAAGCTTTTTATATTTATCTACTTTGTTACATTATAATAATAGTAGTTTCTATTCTTATGGGTCTTTGAGGTGCTTTGTCCCAAAGTAATATTTTTTCAAAAAATATTTAAATTAATATGTTGAAAATATCTCGAAACTAGTGTTTCATTGTTAGAATTGTGATTCTGCAGACAGGTTAAGTTTGGGTCGGTGGGTCGACAGAGGCCAGAACTAAATCGGTAGTCAAATTTAAATTTTTGATTTTTTTGATAAAAACAATAGCCCGGCCTAGTCATAAGTACAGACCAGTAGAGACCAATTTGCTTAGATTTGTTTGGCCAAATAAGTCTGATCGACCCTACTTTTGGATGGATCGAACTAACCCAATGGGTTGAGCTTAAAATTTAAAAAAAAAAAAATGGTTACTTCTAAAAAAAATAAACAACTAAATATTTAATCATATATTAAACAATATTAAGGCAAAAGTATATTAAAAAAAAGAAAAAGCAAACGCCATCTAAGCTGAACCTCCAAGGGCATGTATTCATTTTGAATAGAAGATAAAAATAATATAAAATTGTTTTGGCAATGTATTCATAATTTAAAAAATAACGATTCTTTAAATAAAATAAAAAATTAGCACCAAGTAATGGTCCAAAATCAATGTAACTCATCAACCCAACAAGATCCATAGAAAGATGAAAATTTATACAAGTCTAGTCCAAAGTTGTGGACCCTAAAAGCAAAACAATTGTTATTATAAGAAAAGAAGCATTACTTTTCTATCTTCTTTTTTTTTTTATTTATTACATTTTCACTTTTTGAATGTGGACCATCTCCTCTGCCATTTTTATAACATAAACTTTATTTTTTGTATTATTTTCCCCCTTTTAGTGATTGATCCCAGTGATTTATCGCTACATAATTGTAGGTCAAAATCTTGGGTTATTAGATCCTTCAGGAGCATTACTACATAACAACATAAAACAAGCAATACGAGCGTCGGGGAGGGTCTCCCGCCATCGCGCCTCGATCTTTGAGTTAGATCCTTTCTTTCTTTCCAAAATCGGGATTTTTCGGTTTAGAGTCCGTACCTTATTTCGTGTCATGACCTCCTTTTATCAAAAAGGAAAGGGATCCACTTTTCGTGGAAAGTGGATCATTTCATCCCAAATCGGAAGGGGAAGATGGCGCATATATCGTATGCAGAGACTAGTTCTTCCTTTTAAATGGAAGTCGGAGGAAGATTGTGCATCTCTCCGCGTCACGCCCAGTTAACCGTTTAAGTGGATATTTCCTGAATACATGACCCCGATAGCATTTGTTCACCTTGAATTCACGGCAAGGCATGGAACGCATGCTCTCTCCGGGAGAGTCTATATGTCAGCACTTGTTAAATAAAATCTCTCCAGGAGATGGCATCAGGGATGGTGATCCCAATTAGGGTATTTAGTTGTCGCGGGCCTACGGGCTGGGGCACAGATGGCTTGTCTTTTGGCAATAATATTGAAATCTAATAATGTGTTGGTATTATGATTCTAATATCTTTGTTTAAATGCTGTTTGTTAGTACATTATAAAAATAGGAAATCCTAAAATAATAATTTTGTTTGTTATAGAAAATAAATCAAGCATAGCTAAAAGGTAAGTATAGAAGTCTAGTCTTTTGAGAAAATGATTTAATCTCTTTTGGTTAAAATAGATTAAATGAGTTTAAGATTATTTCTTGAAAAGCTTTTATATGTTTCATTTAATTTAATTTATATAAAAAAAATTCAATTGAATACCTTTTTTGAGCTATATTATAGGGTTCCGTGGGGCGGTCAGCCTTCCAACCCGAAAAAATGAGGCATGTTATTTGTCAATCGAGTTTTAAATTAGTTTCGGCCATTTCGGTTGGATATCGAAGCGGAATATTCGTGTTCGGTTGTTTGGTGCATATCATTTCGGGGAATTGCACGGATATATATATATATATATATATATATATATATATATATATATATATATATATATATATATATATATATATATATATATATATATATATATATATATACATATATATATATATATAAATTTTTTAATACATAGAGTATTATATAACATAATTTATCAAGTAAAATTATTTTATAATACATTAATTAAAATTAAATTATCAAATAAACATAAATATTTTAATACCTTAACCAAATTTTAAAATGTAAATTAATATAATGTTTTAAGCATGTTAATCCTTCATAAATCAACAAACAAGTATAAAATATTTGTACAAGAAAATACAAAATAAACGATAAATTTTAAAAACGAGAAAAAATTTATTATACAATCAAGTAATTCAGCGAATTCAGACGTGAGCAGCGTACGTTGGCGAATTTTCCGTGGCGTGTTAGTTCCGGTTTTGGAACGGGCGAATATTTCGGCCCGTTCGGTAGGGCAATTCGCGCTTCTTTGTCCCGATGGATCGATTCGGGCTTTGGATTTTAGTCGCGTAGCGTCGCGTGTCTTATACTAGGTGAGTGGGCTTAATGGACCCAGGACATATGGGTTTGGCAAGTCCAAGAATTAAAATAATATTTTAAAAAAAATTTAACCCTTCACTCTATCTTAAAAATTAATGTATCAACTAAATTATACTTATATTTAACTTATATAATAAACTTTTAACAAAATATATATTATAAATAAAATTATATAATGCATATAAAAAAAATAACATATAAATAAGGGGTGTGCCAATTTGTATAGGCCAAGAGCAGGCTTTTGGACGGGCATGAAAATAAATCTTATCGTTTGACCTTTTAAAAATGGGCTCGAATCGGACTTAGCCAGCTCGAGCTTGGGCCAGGTTGGGCTCGAAGCGGGTCTCAATTTCCAGTTTTTTTTGGAGACTCCTACTATTTTAGATAATAAAATAATTTTAAATACTTTTTTAACACCAAATGATATAGTGTCATATGTGAGTAGAGAAGTATGGTAAAAAAGTATATAAAAAATTGGCAAGAAATAATGTTGGAAGTGGGAGGGAGTGTTGGAGATCAAATTAGGACAAATAAGAGTCCCATCCATGAACTGTCCTAATCAGAAGAGGGTGTCAGCTTTTTATTTTATTTTATTTTATTTTATTTGGGGGGTTCTTGCAAGTCTTTTTCCCTAAATAATTGAGAAGATGTGTCTGCCAAACAGGGATAATTGCATTCACATGGACTCCCTCAATTTTCCCACATCCCAATCAAGCCCCTCTGTTGTGGTTGTGTAGGGGGGAGTAAATGGTCAATTCCATTGCCCATATTAAGGACCATTCATTTATTTAAGGGATACCCCTAGGAAACAAAGGGCTGTTTCTGTTGCTGTTGCCCTTTGTAGGAAAGGAAAAAGAAAAAAACAAAAGGACATTGTAAATCCATGTATAAAACCAAATGTTAAAAGAACAATTTGGTTTAGATATTAATGAATGATATTTGGAATTTGTCGTAGGTTTAAATATTTATGTTTGTTGTTTTGCTTATGAAAAAACTAATATAACTATTAATTGTCTTTAAAAAAAATGACTTAATAGTTTAGATTTAAGTATTTGATGGTAATTTTCTAAAACGTTCTGATTATTAACAAATTCTTTATTGTTCTTTCAATCGTATTTGTAAGTTTTTTGTTCTATAATCTTATTTCATAAAAAGAAAAAGAAATAATTTGGTTAAAAAAAAACCCCAAATAATTTAAATCTAATCCTTCCCATGTTTTTTAAAAGAATATTTAATTTAAGTTAACTGCTCTTTATCATTTTATGTATTTATATTTGTCTTATAAAAGAAATTGTTATTTTCACAAGAAAACAATAAGAGTGTTTTTATCAAAATCAAATAAAAAAATTGATGGAGGGTTAAGGCTTCTTTGTTTCTGTTTTATAGCGTGCGAAACGATTTTAAGCAGCTTATCGTTTAATGTTAAGAAATTGTCATGCTGAATTTAGTGTTTTTGTCTTTATATTTTTTGTAACAAAAATAAATAGAAACCAGTTATATTTTAAGTATTTTTATTTATTCTCCTTATTTTTTAAAATAAAATAAAAAGTTTTCAAAAACAAAAACCTTGGTAGGAAAGGAAAAGGAAAAAGAAAAAAAAAAAAAGCTAAGGCATTGGAAATCTATGTATAAGACCAAAGGCTAAAGAACAAATTGGCCTTGGGAGAGGGCAGATAGCATATCTTCTTTAATATGTTTAAAGTCAGTGTGCCCCATACCTTTCCTTCGTCGCTTCTTCTTCAAATTGCTATAAAGCTAAAAGAATAAAACATGGATTGTGATGGTTTCTCTAAATGTTCTTATTTCATACCACAAGAATTCTTTTTTTTTTTTTTCTATGTCTTTGTCACCCTCATAAAAGTTCTTCCCTTTTGGCATTTTGAATTGACTATTGAGATTTCTTTTACCACTTTCTAATATTGTTTCATTGTTTGAAGAAGTGTGAAGGGTTGAGAGATTATTATTTTTTTGGCCCTATGCTAATATCATTTCATGATGGGATTCGAGACTTTAAGTTACCCTTCATAGCTATATAGTTGCATGTGTATCTAGTGATTGACCAACTTTGTCCGCTTCGGCGTTTTTTGTCCGATCGTAAAATGTAAGCGAGTGAGTCAGTACGTATAACTGGGTATGACCTTTGGAAATGTCTAAATACAGTACAGAAATGACAGTAAATGGACTGTAGTATAATATAATATTCAATTAAATGCATATTATTTAATTTAAAAAAGATGTTTATAATATAGGATTAATTATTTAGAGTTTTAATTTT
The DNA here is from genome assembly GCA_016808115.1 of Tetrastigma voinierianum. NCBI lineage: Eukaryota > Viridiplantae > Streptophyta > Magnoliopsida > Vitales > Vitaceae > Tetrastigma > Tetrastigma voinierianum. The sequence goes on from JAEQBH010005981.1 coordinate 11,540, forward strand.
CTTAAAAATTGGTTTTAAAGAATACTACGACCAATCGTTGGATCAAAGTTGTAGATATTATAATTCATAATCTCTTTTTCTTAAGAAAATGTTTACTAACTTATTATGAAATAAATAAAAGATGGTTCTTAATAAGTCAATAAACATTTTACTTAGAAACAAATTATTCGAATCATCATTACATTAGTATAATAATTATGTTACATTAAGAATAATTTTAATACATTAGTGTAATAATTATGTTATATTAAGGATAATTGTGTTACATTAGTGTTATAACAGTAACACATTATTGTTATAACATTGTTAATGCTATAACACTATTATCTTATGGTGAAAAGAGAAATTTGATTTTATGATTTTCTCTTTCTTACATGCCAAATAAATGGAGTTCATTTGGTAAACTCTACATAATATGGGTGAGTTAGGTTTTTTTTTAATTTATATCGGTACAACAATGTACTTAAACATAATTCCCGGAGTTTAAACATACAATAAACGCAAACTTCTCTAGTTTAAATTTACATTAAAAGCAAGCTAATTGGTCTCCCCATGAGTTGAATGAGAAGCTTAACTTCAATGTGCTCAATCAAAAGCAGCTCTATAATTCCCTGACATTCGCAATTCAAAATGACATTCAATCATCTGGTTGTTATTCTTTTCTCTCGTCTTAGTCTTTCTAATCCCTGCTTCTTAAGCGAGGTGGTGAATTTTGTCGTTTTTCTTTGAAATTATCAATACATGTATTAGTTTTTCTGATAAATTGGTTCTTTTGCAAATACATATTTTAATTTATTTTTCGTATTTTCATCGTTGTCTTGTGTGACACATTGCTTATATCGAGCATCTGGCACTTTCTTGTGTAATTTAGTAATTAAACAATAAGCATGTCGATTGCTTTTGTATATAGGTAATCGGATAACCAGCATGTTGTCGAATGGTCGAGTAAATGCGTATGCATTACAATTATCATAGAATATCAAATGTGTAAGCTTTAGATCGATTTATTCAGCTATTAACTCGGATGCTACATTATCCTTTAAAATTTTTAACGAATTTGATTATGTGTTTCTATATAATGTATTACAAGTTATTCTCGTTAAAAAAAAAATACAACATCATCAATTCAGACTTCACAGTCCCACAAGAAAAAGAAAAACAACAATTAAAATTGGGATTTTGATTTCTCTCAGAGTTACCATGTTGGGGAATTTAAGAGGTAATGCACAAATTTTCAACTACATGTGGGACAAAAGTGGTAGGAACTGAGTAAAAGTTTTTTTTTTTTTTTTTTTAAAAAGGGAAAGGGAAAAAGGAAAATTAGAAGGCATGGAATGAAATAGAAGAGGCAAATCAAAGGGTGAAATGTAATACCGAGTGGAGTGCAGATAAAGAGGCACGCTAAAGACCCAAAACCAATGCATTTTTCTTCCTCATTTGTTTTGACATTTTGTCCTCACTTTCTTGCCTTTAGAATCTTAGGTTAAACATAAATTAAAAAAAAAAACAAAACAGAGGTGAAAAGCCATTACATTGAATCAATAACTTATCCTTACATGCATGCCTATCAAGGACTATTTCCTTATATTTTCCTGGGAAAATCCAACACTTTCTCTTTTCTCTCTCTCTATCTATCTCTACACTCTTCCACCCACCACAGGCCATAAGAGGGAGGGTTGTGATCAGAACTGGGTTTAGATCATCCAATCAGAAACAGACACTTTGATGGTAAAGACTGCTTCTGCTCCAAACCCCATTACAGATGCGTGCGTTTTGCTGAATATCAACAGCTGAAAGCGTTAGTTTGAGGTTTAAAGAAGTGATTTTTGTTTTACGGAGGTACTGGGTTGGCACGATTTCTGGGGTTTGGGAGTCGTTGAAAACAGAGGCTAAAGGCTGCACAAGTTTCCGAGAAGCCAAACATGGTAAAGCATAGGAAGAGACCATCCGAATAGTCTCTCTTTCAGTTTCTCTCTCCTCTCTCTGCAAAGCTCCAGTCTGAGAAGCCGTACCATCGACCAGCCTTTTTCTACCTCTACCACAACCACAACCACAACCACCCAGAAAAGAACACAGAGAGAGAGAGAGAGGGGGGGAAAAGGGTGTCTCCCCCTCGGGTCGAGTTTGGGGCGTTTTAGGCTGACATAATTGCATGGGACGTGGGAAATCGGATCGAAAGTTGCGATCTTCAGAGGAGAAACAAAGAGAGGGTCAGAGAGAAATACACTGAAGTTTCAGTTTCAGTTTCAGTTTCAGTTTCAGTTTCAGTTTCAGTTCCAGTTCCAGTTTCTGTTTCTGTTTTCAGTTTCAGTTTTAGAAGCTGATTAATGGAGTTGAAGAAGAAGATTAACTCTGCAGCAGCAGTGATCAGGTTGTTTAAGCACAGACCCCATCTCCTTTACCTCACCATCTCCATCTTCTTCTTCTCCATTTGTGCTCTTCTCACTACTATCACCACTACCAGAACTACTGCCTGTTTGGGTAAACCCACTTCCATTTTTCTTTCTTTTTCCAAACCATTCACCATCCCTCCATCATCTGCTAATTTGTCTGTTTTTCTTAGCTTAGTTTTTTAATGGTTATTATTATTATTATCATTATTTTTTGTAATTGCAGATATCAAGTGTTCGTTGAATGCAGAACGTGATCTGTATTTTCAGGTCGGTGGATTTGAATCATTTTGATTATTATTTATTAGCATTCCTCCATGTTTTGTATCACTGTCATTTTCATTTTACTATAATATGACGGAGACTAGAATGCGCCGGTGGCACCAACGTAGGCTATAATAAGCCGATGGGGTCAGTCGAAGGGACTACTCCCTGTTTTCAAACAACTGATACGGCTAATATGCGCCAAAAATAGACGCAGACTGCTGGAATGGGGGTGGTGGCGCCACCAACCAACCACCATTAGGTAATTGGTCCCTTCCCAACCATGGGCCATGGGTGGCGCACACTACCCCCGGCGCACCTTAGCCCCTCCGCCGTCGTCGTCGTCGGCGGCTTCTTATTGGAGTCTCGGTAACATGAGCCTGATTAATTATCCAAAAAAAAAAAACATGAGCCTGATTCCCTCAGCGCTTTAATCGGGACCGTGTTCTCCCAAAGCTTCGCACGTGAACCCCATCGGGCCCCCTCTTTTCCCATTAAAATTCCCACGGCGCACGTTAGCATTTTCTTTATTTTTTATTTTTTTACAAAACATTTTAAATTACGTATAACCCAACTTCCATTTATTTGAAAAATTTTTGAACCAAAATACCTAAAACCGGCTCACTTATTTTAAAAATATTTAAGTAAATAATGGTAAATTGATATAAAGCGCGTTATGCGATCTTCTTTTATAAGCGCCGTCTTATAATATATCCAGGTTCTTTAGTGATACACACAAATTCATGAGTAATAAACATGATTCGCTTTTTATTAATTTAAGCGTTTATCGCTTTTCTCGAATATTTTGGAAACGAGAATTCGGACTTAGCTATAAATGCTGGCTGTAATTTTTTTAAAATAAGTGAAACGAGAAAGCAACTTTAATTCTGATATGAATGTAACACTAGTTTTGAACCCCGGAACCAAATGGGAATTCGTAGCAGTTTTAAACGCTCAAAGCTCAGTTTTAATTTCTAAGAATAAAAAATATATATCATGCATAATTAGTTAAATCATTAATCACATTCAGAGTACGCAAAGGGATGAGTCACCACTAAATAAGAACGAGCAAAAGCCACCAAGGAGACATTTGAGCGGGCCGGGCTCATCGCCGCCGCGTTGCACCTCAAAATGTGGCAAATGCACGCCGTGTAAGGCGGTCCATGTGGCGGTGCCGCCGGGAACACCGGTGACGGCGGAGTACTACCCGGAAGCATGGAGGTGCAAATGTGGGAACAAGCTTTATATGCCTTGAGATTTTGCAGTGAGTAGGTTTTGGTGGTGATGGAGATTTTGAAGAAGAAAAAAAAAGGAAAAAGTGCTATGATTATGTCCCTGTTTGAATGGGCTCGATGAGAAAGGAAGTAAAGTATAGGGGGTTTGATTTTATGTAAAGGACTATATGTTAATACTTAATAGTGATTAATTTAAGGTGTGACAAAATTTTTGTTTTTTTATTGATTGATTATTTTGATGGATGCCGTTGCGATTAATTTTTGACTAGTAAAATTATGTTATGGGTTAAAAATTTCAAATTATTTGAAAAATATGGATCAAACCTGACCTATTAAACACATCTTTATCAAATATTTATGAGAGTTGGATTATCGAATTAAGATTATTTGGTTGTTATTGGGTGAATATGAAAGGGTTGATGAAATAGTGATGGGCACCACTTCCAAAAGAGACAGATGTTGGCAGCTGTGTGGGGATGGGTCCGGCTAAATCATTGTGTCTTCATCCTCATGGCCTTTTTCTGTTCCAATTATTTACACAAAAGGCTTGGCTTCTTCTCTCAAAATTATTTTTGATGGGTTTTGAAATAATAGGCGTTCAGGTCCAAACGTTAGGATTGAAAAGCGAGTCCAGTATTAGTGATAGGTCTTTAATGGTATTCCCGTGCGGGCCTAAAACAAGGGCTCGGCTACGTCGCCTGAAGTCTAATAGCGAAGTCAGTATTGGGGAAAGCGTGAATTTACATCATCGAAAGTAGGATATTTGCAATTATTACGTCGATTATCGTAATTATTCGGTTCACGATAAGGAAGGAAAATCTCTGCATTACGATGGGAGGAATATCGTATCATCCTCGAATAAGGAAATATCTTTATTTTATGTAAATCGTCATTAGGAGATTATCGCTGATCGTCGTTATAATCTGAGTCTATTTTGTCGGTGGGGTACGCGAAGCATCTGTAGCACCATTCCTAAGTAGTTGATCTTCTTTCAGCGAAAGGCGCTTGGCATGTCGGAGCAGGCGAGGCCGTAGATCCTTTTGTTTTCTTGTTTTTTTGCGAGAAGTAATGACGTCAGGAATGCGGGCAAACTAGCAATTCATCTTCCGTGATTAGATTGAAGCATCGCTAGTTTTCATTTTCAAATCGAGACCTCTTGAAACATTTAGGTTGAGCCCTATAATGCATGTTGAAGTTCTCGAAGCTTCATTTAGGCTAACTCAACAGGAAAAAAATAAAATAAAAAGATGTTTGGTTTATGATTTTGAAAACAGTTTTCTGTTTTTAAGAAAAATAGAAAAAACACTTTTGATTTTCATTTTTTTTTTACTTCGAAAAATATAAGAATATAAGCCTTTAAATTCGAATAACGAAAAGTTTTCGAAGAATACTAAAAAAGATATTCGATAACAATTTTTAAAATAAAAAATCTGAAGCAGTCCCGAGATTACGCACGATATGTTAAGCAGACCCAGAAGCTTTTATAGTATTTGGATTTAATATGAATATCATAACAAATATCTATCATAGTCATGTATTATTTGGTATGCATCCAAAGTCCCACATCGATTAGGAATTAAAAGACTTATGAGTTTATAAGTATGAACAACATCCAATTAGTAAAAGGTAATTTGGGAAGAAACCCAAAAACAAAACTATGAGGACCTTAGACCCAAAGTGGATAATATAATACCAATATAGAGGGAAGGGTCCATAAGGTTTTTCAACAAATGGTATTAGAGTTGGGTTTTTAGCAGGTAGTAAGTGAATTATTAAATGCAAGCGATTGTGGAAGCGGTGTTCGGCAATGTTACTTGCATAAGCCAGCATGAAAAACGAGAATCATAGTTTAATGGGAGGTTCGATAGAACTTTGTGATAGGAAAACATTGTGATATGGCGAATAACGAGGCAATTAGCCTGATTAAATTCACTTTCTTGCAAAAGCATGAGGAGGGGCCAAATAAAATATAAGCCTTGTAAAATAGAAATCAATAGCCTGTAGAAATGATTTGTTTAACGTGGAAAACGCCCAAAGTAAGAGTAAAAACCACGGTCGTCAGAATAGAAATAGGCTGTATGATCAATAGGTGCGAGAGAGTTCCCGTAAATTGCACGAGTATTGCTATAGTGACAATGCAGAATCGAACCACCGTCTTTACGTCTGAAATAAGAAGAAAAAGAAAGACCCAGCGAGAATATTAAGCGCGAAATGCATCTCACGCCAGATATCGTATCGACGATCTAACCATACGAGAATGAAGTATCGTTTCGAACCTCTTTGTCAAATCAGCCCGATCCAACGGTGAACGAAGATCTGCAGTTAGTAATCTGAAAAACCCAGTGCTGGTGGATGTGCGAAAATCGCAAAACTTATCTTCTCTCTCTTTTTCTTGCTATATTTTTCCTGAAAATGAGCGCACTCTCTTGTGCCACTAATCAGCCCTCTCACTTAAATAAGTGGGAATAATTAGGCCCTCACAATGTTGGGCTTTTACTCCATAGGAAGAATGAAAACCGTAAATCTCCTCTTGTATGTGGAGATGGCCAGCCAAGCAGGCGATCTATATAAGCTTCAAACTTCCCTCTTGGTAATGCCTTAGTCATATCAGCACCATTATCATCGGTATGAATTTTAGCCAGCTCGATAACAGCATCAAGCATCCGTATGTCCGTGATCGCCGTGTCCCTGATGTCTTAGGCGGCCCGAATGAAAGGTTGAGTTCTTACCAGATAAATAACTCACGACTATCGCAAATAGTAGATATTTATCTTGAACGACTACCAAGCTCCTGCAAGAATTTCTTACCCTGTAACTCCTTGCATGTAGTAATAAGCGATAAATCTGTCTGCGTAGTAGGCAGAGCTACGCTCTCTACTTGACTGGGTGTTTGCCAAGTCTCACATTTACCGTTAATCATATAACCGAAGTGGACTTCCTGGAATCAATGTCTCTTGACCATATACGATCAGTATCCCACCACGGTAGGCTTATCATCACGAAACAAAGCATCACATGCGATTACCTGAAGATACCTCGGAAATCCATTTTACGGCATTCGATACTCTGCACAGGTTTGAGGCAAAATCGACCATACCAACAACATGTGTATATAATAAGTCTTGTACTTTGTGCATACATCAAACTTCCACAGGATCATGCAAGGAGCGTTGCATATATATTCTGTCTTCATTTGATGGACTTTGTTTAGAACTTCGACAAAGTAATTGGCAAGAGGGTCTTACCACCTTGGCCTTTTCCATGTGGATCTGCAACACTCTTGTGTAGTGTTCTTTAGCTGACAACCCATGACACCTCCTTTACATCATGGATGATTCTTATATACGAATCTGTTTTAGCAGCTCCCATGTCATGCATGTAAATGACTTTCGATTGCTCCTTTAACACGTATCAATCATGGAAACATTTTCCCGACAATAAGCATGTCATCGGCGTATAATAACGAGGATAATGAAGTCATCGTTTAGAAAACTTTCGACAAAGACACAATGGTGTAGTCTTCATGTAGCCTTGCTCACACATAATAGACTCAAACTTCTTGTACCCTTTGCCTCGGAGCTTGCTTGAACCATATAGGCTCTTTCTAAGCCTACACATAGTCTTCCTTCCCTGACATAGAGCCACATCAGGTTGCTTCATATAGATTTCTTCTTCCAAATCACCATGAAAAAGCGGTTTCGCATCCATTTTGCTCTACCTCGAATCAAGAGTAGCGACCCGAGCTGACACGGTTAATGGATGACATTTTTTACCCACGGGAGAAAATCTCATTAAAATCAACACCCTTCCTTTGACTAAAGCCCTTCACCACTAATAATAATCTGGCTTTATACCTCCGGGACATAGTGTTACTTTAGTAAACCCCTGTAAGATCACCTGTTATCCAAGGCCCTCTTACCTTTAGGCAGCAGCTAAATCAAAGTGTGATTATCATGTAAGGATTTCATCTCATCCTTCATTGCATCCAGCCACTTTTTCTTTTCTTCACTCTCCATGGCCTCTGCTTGTAAAAGCACTTTCGGGTTCTTCTAAATATCTCACCATAAATCACATCTTTCATGAGTACTCAGGGTTGTCTCTCCTCAATTTGGACCTCTGAGTCATTAGTGAAATGGCTGCATCCGCCAGTTTTCATCTTGTGACATATCATACTCCTCTTTATCATCATCAGCTGGAACATCTACTTCATATGCAAGTTGCTTATCCTGCTTGTCCCATTTGAGCGTCGATGTCAAATTACGAATAGGCGGTGAAACGAGGTTCAAAATCAGCCACACCATTGTCTTCCTTGGGTGTAGACTTCTCCATCTTATCAATGTCTTAAATGGTTTGATCTTCCATGAATTTCACATCACGGCTTCTAACAAGCTTCTTCTCAATAGGATCATAGAACCTGTAACCAAATTCATCCTCACCATAGCCAATGAATATACCTTGCCTTGACTTTGCATCCAAACTTGAATCTTTAAATCCTTTGGAATATGCACAAAACTCTTATGACCAAAAAACCCTTAAGTGATCATACTTCACATTCTTGCAGACCAAATTTTGTTTTACGGCACCACACCATCTTAAACAGCGGCGGGACTAAGATTGATCACGTGCCGCGTATCTGAGTGCCTCACCACAGAAGTGCTTGGGTAACAGCTTGAGGCATACCTGCTCTCTGATCGATGTCTATTCATCCTCTCGCAAAACCATTGTTGAGGAGTTTTAGGAGGAGTCTTCTCATGTGCGATGCCATGCTGCTTACAGTAGATATCAAAAGGTCCACAATACTCACCACCATTGTCAGTACGGATGCATTTCAACTTCTTGCCCGACTGCCTCTCAACTGAGGCATGAAACTCTTTGAACTTTTCAACTTACTTGGTGCGCGACTTGAAAGCATAGACCCGAAGTTTTCTGAAATAATCATCAATAAATGTAACAAAATAAGTACCACTAAAGGATTTCACCTTCGAGGAGCCCGCGAGCATCAGATGCCAATTCGAAGCAAGTCAGTTTTCTCGAGGGAGGATGCTTCTTGAAGGATACTCGGTTTTGCACGATCATGCAATGAGAACATTTCTCAAATCTACATTCTTCAAACCGGAAGCATGTCCTTCTTTGCTAAACAATTCTATTCCTTCTGCTTGATATGCTAAGTCTTGATTGCCACAAAAGCCTCTATATCCATAGCATTCACATTGTCCGCTAGCAGCGAAGCTTTCGTCGATACAACTTTGAACTCTTACGCCCTTTTTGCCATTTCTTTAAGTTACCTTTGTGAGTTTCCACTTTCCGGAAGCTAAGTGGTTATCATAACTGACATCTGTCGAAGTACTTGCCGGGAATCAAATTAAGCGGACATCTGGAGCATGTTTGACTCCTCTTAGTAGCAATTGTATTCCCATGTTGGTTTGCAAACAGACATCACCAACCCTGATAACCTTGGACACGCCATCATTACCCATCTTCAAAACTCCAAAATCACAGGTGTAAGATGAAGAACTCCTTCACGGGTGTAACTGCGATTGTAGCACCACTATCAATTAACCACATGCTCTCATCGAATACAAAAGGGAAGAATTAAGTAGATTAGGGTCATGGAGAATATGCCAGATCATCGCGTGGCAGTAGTCACACAATCACGATCATGTGATCCTTCTCTTACTACCTTACCCCTTTTGTCTTCTCTCTTTCTTCCATAGAACGGTTCCTTTGGATGTGCTATTTTGTGACAATAATGGCACTCAATATTCTTATGTCTGAGATCTGGACTTACTCTTTTGCTCTTGTCTACACACCACCTTTAAACTCCTTTTGGCTTCTCCCCCTCTTTTTCGGTAACAAGAAGCACCTCCCGAATGAGTAGAAATACCTTCTTGCCTTCCTTCTCATCTCTTCATTGAGCGGTCTTTTGCCATTTGCAGGGAACAATGCCGTGGAAGCACTAATCATGAAACAAGTATGATCGGGTAAGAGTTATTAATAGAAATAGTCCCGACACATCATCATCAAACTTGATACCCTGCGGTGACAACTGATCCTGGCGCCCTTGAAATTCCGCTCCAGAGTGCTCAGGTAAATGGAGTTCCATCCTTGTACTTCAATTGACAAAATTCTTAAACAAGTCTGATTTGTTTGCTCCGGTTAGAAGCATCTGAGGACTCGAGTGTTTACCACATAGTTCTTGCATGTGTCTCGCAGGCAATAAGATTATAAATAGGTTCATACAAAGTGCTGATAAAACCGCATCTGCGCTCATCTTTCAAGCCACTCTTCATCAAACATGGACTCAAACCCACATGCGCGAAGACGGGAATATGCATATTCTTCACAAATAGCAAGTCCTTCATCTTACCCTTCCAATAGTGATAGTTTGCTCCATTAGAAGATACCATTTTTCGTATGTGCACCATCTTTCGAGCAAGTGAAAACAACCACTTAACAACTTGGCTCACGTGCCACTGCGATGGGGAAGCCGAAGTAACACAATATGGCTTGAATAACAGGCAAAAGGTAGCACAATTAAATTCCCCTTTACTTGCAAGAACTTATGAGGAGGACCCATAAAAATATAAGCTATGGCAATCAATAGCACCTGAGAACCGCGATTTGTTTAACGTGGAAAACCCCTTAAAGTAAGGGTAAAAACCACTTGGTCAAGTCCGGACCAAAGAAATAGCAAGCTCATTATGATCCCAGTAAAATTACAAGAGTTTTCAATAAGTGCACCAAAAGAATGTCTTTATGGCAACTAATCTAGAATCAAACGCCTTCAATGCCCGTCTGAAATAAGAAGAAAAAGAAAGACCCCAGCGAGAATGTGCGCGCAGAAGCGCATCTCGCATAACTCCAAATGTCTCGTATCGACAATCTAACCATCTGAGAATGAAGTATGCGTTTTCGAACCTTCTGTCAAAAATCAGCACGATCCAGCCGGTGAGCGAATCTGCTGGTTATGTCCCCGAAGAAAGCGGTCGCGGTGGATGTGCGAGAAATCGCAAAGCTTTTCTTTTCCTCTTCTCTCTCTTTTTCTTTGCTATATTTTTCACAAAAATGGCTTGTATTTCTGCTTGTCTTTTTGTCAGGCACTCTGGCCCAAATAAGTGAGACAAGTGGGCCCTCACAATGTTGGGCTTTTACTCCACATAGGAAGGGAGCCCAAAACCCAACACTTTGTTCGAATGAAATATTATTAAGTGTGGGTGTAGCACCCCTTTCCCGACCCAACCCATTTGGCGGGCCCGAACCGAGTCTAGGTTGCTCTGTGTCATTTCTGATCGCATTAAAATCGTTTACACATCGAACCATATTTGTAGCTTTGCAACCGGTTGTCGCCAAAATCATTTTTACCGAGAATATGCGAGGCGTTTTTGAGGGTAAGCCCATTCATTTCATTCATGCGAAAAGTCTGATTCTTATAAGGCATATCAAGCATTTTCAAATGATTTACAAAATAGATATTGAGTGGGGTGTTTTACAAAGGAAAATATCAATGTTAAGAGATATGGAGTGAATGCATGTGAACATACTCTGCCGATTCTTTCTTTGTAATTCGTATTTCGCCGATCTTGTTTTTCGCTCATGTTGATTGATACACATAGATAAACTTCTGCGCTAACATTTTTCATGCTTAGTGGTTCTTTACAATTCCATTATCGGTTTCGAGTTTAAGCAAAGATCGTACGGTTTCTTATAGCTTCGGATCTTTGGATGATCGATGCTCCAATGCAATAATATATTTATTTATATCTGATCATATATGGTTAGTTGATCAAATCAATCTCTGGCTTTTCATATGCAATAAGTCATTAATAATCAAATCATGCATTTCACAATACTCTTCATTTCAATTCGCAATCATGCTTTTCAATTCCAATTTGTCACAATCTATAATCAATTCAATTCGGTCTGCGCCCATAATTTAACACATGTTTTATATACGGGATATCGGAATCATTGGCATAGTCCAGTAAGGCTGCGGGCGGTATAAGCGGTTTATAACACGGTCACGGTTCCATTGGGCTGCGGCGGTTATAAAAAAATCGGTCGTGAACCTTTACAAATCTGGTTCGCTGAGTGCTGCGATCGAATTGTGCGCTCCAATCTGTTCGTTTAAATCTCTTTGTTATTTTATTTTTATTGGTATACCCGATCTATCATTCATACAAACTAAGCGGTTAACATTCGATTAAGGCATTAAATATTTTATAGCAACATACGGTACAATATGTACATTGTATAAGCGGTTCATTTTCAATCTTTGCGTCTGTTTTTCGTTCTGACATTTACGTCAGATTTAATGAATCGATTAAAACAATTCAATATGTTTTTCTTATGCATTTAGAACAAATAGTTCAAATCTTGAAATGAGAATAGGAGAAGATAGAAAAAACCAAAATCATCGCTTTGATTCCGATCTTCGGAATCTCGACTTCAATGCGGGCTTTCCTCCTCGTCAGCCCCTATTCAAATACAATGACAATCATATATTAATAGGTTATTTTAGGAGTTTTTGGTCGAGTTTATGTCTCTGCAATACCCGCCAGCTTTGCAAAATTTTTAAGGACGCATAGTATAATTTGCTCATGCTTCCTTCAATAAATTTTAGGCTCTGAAGTCCCATTTTTAGTAGGAATTGGAATCGTGCCATTTGGATCACCTTGAACACAAATTCTGACATTTTAATACCAAAGCGGTCGGTATGCCCAACTCACTCGGTTACTTATTGTTTTTCGATTTTAGGGGTGCCAACTCCATAAATTGTAGTAATGATTCCCTTCTACTCATTTGAATCTATGGTTATAAGGTTTCTTCAATTGGAATCATCAATTTGAATCACTAAAACTTCGAGTTATTGCATTTTGTCAATTTACTCTAATTTACCATGAGAATCGGACTATTCTTACATAGCTCCCACTTTGACAAATTTCTGGACACTTTAGTTTACAATTTACTACACTTCCTTCAAGTATATTATTCCCTAGAGTCTATTTTTGCAGAATTTTGAATCACTCCAATTTAGATGAGTGAAACTCAACTTATGGTCAAAGCAACTATAACGCCCAAAACAAAGCATAACCCATGGTACCCAGCTCACCTTTAAACCACTGTGGTACAGAGGCCTTAGAGCTGGTGCTCATGGTCCTTCTATACATTTGTATACCTCTCTTATGGTTCTTTACCAATTGAAATACGCTTCATTTGGATGATTATAACAATCTATATTAAAGAAAAACGAAGCAGTGCTTGACAAAATTTTGTGACATTCTTTTGAAAGCCGGCGTTTTCCTTTTACAAGCATTCGCAAAAGCCGTCCGGCCAAATGATACTCTTCCAAAACTCAACCCAACACAACCCCAAAACTCATTTACAACCAAAACAAAACTCTTTTATCCCACATTTGAGGTTTCCCCAACTCAACCACAAATAAAGGGGTTTTAGGGTTTGAGTCTTACCTCAAATCTCTTGTCTTGATGTCGAAGCTTCTTGCTTGTTTTTATCGGCTTTAGGAACTTTGATTTTCGTGACGATTTCTGAATCTCACAGTTCAAAATGCAACTCTCTCCCTTTTTCTCAAAAACAGGATTGCTCAAATTAGCTCCTTTTGACCTGCTTTTGGCTCTTAACGTTTTTGTTTAAGTCTCCTATTATTCCCCTTCTTAATTTATTTACCGTAATTTAAACCCAGGCGTATAAAACTATTTATGATTATTGTGGGTCCTCATTTTACAAATTTCATATTTTTCATTTCGCTTAGGTTTATTTTCGGGTTCAATTAATTTCTCATTTTAGTATATAATATTTGCATTTGGTTTTTAGTCATATAATAATTTAATCAACATTTATTTAACAATTCCCGAAAAATACCCAAGTTGATTCAATTTATACCCGGAATATATAATAAAATTAAAAAAAAAAATTATAGGGCATTTTTGGGGCGTTACATTGGGCCTAAAGAACCACATCGATTAGGAATGAAAAGTTTATGATTATAAGCATGGATTGTTAGGGAGAAACCCAAAAACAAAACCACGAGGACCTTAAGCCCAAAGTGGATTGTACCACACCTATAAGTGTAAAGTCAAATAAAACAAACAGAGATGTCTTAAACTTTTAAATACGAATAAATATCGAATATTCAAATCGTAGAAAAAGTCTTAGAATTCGTAGCATACGTAAATAGAGGCTTTTGATCTTATATTAAGCAATCAGCTTTTCTAAAAATTCAAATGTGTAGGATTTAGATTTATTACGAATATCATGCTTCACATATCATATAAATAATGTCAACTTCGATTCAAAAAGATCGAACCTCATAGCTTTAAAACGTGTTTATTAAATTAAGAGAAGTATGTGATCATTTAGTTTCGAGAACTTTCACCCTATTTGATATGGAGTGTGACAAAAGCACCATTTGTTAACATACATGGGCCCAAGCCCACTACCATCTATCAATTGGTGAAAGAATGCATATGATACAACAAGAGTTTCCTTTTTGCCCAAACCACCTTGATGTATGACTTTTTTTCATTTCTAAGGTTTTTTGTTTTAAGTAAAATATTTTAGATATATTATAGTAAATTATCCTCATGGGCTGAATCCGAAACCTCAGCTTTCGCATGTTACATGTCTTTTTAAAATATTGAGCGCTATCGTATGAGCCTAAGCGTACGTTTATGTGAGCAGTACGGAGACATCTTTCACTCTTACATCTTTATCTTTAGAAGCAGATATTTGTCGCGTGAGGCTTAAGCTATAAATGTTTAGGATTTGAGCACTTGAGACATTTCCCTTCTTATACTCTGATTTCCCCAAAAGCGTTGAAACATTTCTGGCTTGGCTAATTCATGCATGCATTAGAGTTTTCCTCTTAAAGTTGGAATTTGGGAAAATGTTTTTCAAAAACAAAAAATATATTTGAAACCTTTTCATGATATATCTTTTAAATTCGCTTTCAAAGTATTTTTCATATTTTAAAATTCTTTTTAATTTGGATGAGTACTACTATGAGATAAAAATCTAAAACCTAATTTCATTTAGAAGTAACCCCATAAAATCTTATCCACCCAATGCATAATCATTTTATAAACTTTAATGAGTCCTCACTTCTCACCCGTGGGATCTTGACCCCTTCCTTTTTTTTTTCTTTAAAAAAAAAAAAAAAAAAACCATACTCTATTTAATTGGATTTATTTAAAGAATTGATAAAACTCACGGCAAAACGAAATTTGATAAGGTCTAATAAACAATACATACAGTAAAAATCCATATCTGTTGTACCAAATTGAAAATATAGCGATTGACTTTCAAGCGAATATTAGATAAATGAAAATAATTTCTTATATTATAATAAATTGATAGCAACCGTATAATGTTAGTATGTGCCATCATAAAATTTGATAGGCATTTTATGAATGTATTACAATTTTGACTAAATTAAAGTAATTTACCTGCCCAATTTTCCTTTTGTTTTTTTTTTAAGATATTAATGCTTGGCTGAAAAAAAAACCTCCCCAAAAGTAGAAAACAGTTTGCGGATGGACCACAAAATCTACTTGCCTGCAGTGTCACAAGCTTCATGTGGGCAATAACCCCATGAGTGAAAAGTGAGGGAAATAAATTTGATTTTTGAAGCCAAAAAGTTAGTTTGATGGCCCTGGGTTTATTACACCTGCGGAAGCTTCATTCTCCCCAGTTTACAAACAAAACAAATCAATCAAACAAAAGAAATGAAAACATTTTGAAATCTGACCATTCTTTGATTTTTGGTACAAATGTCATTTAAAAAAAAAAAAGTAATTTTATTGATTATTTAGTAATCATTAGTGAAATATAGAATCGAGAAATAAACACTAGCTGTAGAGGGGATAAAACGATTGTCCAGGGTTAATGGCGTAATGAATCGATTTAAGACATATATTTGATAGTTAATTCTACGTATTTAAGTATTTATTGTGAAGTAATAATATGATCTGGGTTTATTGTGTGTTGATGTCGTTGATTTGATTTATTGTGGTTGATAGTCAGTTTGAATCGTTATCGCATGAATAAACGTTAATATTAAAACTGATAATATTATGTGCTTGTCCTTATTAAAACATGATAATTTAGAGCGGCGAATAAATGAATAATATAAATTTTGTGAAATAAGCTATTTTGTGAAGAAAATGGTGGAAATATATATAGATAAGTGATTTCAGGTAAAAAATAACCAAAAAATTATCCATCTTTGCTTACAAAGTTGTCATTATTTTATTATAAATATATCTACTTTTTGATAATATAATACAAAAATTAGAGAACTACCTTCAAAAGGATTATTTCTCAAGAAAAACGCTGAAATTAAATTCACAAATTTAAAGTATTTAGATGTATTTAATAATATTTCAGTAAATCACATGAACTGGAAAAGAAAGAAAGCGCAAAAGCCCACCTTCCACTCTTCACGCGGGGTTGCATTTTCTTTATTTCTAAATCAAAGGTCATAAGTTTGAACGGTGAATATTAATTACTATTCAAGTCTTCTTTCTCCAGTGATCAATTCAAAGGGTGGTAGTCTCGACTCCTCAATATTAGTTTTTATCACTGTCGTGAGATGTTATAAACGGCTCGTGTATATATGAAGAGCGTTTTAAATCGTATATCTTTCGGTAAATCTACATGTCAGTCGAAAGCAACGATAAAAATGATACTTCTGTCGCGTAATATAATCAGCGTGCACCTTAATTTAAAGTTCTATTTATTAAGTTAAAGTACTTGGCATATGTTGGTTGATGAATCTCTCCGATATTAGTGGCTCATTATTAAAACTTAGAATAAATAATGCCGTGATTACTATTTGTTAGGCCATTTAACTGAAAATATTTTGAGTTTTAATTATTACAACAGTCAAATCAGCGGAACATGATTGTTCATGAATGAGAAATATGGATAGAAAAAGAGAATACAGCCAAATACAGATCAAAATTTGGTGTACATTATTATTATTTAGAATTATAGTCAATTCCAATTATGTCCACGCCAAGCCCCAAATCTTATAAAAAAAACAAGACAATCTTCTTCGCTTTATCGTCTTTATTAAGACTTGTTCTCTTTCTTCTTCCCTAAGTTTGATTCCTTTCTTTCCATTCACCCTCCCAAAAAAAAAAAAACTAAAAAAAAAAACTAAAAATTAAACAAAGAAAAAAAATAGAAATTCAATTAATGCTCATAAAAAATTTATATAAGGAAACAAAGAATTAGAAAGAACATTTTAAAACATTTTATCAAATTTAAAACCTAATTTTAATTTTTTCTTCACTTTTGCTTTTCATTCATTTTTCTCTTAAAATTTTTATATACGTTTAAAAAAACCATAGCCTATTTTTTCTCAATTTTTTATATGTTAATTATTTCTTTGCCATGAATAAAACGCTACTTGATCATTCTAACTCGAATCACATTTTTATATTTTTTTCATTTTTTGTATTCTCAATAAAATTATTATTCTACACAAATCTAGGTTTACTTGTTTTTTTCGATTTAATAAGAGTTCTCTCAGATATACGCTGACAGCAAGAGTCTCAGACATATGTGATATCGTTTTGTACATATGCGAGGCCATTGCCTTAAATACATCGGGATGGTTTTGTTGGCTATTATGACGCAACGTTTATTTATATTTTCCAATGATTCGCACGAAGAAATATATACGATTAAAATGTTAAATCAAACCAATAAGCCGAGCATGCTACAGACCTGCTTATACAAGAAATACGATATTATAAGATCAAATATGTAGACTCACTATCAATCGATGTAATTTCAACCGATTATTACGCTATAAACTTAACTTAAAGTCAAGCTTCATCATTTATAATTTTAATGATTTTGATTATATGTTTATATCCATATATCTATAATTTGAATAAAAAAAATGATTTAAATTATATTTTAGAAATTAGTTTTGTCATGCAAAGGGGTAAATTCGTAAAAGTACAAACGATGAGGGTATAATCGTAATAAAGGAGAAATGGGATGATTAAAACGCAAAAGAGTAGAACATTCTCAAACCAACCCGCTGTGCCTGCCGTGTGGAAAAGTGTAGTTTGGACGTGCGCTTGGGTTGACGGCGCCGACGTGGCACTATTAACTAAGCGGCCCGTGTTTTAACCGGACACGTGGACGGCCAAGATCCGTCACCAATCATCAAAACTGAAATAAAAAGCCTTATTAAAATCATTTAATTACGGTTTTACCTATATTTTCTTCACGCGCTCGGAGGTCGGCTATTAAACAACGTTTGGCCACCACTCTTCGAGAAACATACAGGCGAAGATCGCGGTGGCTAAACCGACAACCCAGCTCGATTCGAATCGAGAATCGGAATTCTCTCTTCTTTGTTGTGCCTCCGACGGTAGACGTTTTGATCGAGAATATTGTCTGACTTCGGGTACTATGCTGTAAGAGATCGAAACGCGGTTCGGAAAGTGTATTGCCCGGCGACCGTCGGAGCAGGGGCTGGCCTGTTTAAAGTATGAGCTCGAGATTGCTGGATGTGGGGCGTTTGCGTAGCTGCATCGCGAGGAACATCAGACGGGACAGAGTGTGGCGGTTAAAGCCATTTGTAAGAAGAAGATTGTTGGGAGCAGTTTGATGGCGAATGTGAAGCGGGAGATCTCTATCATGCGCCGGTTGCAGCATCCTCACATCGTGAAGCTGTATGAGGTGTTGGCGACGAAGACGAAGATCTATTTCGTGATGGAGTTCGTGAAAGGCGGAGAGCTGTTCGCGAAGGTCGCTAAGGGCCGGTTCAGCGAGGATCTCAGCCGTAGGTATTTCCAGCAGTTGATATCCGCCGTCGGATATTGCCATTCGCGGGGAGTGTTTCACCGGGATCTGAAACCGGAGAACCTCCTCGTCGACGAGAACGTGCTGGAAGGTTTCGGATTTCGGTCTCAGCGCCGTGACGGATCAGATTCGCCCCGACGGCCTCCTCCATACCTTGTGTGGCACTCCAGCTTACGTCGCGCCGGAGATTCTCACCAAAAAAGGCTACGATGGCGCGAAAATCGATGTTTGGTCCTGCGGAGTCATCCTCTTCGTGTTGAACGCCGGTTACCTACCATTCAATGATCCCAATCTGATGGCTATGTACAAGAAAATCTACAAAGGCGAGTTTCGTGCCCTAAATGGATGTCGCCGGACCTCAAGCGTTTCCTCTCTCGACTCCTCGACACCAACCCCAACACCAGGATCACCGTCGATGAGATCCTTCAGGATCCATGGTTCAGAAAGGGATACAGAGAGGTGAAGTTCCACGAAGAAGATTTCGACTCGGGAATCCGAAAGAGGACCAAGCTCACGAATTTGAACGCTCGACATAATTTCCTGTTCTTTTCGCCTGGCTTGAACCTTATCGGGACTGTTCGATGAGTCGTCCAAATCGCTCCGACGACGAGGAACGATTCGTATCGCCGGAGCCTGTCGAGAAAATAATTGGAAAAATCGAGGAAATCGCCGATGGAGAGAACCTTACGGTGAGGTGGAAGAAGGAATGGGGAGTCGACCTGCAGGGACCGAACGGTAGTTTCGTCATCGGATTTGAAATTTTCCGATTAACCGATGATTTGGTAGTCGTGGAGGTAAGGAAGAGAGCCGGCGATGCAGCGGCCTTCGCCGCCGCCTGGAAGGAAACGCTCCGGCCGGCTCTCGCCGGACTCATGCTCCAATGACCGTAGATCCAAATCGCCGGCGAGTAAATTCTCTGGTTAGCGCCTTTTTTAAGTCTGAAAAAATTAAAAAAAAAAAGAAAGAAAAAAAGAAAAAGAAGATAGAACTTGAAAAAACCAGCTAACAAATCCGAAATCCGAAATCCGAAATCTGAAATCCAAATTCAGGCTCTTGTCGTTTTGCTTGTTTTAACGTATCATTATTAAAAATGTATGTAGATTTGTTATATATATATATATATATTGGTATATTCATATCGGTATTTGTATTTGTAAATATCCGAAATCCAGAAGTGAGAACAAAAAAATACATTGGGTTTTTTTTTTTCTTTCTTCATGGGTATCCAAATTTCATTCTCTTTTCTCTGTTTTGATTTTGCCATTTTCTATGTTTCCTGATTTTGCACAATAATGATGCGTAGATAACCTATTTTATAGTCAATTCCACCAGATTATGTAAATTTAATCTTTTTTGTTTATTTTTATGATTGAATTGAATGACTTACATACAGATGTATTATTTTTACAAGAAAACAGACATGGCGGCATTTTTGTTAAAATTAGATATTTCTTGAGCTTAGAATATTAGATTTCTTTTATGTAAAATAATTTTTTTACTCATATATAAAAACATTATAGTTTGAAAGAAAAAAATGAGAGGTATCGAGATTGCTGTTTTTGAGAATTGTTCTAGAAAACAATTTTACAAAACACAAAAGAACATAAATTTAAGGTTGATTTGGTTCTTATTTTTAAAAACTGGTTTTCTGTTATCAAAAACAAGGAAAATAAAGTGAACATAATTAATACTAAATATAGAGAATAAAAACAATTTTTAATGTTTTATGTGTTTTCAAAAACTGTTCATAATAATCGTTTTCAAAAATACCCTTACTTTTCTCCATAGATAGGGGGTTTTTGTGGTTATTGTTTTTTTAAAACACAACAAATAGAAACCTAACAGATTTTTAGTGTTTTTTTAAAGCAAAAAACAGTTTTTTTAAAATAGAAACCAAGTTTCTTAAAATTTGAACCAACACTAGCTCATTAGGATTCAAAGAAGGTAGATGGGTGATTGTATTTTGTAGGGTGTTTTTTTTTTAGAACACAAAAAATATAAACCAAACAGATTTTCAATGTTTTTTATGTTTTTTCAGATAAAAAAAAAGTGTTCAAAAATAGGAACCAAACAGCTTTTAAATTTTGAACCAACAGTAGCTTAATAGTCAATAGGATTAGAAGTGGGTGATTGTGATTGCATGTTTCAGTTAATACAATGAATTAATGAGTTGTGAAATATTAGTTTAGTTAGCAGTTAGGAGTTAGGAGTTTTAGAATACATCCAATACAAATAGGGAAAGATTTATATAGAAAAAAAGATTTCATGAGCAGCTAGATCTGTCAATCATTTTATTAGAAGAAGGCTCTTTTTGAAAAAAATTAAACCAAACCAATTACCCAATGAAAGGTCCAACTTCTATTAGAATGAAAAAGTGGGATTTAGGATTACCTCCAAATTCCAATACAGAAATTATCTAATGGGAAAATAACTTGTATTTCCATCCATTTATTTGGGACTGCCCAAAAAAAAGAGGTAAATAACACAAAATATATTATGTTTCTAGCATGATAGTATTTAGATATTATTTTAATAAATTATAAGTGCTCTATTTGAATGGCGATAATATCCGACTTAATGCTTTTTTTTTTTCAATCACTGCAATGAAATAAGGCAGCGCCTTGCGACCAAGACTCAGCTTGCAATAACTGAGTGACGCCGATCAAGCCGGGGCCGGGGGAAGGATCGCCGCAGTGCTGATCTACAGTATTCTGATGCGGCTGCTTCCCGCAAGCAACCATGTAAGATACAGAGGGCTTTGCCCGCCGCTCCGACGCCAAGCCGATTATGTCCGAGAGAAGAGAGAGAGAATCTGTGATTGTTTAGTATCGGCGCACCTTTAGTAAGCGGAGCGGCCTCAGATTTATACCCGATATTCATCCACTCGGACGATGACATGGTTTCTTCCTTTTATGATAAGTCGTTTTTAGCCGCCTCAGATGAATAATCCGATTACCAAACAGCTTATCTTAATAATACCCTTCCTCATCAAAGTGCATCCAATTAACGGTCTTTATAATATTCTTCTCGTTATTCAGATATATACGCTTCGACTCACATGCATGAGCCTTCCCTGCTCCTCCAACCTCGTTTCCACCTAACTGCCGCCTGTTTCCCGCCGTTATTAAGCGATACATGTAAGATAGACCCCATTTGCTTCATCAAAATACGAAATGATACATTTTGGTCCAATTCTATTCCCCCATCAATATCTATAATTTATTTGCAGAAGATTCAAGATATACAATAAACATGTACTTATTTTCTATAAAAATCGTGAATTTAATCATATTTTTTGTATTATTTATGCATTTTTTAGGATTATTCCTAAATCAATATACCAGAACCTGGAAAGTATTGCATGTTAAAAAAATAAGGCTCTATCATGTTTGATTTCTACCATAGAAAATATAAAATAAAATAAAATATAATCAAATTATACATATTCTTAAACTTTAGTGATAAAAAAATATAAATAATGTTTTAAATATATGATATAAAATTAATTTATTGCGCTTAAATATATTTTTATTTTTCTCTAATTTTTTTTTCTAACACTTTTTCTCTCAATATATTTTTCTTAATACTTTCCAATTCCTTAGTGGAATTATTCAAAGACTTCACGAAACTTCCTCAATCCAATTATATTTATTATTAAAGATTAAGTTGCACTATCAAAATGTGTTTTACGCTACACTCAACATTTTCTCACTAAGAAAGACCCCATGTTTAATTTTTCTGAAAACCACCAAAATAAATAAATAAATAATAATAATATTTAAATAATTGTTAGATTTAAATTTATCATTTTATTAATTTTCCCCCTATTTTCTAATCCAAACATACTTATGCCCACCACACACTTCACCTGACCCCACATGTTTGAAAAATTCTTCCCTTTCATTTTTGTCAGCCATAAAATGCCTTGAACGGGTCATATATACATAAAAAATACGTTTAAACTCTATAATATCTAGACTAATCTTTATTCAAGTCGAGATAAATTATAAAGATGATAAAATTTCATCACACAATATAACTATAAAGATGATAAATTATTAGTTTCCATTTATTTTAAGTAATACATTTAACATAGAAACAACAAATTTTTTTAGTATTGGTATAGGGTTTTTTTGTATAGTATTTTGTTCTAAAATTTAACAAGTTCTATTTTTTGTTTGAATGTCAACAGTCCTTGTTTTCAAACAACATCCGAATAATGGCTTATGCGTTGCAATTTGTTTTATATAATGCTTTTAAAAATGCTAACTAGACAACCGTTTTAGAGTATGATATTGTTCTCTAAAAAAAATCTACTTTAGTGAATATTAATTTCTGTTGAGATCATACTGACATTTAGTATTTATTTGAATTATTTTAAGACAAAGGTCTGTTTAAGAATTTAATATTTTTAATATATTTATTTTTAAAGCACCGTTAAAATAAAAAAATAAATCTAAACAAGTAAAAAATATATTTCCTAAAAATTTTAAGAGAACAAATTAACTTTTTTGGTTATGAAATATATTTTTCTTCCTTTTTTTCTAAAAAATATTCAATGAATCTAATTGATTGAACAATAACATAATAAAAATTGTCCCCTTTTGTTACTTGATTTTAAATTCATTTAGTCATACTTCAAGTTCTGCCAACTTGCTATATGGCCTTTTAATATTTTTATTTTTTTCACCTTCATTCCATTATTTGATTTAATTAATACTATTATATTTAGATCATTTTATATATTTAAAAAATTATTATTTCATATAATATTTTAAATTTATTTATTTATTATAATTCTCTATACACAAATGAAATAACTCAAAAATATATATAATTTATTTCAATTCTATTTCACTTATAACATATATGACAGATATAAGCACAAAAAAAAAAAAAAAAATCGTTTTTCTTATTTTTTTTTCCTTTTTCATTATTATAGTTAAAAATCAACCATAGCCATGATGGTTGAATTTGAAATTTTAAATAATACCTTTTTTTTTTTTTTTTTTGAAAGATAAATAATACTTTTTGATATATCACCATCTACTTTATGAATATTGAAGAGAAGATTATACGTTTGATTATGATGTGAAAAAGGAGACAGCTCAAGACATACGTTTTTTTTCCACTTCACTTCAAATATACTTTATTTATTTTTATTTAAATGGAAAATAGTAATAATAATAATAATAATAATAATAATAATAATAATTGAAATTAGGGTGATCCCTTTTGTCTCTTTCTTATCCATGACCCACCCATTTGCTTTTTTCCTCTCATTTTAATTATTTCCTCTCAATATTTATAGACAAAGAAATCAGTCACGCCTATTGTGCTTCCTCCACTATTTTTTGTTTCGTGAAAAAAAAGGGAATTAGAAAAAGGGGAAGAATATGAGATAAGATAATTGATTGAGTATATCGAATATGATAATTGCGCTCTTATAACTTAATCGATTTATCTTATACGAAGATTACCTGATCGCGCATTACTTAAAACATATTTCAGATGCCACATTTGACTAATTCAAGACAAGAATAATTTGCTCTGCCATCAACTAACTCGATCCACTTATCTGTGTGATTCACTGCGCCATAATTTATCTGGTCTCAAAATCGAACCACCTTGGCCCGACCCTACTTGTCATTTTTATTTTCATTTTTATGATGTTAATCTTACTAACTTGCCCATACCAGCTCTTTTATCGACTCAAAAATCTGACCAAATTTGGGTCCGACCCACTCCCGATCAAATTCCACGTCAATTCGACCCGGCCCACCATCCATCCGACTACTCGCCTACTCAAGACACTTTATGATTAGACAAAAAAAAACAATACATATATATATATATTTTCTTGAGTGGGTGGGCTAAACAGTTGCTAAGATATTAAAAATGTATCATTAATCAATTGGGTAAAATGTTTTTAAAAATTTTATATTGTTAGATTTAATTTTATTTCTTAAAATATGAGTTTTCTTAGACATATAATTAAATTTAACGGTGCAAAACTCAAATCTCAATAAATAAAATTAATTTTATTGGTGTAAATGCTCATTCACATATGCGAACGAATTTTTTACAACCGAATTCTTCAAAAATTTTGTTTTTTTGAAGTAATAATTAATTATTAATTTGTGGGTAGGTATCATCGGTTTTGAATCATACAATAAAATAATAAGAAGGTAAAAAGCAGCCTAGCCCAACCCCTAATTTCAAGCGGGGTAAGCTCAAATTGCCTTATAAAGCTAAAAATTCAACCGACCAAATCAAAATTGACCTAGTTTTTTCAACCCAATAAAATAATAACCTAGCTCAATCCTAATTCCGAGTGGGCGGGTCTCAAATTACCATACAATATAAAAAACTTATTCCCTTGTCTATGTGAGTATTATAGACATTTTTACCATAGACACCACATCCTCATCATGTCTTATAGAATTATCTATGTTATCTGTCATTAGATATAGAAAATGGTTAGGTTAAAAATGTTTTATTTTTATATTAAACTACATAAAATGGTAGTTCGAGGAAACAAGAGATAAAATAGCAAAACGACTACGCAACAACATTCAAAGCAATAAGAAAACGACGACCCGCCGCCACTGATAATCTGCATGCCTATAATACCTCGATTTCAAGTCCTACTAAACCGCGAACACGCATTGATCTGACGACTTGTCGCTTGAATTTTACCATCCGACCGCTTGAATACGAAACCCACAAAGAAGCCTAACTATCGACACAAATACTAAATTGCACAAAGCCGACGATAAAAACACGAAAAACAGCACAAACTCAAATAAAACATAAGAAACCATTTTATTTAAAAACCATATCTAGCAATAAACGATTTAAATGCAGACTCGTAACGTTAACGACAGAAAATCACCCATAATTCGTAACTAATGCTGCGCGTCATGGAAAATAGAGGCGGGCGCGACTTACATTGTATTTCATTGACTTTACTCAATCGCAAAAGGAGAGGAGAAGGAAGAAAAAAAGGTTGGGCCTATCATTTGCTCTTGAACGAGAGCCCTTCAAGATGATCGGATAAAATCAATAATTTATATTTTTGTGACTGTCCAAAGACCTATCTGCGACGTTTTCGTTTTCATCAGATTGCTGACAAGCTTAAGGTGATATGTTGGATGACATTCAGATGGTAATAAAATTCGATACATTAAAAGACAATAATAAATCAAATCATTATCGTTAATATACAGAACTCGGTTATTAAGGATTCTGCATATAATATTATCAAACGCTTTGCTGGGAATGATTAATCATAATTTATTATCTTTCTACTTATATTTATCTCTATTGAATCGACTGATTATGCTTTTATTAATGATTTCTTTTTTAGACTAATCAAATTATTTTTATTTAAAAAGCTTCCACCAAATCATAAAAACATATCTTAAATTTGCCTTCCTTTAAAAATAAACTAATTTAAAGAATTACCTTTCACTTGTTTCAAAAATTGTTGTAAGTTATTTTTAAAAGTAAAATTTATTGGAAGCTCAAATTTTAATTTTTTCTAACTTATTTTTCTTTAGAGTGGCCGGGCCAAGTTTATTTTTTCAATAAAATAAGAATTTCTGGCCCCACTTCATGCCCAAACGCTACCCGATTTTCAATCAATAAATAATTACGCTTTAACCCGACCTCTAATTTCTGATTTGACTGCGCTAACCCAACGGCCGCGCTAAATGGATACCTACATTTCTTATAAAATTAGTAACGGGCCCACTTCCAGAACTGAAATCATTGTAATGGGCCTAAAAGTTTACTTTGTCTGACAGCCGCTTGTATCAGTAGAGTAGCATGAGAGAGCACAGAGCTGCAAACGAGAAGAAGAGTTGGCGTTAGAGAATCGAAGCATTTTCTCTAAAGGAAAAAGGTATTCTAATGATTTCCATTTCTAGGGTTTTCTTTACTATTATTTATAGTTAGCATTGCCTCTATTATCCTCTCTGCTTGGTCGTTGGGAAAATGGAGGTTTTGAACAGGAAACGAAATTTGAGTTTTGCTTGTGGTTTTTATGCCTTATCGGAAGTGAGTAAACTTTTCTCTCTCACAGTTACATCTATATTGTATGAAATTGGTTGACTCTTTTTTGGTTTTCTCTGGGGTTGACTGAGAATGATTTTAAAATTTAATCTATTTTCTTTCCCTTAAGTTCTTTGAACTAA
Source organism: Tetrastigma voinierianum (assembly GCA_016808115.1). Taxonomy (NCBI): domain Eukaryota; kingdom Viridiplantae; phylum Streptophyta; class Magnoliopsida; order Vitales; family Vitaceae; genus Tetrastigma; species Tetrastigma voinierianum. The sequence goes on from JAEQBH010005981.1 coordinate 38,468, forward strand.
ACATAGAATGTTTCTGTATGAAATGTGCTTATTTTAGGTCTTCTTTAATGTTTGATTATTATTATTATTATTATTTTGATAAGTAAGAGTAAAATGTATTAACTGAGTTTTGATTTTTGTTCTTGAATGTGGCTTTCATTCATTATTTGTAGGTTGGGGTTCTGAGGTTTATAACATGGGCTGGGGTCTTTGAATTATTTCTGCTATTTCTTATTGGGTTTGTGTTTCTGAAGAGGTACTAAGAATGTCAGCAGAAACAGCCTCAGGGATAAGATAAAAGAAACTAAGCTTGCCATTAAAAGATCAAAGAATTCTTAAGGATGATGTTAAAAACCCTAGGCAGGACACCAAGCTCTTTCAAGGAATTAAAAAGTCAAAGGACTTCATTGTTGGGAGATTTAGGCAAGAGGGCGAATGATGGTAAAGAAAGTTACCAGGGTGGAGATTGATTATGGAAGAATAGGTTTGGGAAGACCGCAATTCTGATCAGAAAAGAAAGAGAATCTGATGCTGATCAAGATACGGGCAATAAGGAACTTCCACAAAAATGTAGGGTTACCTTAATGGGGAAACATTCTTAATTTCTGGGAGAAACGAAAAGGAGTGATGGTAGGAAGAGGCAATGCTGGTGGGTTATCTAATAGGAAAAGATCTTCAAAAGAAGGAAGAAGCTTGAGTGAGGATGGGTCTGATGACAACAAAAGTAGCTCTAAATCTGTTCGTCCTGTTAGGTCTAGAAGTAAAGTGGAGGATGATACAGTTGAATCTAAGCATCCTTCTCGCAGACCTAAGGACACTAAGGGAAGTGCAAAGTTATCCATGCAATTGAAATCAAGGCAAAGACCATTGATAAAGGGAATCTCTAAAACTAGAAGGATGGAGATGTGGTTCGCTGAAGAAACATGCCAAAAGCAAATCAACATACACACACTTGTATCAGGTCAAAACAAACACCAGATGTATTCTCTGTGAAGCCAACCAGGAGAAAAATTAAAGATATAAAAAGTTCGTATTATACCCCGTTGGTAGCAGAAGATCGACCAAAGAAAAAAAAGCGAGTAATTCGGATAGATCCGCATGATATCACGAATAAGCGGCTTGATGATGGCATAGTTACTAAAGGTTAGTTATTTCATCAATTGTTTTTATTTTATTATTATTTCATCAAAATTTTATATTTATTATTATTTTTATCTTTTCTTACACATTTTCTTGCAGAGAGGCCAAGAGAAGGGGTACAAGATTTAGAGAAGAATGTCTCAATGTCAAAAAATGCACAGTTCCGTACATAAAATCCTAGCCCATCTATCTTTCCTTTGTGGAAGATAAATGTAATTTGCCTTGAAGCACTGGTGTATTTGATCTACTTATTATCTTTTTGACATCATTCCCCTACTTTGTTAATTTCATTGGTACTAATATTATAATTAAAAAATTTTCCCCTGTTGTATGATTCTATTTGTTAGTAATCTTATTCATAGCTGTTGCTCTAGACGATTGACGAGTTTCATTGATGGCAGGCTACAACACTGAGCTTTCTGCTCCTTTGGATAATATCCCCTTCTCTACAAGTTCAGAAAGAGCGACTCAAGAATCTGTAAGTTTATATTCGGTTGAGAAGAAGCATGTTAAGCTCTGGATGAGTCGAAATATTTCTTTCTCCATAACAATCTAACAATTTATCTATTGAGGAACTAAACTTTGTTGGATGCTTATTATAGGTGACCAGTGATTATAACAAGAAAAAGAAAGATATTCACTTAATTCTTCTCTTGAGCTCCATGGTCCCTCCCTTGAGGATGGCCTTTGAATCGTAATTATCATTATAAAGTCCCTATCACTCCCTTGTGTCATTGTATGAACTTGTTTTCTGATTTCCACTTGATATAATCATAGCGAACACGAAAGAGATGGAGTTAACGTAAGGTCTGTGTTTAGTCATATCTGCGAGTCATGTTTCATCAAATATTTTTGTAAGACAAATTTTAGCCATGTAATTCTCCCTTCATGCCCCCTAACTAACTAATGTAATTGAAATAAAAAATGGAGATATAAAGTGAATGGTGACATGTTATATTGAGCATTGAGGCCTGTAAAAAATATTATATTGAGTTTTGAGCATGCACAGTTTCATATTTACTAGGAACCCTGGTTCCTTGTTTATTTATAACTAATACAGGTATTAACTGTCTTATGCAGATATTTAGGAATAAACTGACATTTTTTGCTGCTGCAAATGTTTCTTCTTCATTTCCTCCTCCTGATCTTCCAGAGATTGCATTTGCTGGTATGGATTCCAAATGATTACTCTTGTTCATTTGCATCATTAATTTTGCTTAATTCTTCTTCTCCTTCGTCTTTTTTTTTTCTTTCCATTTTGTCCTTTGTTCGTTATGACCTAATTACATATGCTGCCTATCAATGGCCTAGGAAAAAATCATTTTATTCAATGTGGATAATTTGTTATAAAGTTAAAAAGCTTTAGTATAATATTTAGTCTTTTTTTGTCCTACAATCATTAGGAAGTGGGGTCTTCTTTGTGAGTCCTGCAGATCTCTGACGGTGTTAGACAATTATCATATATTCTGGTAGTAGATGATGTAATGCTGTTTGCTTCGCGCATTTATTAGATTCTGCAATCTCAACTCAAATGTTCTTTATATCAATGGGGTTTTTAGTAGCTGAATGCCTTTTGAGAAATGAGAAAATGATAGAAAGTTGTTGAACTTAATTTGCGGTATCAGGAAGGTCAAATGTTGGGAAATCATCAATGCTAAATGCACTTACCAGACAATAAAAGCTGCGTAACATCAGGATGCTTCTGGGCTTACTCAGGTTCATTAATTTTCCGACAATAGTGCCTTTTGGATTTTGTGAGATTTTCATGGTTACCACTAATGATATCTGCAGACCATTAATTTCTTCGAGCTTGGATCTAAGCTCTCTTTAGTTGATTTACCTGGATATGGCTTTGCTTTTGCGAAAGAGGAAGTTAAAGATTCTTGGGAGGAGCTTAGATAAATATAGATAGACTTGGACTTTGCATTTTGGTTGCCTTCTTTTTAATCTATTTGAAATAAAACAGCACAGTATTGTATCTTTGGAAGGAGGCAGCATATGACCTTGTTTTTTCCATTTATGGGTCTCAATAATCAATTCATAATGTCATATATAATCCGCTATATGGGCTATAATTCTAATATGTAAATTATTGCTTGTTGACTAGTATAAGGTCTCTTCAAAGAGGCAACCAGCCTGGTTAAAGTATGAATTGACATATATTTTTTTTTGTAGGCAAAAAGTATGAATTGACATTTATTTTCTTCTTTGTACTTATTTATGGCACAACATTATTTGCAGACTGATACCTAGAAATATCATGCTTTAACAGTCTTAAGAAATTTCATTCAGAAGCACATAAAACTTTTCATACTAAAATCAGTTCAACATATCATAAGAAACTTGTTCTTTTAATGCAAAAGATTGCTTAATATGTACATTATATGCGAGGATGTACGATAGTCATATATATAATTTTGACAGTTAAAACATATGTTGCTTCAATATTGCTTAGGCTAAGAAGGCAGAATAATCATCATTATGTTTCTTAGAAGGCAGGACATAGATCGTTAACCCTTAGAAACAAACAAACCAGGAAAAAACAAGAGCCAACTGATTTACTTCTTGTGATGACAATAAAAGTAAAATTAATTATCTGAGTTTGCTATGTTCATCTATCTACTACTTCCTATGCACTCTCTTCAGCAAGACTGATGATATTTTGGCTCTGCAACCCCAGTTTCTTGATGACTTAAAGTGACTAAATAACCAATTTAAGTTACTAAGAGATTCAGCATGTTCTGTAAAATGACTTAATATCATAATTTAAAGCTGAAAAGACTTTTAAGTATTAAATCAGAATAGTTAACCTCTTTTTAATTTCAAATCTTTTGTCTTATTGGCCCGCATCTAATAAGAATATCTACTTTGACTCCACTCCATGACTTTTTTTAGTAAAAATTTAAGGCTATCTTTACATCTATACCTAATTATGATACTAGGAAACAAATTACTAAGATTAATGAAGATAAATGCCTGTTAAAAATTAATGATAATAAACATTTATTACAACTAATGCCAATAAATATGTTAATTTGATAACTTAAAATAAATTTCAAGTTAATTTTACCTAACAACCTTAATACTCTAAGTAAAAAAAAAGTGATAAGTTTTAAGTTAACAATTGAATAGAAATTTAACTTAAAAGTCAACTTTATTCACTAAGTAATAAATATTGAGTTTTACTAAATACCCTGTACATGTGTTACTTGCCATCTGCTTTGTTAGTCCTTGCACAAAATAATTTGATCAATATATGTTATTGTTATATCGCAAATTTGTTTAAATGATTTTCAATTTAAAGGTTAAAGAGTATGTCTCCACAAGAATTAGCTTAGAAGCGAGTATGCCTTCTTATTGACACAAATGCATGAAGCCTAGAGATCACGAGCTCATTCATTTGATGGAAAGGCGTAAGGCGCATGATTATGAATTGTGATTTCATGGCCCATAGGATATCAGTGACCCAATACAGTTGCACTGAGAAATATGGTGAATTTGGCCATTACAACATTACAAAATTTTGCTTTTTTTGTTTTTGGCCAGTGTGCAATGATGATCAGAGTTCATTGATTTGAGATTGATGTCAAAAGTTTTGTAGGGGTGTTTAACACTAAACCGTTATTATTAGATACAAGAGAACATATGCATCATTTAGAGAAAAACCTTTTGTAAGAAAACAGAATAATCAGCAAATGCTGCCAGCAATTGTACAAGAGGATAAATCATTTACTGGAAAAAATCTCATTTTTACAAACCATGGCTGGCTAGGCTCATGCCTGCTGGTGTATCTTGACTTTCATGCTCGTCTGAGCTGCGAAGTGGAAATTTTGACGGTTGGCAGCATTTTTCATTTTCCTTTCAATTTATATTGTTTATTCCTTTTGTTGTTCATTTTATACCCACTTTTGGGTAATATCATTGATTGGTAATAGGATCATGATTTAAGAAACCAGAGTATGAAGTTCTAAACATAAATAATTAAATAAAAAATGAGCGAACAAAGAAAAGTTGAACTTGCATGAGATAGCATTGATGAGTTGCATGTAGAGTAAACCTTTCCTGTAAACTTTACTGTCTTCAGTGTTACTGATGACGACTAGTTGACATCTTTGCTGGATCGTATGATGTTGCTTATGTCTTATATTTTGCTTATCACAGAGTCAAACTCACCAGATTATATTAACTAAGACCGATTTAGTGTTCTAATTGATGTAGCCCGACGGCAATGTAAATTGGAAGAGGTCAATATTCTGTAAATTAATCACTTCTTTTAATTTATATAATCACTTCTTTTGCATTTAAAATTTTTTAATTATCCATCTTTGATTTTGCAGAGCCTCAAGGCAAATAGATCTATGGTTCAGCCTTTGGTATGAAAGAACAAAATCATAGTTTAGATTGATTCATTATTGTAAAAGCCAACCTCTGGACAATGGGCCATTGTTTTTTAATTTCAGATGATGGTACTGATCAAAAAAAAAAAAAAAATTTCAGATGATGGTGAGCTCGAAATCTGGAGCTGGTATCAGGAGTTTAAGAACAGTGCTCGCTAAGATTGGTCGGTTTGCCAAACTCTAAGACGGTAGGTTCCAACTTTTTGCTTCTCAGTAACTTATTTTCTATCTCCCTTACAGCATGCTAAATGTAGTATGGATGGGAATATGACAATTTCTTGAATTCTTGGCATAATGAAATAAAAGAAAATTCTGAACTTAACCTTTGAACACGACTGGTGTAAATGGATTTGGCTTCTGCAACCTCTACACCTCTACCCTGTAGTCAACCCAGTTATGCTTTAACACATTTTTTTTTTATTATCTTTGAATATTTTGATGTATTTTAGGAAAAATGATGGTTTGAGAGCTTAAAATACAGTGAAATTTGTTTTATCCGAGAGCTCTCTGTTGAAAGTTGAAAGTTGAAACACATTTGATGTAACTAGCATTGTTCAAAATTTGAGTTTCATTACATTTTCATTTTCCTCTTATATTTCTAGAGGACACAAAGAAGAAGTTTGTGAAATAAGATCTCTACCTCTCAGTGAGAATCATCAATGTCGAATTTCTGAAATTGATCTGTGTGCTTTTAGCAGTTGTTGTTGGAAATTCCAGAAGTAGCTTTGTTTTGCAGGCTGTCACTTCGCCGGCCCGACTCAGCCGGTCTTGAGGGTAAGCGCTAGCAGTGTTCTGATCTTCCAGGTGAATAGCCCAGCAGAAATGCATTGGTGACCATTTTGAAGTTTAATTATGTATTTACTGACTGGTTGGTTTTCATTTGTACTATAATATCTATGCTTCCTGAATTTGGATTCAATCCTCAGTTTCTATCTCAGAATTCTCAAGTCTAAGAAAGGAAAAATTTTAAGTGTTGAGATGAAATGTGCAGAGTATTGAACGAAAGTTGTGTCATACGTATCCAGGAGGATACAAAGAATTGATTTTGTAAAGTGGTATCCTGTATGCTATTTTTTCAGTCAACAATTTGTGTACCGAAATTAAAGTAATATGCCGATTTTTTTTTAACAACTAAACACTTGGGCCATACATAAGAATTGTTCTATCAGACTCAAACCCGAGACCCTTCTTTCAGTCCTACCTTTTAAACATTAAACGCTTCCCACCATACGTAAACAAACACGACAGAAATTTTAAATTATTCTTGCTCTAAAAGCCTTCGGAGTTTCACCCAATTCGCTATAGCCTCGAGTCTCCTCTTAAAGTTCCTCACATTTATCTAACGACATCGCCCAGCTCGTAACCATTGTAGGTTTTATGCGACTGTGAGCGGAAGCCGGATGGAAATGAAATATAGGAAAGGTCTAGAATTGTTGGATACACGTGCCACTCATTAATTAATTGGAAAGAAGGATGAAAATATTCGCTTTCGACTTCGATATATCGCAGATTCGATTTACTTGATATATCTAGATATATCTGTGATATATTTTTACATGAATATCGATATATCTAAATTAAACTGCTAAGGATTAATTCATAACCGCTGATCACAGATTTCAAATTCAATATTTAAATATATCTCCGATATATCCCGATATATCTCAGATATTTTATCGAAAAATTAAATTAACGCTACAAGGCTACATGTGACTGGAGATTTACCGATATATCTGGCCCAAAACCGATATATCGATGCATATCATCGATATCGCTATTTAACATCATCGAGCATCGACATTTTCGTTAGGAATTCAAAATATAATTGAAGAGATGCCCAATAGGTTACAAAGTGGGACCCAATCGAGAAAATTTGAAATTTCAATAGATGGATAGGTTGTGGTAGGCGCAGCCGTGGGGAACAGGATAATCTAGAAGCTTTAGGTATTATTATGCTTATGAAATGGGTGTCATTACTTCGATGGTGGTTGCTTTGGCCTTTCACACTCAGTCATCGTGCCCATATATATATGCGCACCATGTTGTGTGCGTATATATATATACTATTTATTTTAGGTATTTTTCAATTTATGTTATTTAGTTTTTCTATTATATGAAGATTAAATAATGTTATAATATGTAAATTTTAATTATATTTTATTTTGTAGAATTTTCATTTTTATGTCAATTTCAATATGAGAAAATTAGGGTTTTATTTGTAATTCTTGTTTTTGAAAACACAAAGGATATAATTTTAATGATTAATATTTAACCTTATCACAATTAATGACTTTAGTTATAAATTCTTTGCATTTTTCTTTCCTAATTAGTAACTATTAATAAAAGATTTTTTTAAAAACTAAATACTTTTAGTAAATTTTTTTCAATAGGATTTTTATCAGATACTTTTTTTTTGTCTATGCCCTTGTTTTTTTTAAAACGTTCTATAATATAAACTAGACATAATAAGCTAATTATTAATAAAAGCAAATTATCTTTTCATATACTTTTTTATTTTTATTTTTATTTTTTATAATAAGTGGAGGCAAGAGAAACAATACGGTTTAAAAATTATAATCTCCCCTTTCTAAAATAAATCTTAAGATTATAAAATAAAAAAAAAGTAAATAAATTTGAAAATTCAGGAAAATATATAACTAGAAGACAGCCCTAAATTATTACTAAAACTTATCATTTTTCTTACACGCATTAGATATATACCCAACTAATCCTTGTCAGCATTCAACTAATTTTCCTTCTTATTTTTAATTAATTTGAAGTTAAAAAAATTCCATCTTCAATGCCGAGAAAACCACCTATTTGGAAGATGATGATAAATCACTCCAGTCTGGATAATAATATTAATATTTAATAATAATAATAATAATAATAATAATAAGAAAAGACATGGAAGGAAAAGTCTAATATATCCGCAACCAAAACTTTGACAAATCTTCAACTGCTCCCACCCACCTACTTCTGACTTCCCCCATTCTTCTTCTTGCTTTCTCACAATTCTGTCTCTATAAGGTCGTCGTCATTACTTCGCCGTCTCTCCGCCCGCCGGAGAAGACGATCCCCCCCAAATGTGTCCGCTCAGGCTCATTCTCGTCTTCCTCTCCGCCACCCTCGCCGGATTCTTCCTTCTCAGGAACTTCAAATCCCAACCACAGGTCGTGCCCGATGCTCCCGCCGACGTTGATCCCGATGATAATGATTCCCGCGACTCCGCTCCCAGCTCCTCCAAGGTCATTTCTAGGATTCTAGGGTTTTCTTTTTTTTGGATTCCATTCAATTGATTGAGCTGACGGTGCTTTTTTTTTTGTTTTTTGTTTTTTGTTTTTTGTCTTTTCCGGGCAGGTGTTGTCGGCGATAGGATCGGGATTCTGGACATTCGTGGACATGGCAAGCGGTCGATACCTCTGGAGGCATTTAGTTTCTTCCTCCAAGCCGTCCGATTGACTTCTTTAACACTTTCGTTTTTCTTTTTTTTCTCTTTCCGGAATTTACTACTTTCCAGGTTTGAATTTCTAGTTGCTCTGCGATTTGTCGATAATTCGAATTGTAATACCATGGGATTCGCCCTTTGGATCTTGGAATGGGAATCAAGAAGTGCTCAAAATTACTCTATACAAGCATGGATCCGTTTCCCTGCTTAATTTTTAGCCTTTATTTTCCCTTCCATTTACCCTGTATTTTATCTTGTATCCTTACAAACCCTTGTTGTTCTAATTCCTGTTTCTGTATAGATTGGGGGCTTTGTTTCAAATGCGGTCTTTTATGGGGCTTAGCTACCCAACTATGGAATGTGGCCCTCAATGTCGGGAGGTTTCCAAACTAGCTTAAAATTTGTTCCTTTGTTCTGTGCTTTTTCTTTTTCCGATGATAGAATCTATCACTGTAATCTTATATGCATTAATGTTCAGACTGCAATGAAAAAAGGATGATGGATTCAGCAAGGAAAATGCTTGAGTTATGAAAGTAGGAAAATTTTTAGGCCAGTATGGTTCCAGAAGCTTTGAGGGAAACTGTAAGTAAAGAAAGATAAGGAAAATGTTTAAATTTTTTCTTGTTAAATGTTTAGGGAAACCAAATTAAATTATTCATGAATACACTTCTTTATATTTTTCTTAGATTTATCCAAGGTATATATATAAACACACAAACACATATATGTACATAGGGATCCTATGGAACTCTAGTTCCTTTCTAAGCTGTGATCCTCATTTGTTTTCAGTGATTGATGTTGGGGAATATGGGACTGCTTTTCTTTTCCAAGTGAATATTCCCGAAACGATGTGTTGATTAGGAACTTCTTTGTGTTACTTAAGTGATGCTTTAGGTTACTTCAATGAGAGTTCAGGAATACATTGTCTTTGGTGCTTAAGATGGCCAACATATTTATTTTGCTTTTAGCATATATTGCAAAGTAGTAGGACCATGAAATGATATCAGCCTTGAAGTGTTCTTGCATTCGACGCAAGTAGATAGCATTGTCTCTGCATATGGAAGTCATTTAGTTATCATTGAAATGAAGTTCTTAGTGTAAAACAGTATTCTATAAGCATTTCAGATATTAGCTGATATGCAGGGGCTTGTTGCTAGGCGCTCCTAGAACTGAGTATTTGATCTTCTGTCACACCTCATGGAACAAAACAGTCTCATCTATTCTGTGTGTAGAGTGTTTGTCTAGTCCTAAATGTTAATTAGGTGTATGTAATGGAGGGTAGGCCCCAGATTGAGTGTTTGGTGAGTTGGAAGTAGGGAGGGTGGTCTCATGAGATTGTGGAGTTGTATTTGCGCTGATATGCTTTCATCTATTGGGCCGGTTTTTTTGGGTTTGCCCTTCTATCGGCCAGGTGACCTATCATTCGGCGCTTTCATTAAGAAAACCCGGCGCCAGAATGGCAAAACGACTACCTGTAGTGCCATCCCACGCCGAGAGGCTCTCGGTAAAAGCTATCCGCAGCCGCTGGTCGCCCAGGACATCTCGGCTTCTGCACAGAACGATACGACTTACCCACTCCACAAGAGACAGCAAGCAGATTTAGTTCGGCGCTCTCAACCCATCGACGGTCTTTTGGGTTAGATCTCGCTGGACTTGATACCTACCTATCAGTTTTCGAGAGCATCAAGGCAATGAAGTGAGGAAAGATAAAGGGCGGGAGGAGGGTTAATAACAGAATCTGCCTATATGCTTATTTGAATTTATCTTTTGGTGCTTAGTTTCTTTTGTGACAATTTTGACTTAATTTCAAGCGATGGCTGTATTTGTGGATTCTGCTCAGGGGTCACTAATTACCAACAATGACAAGTTGCCGCCTGCCATTGTTTTGAACCTTAAGAATGATTCACAATTTATACCAGATCTATTTCTTCTTAACTTAGTTTCAGCTGTTCCTAATTTCACTCGATATCCTATGTTTAATCATAGGATTTATGTAACGATCCAATCCTCGACCCGATATCGCTGCGCTCAGGTCAGAATGACCGCGAACGGCTACACACCCGCCACCTCGATTTTTCTTTCTCCGCTTGACCCCTACGTCCCGCAAAAACGCCTCATTGCGCCCCTCCATATATGGACCATTGTCGTTCTCTTTCCCGGTGGTGCGGGATGCCACAATTTAGTTCTAGATTTTGAATTCAGAATAGTACATTTTGCTCCTGCATTAAGACAATGAAAGTAATGCATGAAGGTGCATTGTTCTGGCCAGGCCTGGTTGAGCCAGTTAATTTTGATTAATTCTATTATTCGTCTAGATTTTAAAATCACCTAAGTCATGGATGACATGGAAGCCTTTCAAGATTATTTCTTTAGTACGACTGTACGTGATCTACACAAACATTTAAATGTTTAAAAGATCCAAATAATTTTGATATTTTTTTTGACAAAATATATTTTCAAGCATATTATTTCTCAACTGCAAAACCAATATTTTTCCCAAGTATTTCAGGAAGGTAAAATGAACCGCTAAATTTCGAAATCATCATCTTCCATGCTCTCATATGCACTTGATTATTGCTTGGGAATATTTTGGCATTATATATATATATAAGGGTTAGCAATACAATCGAATAAAAGTGTTAAAAAGTGTGGAGGATAATACAACATTCATGTTAATAACTGAAAGGATCGATTCAAGGTTTATATAGTTGATAATCTAAAAATGCTTAGAATACCTAAAGAACAAGTTGGCGGCAAAATATGCCGTAATAGGTCGGTAACAAAAACACGAAAAAACAAAAACAAGCTCAAACTGATATGGAAGAAACCATTTTATTGAAAAGGAAAATTCAGATATGGGGAAGAAAAGATGGAATTGGTTATTATGCCAAGAATGGCAAAAAAAATTATCCTTTATGTCTAATGAAAAATGGCTTAAAAGAGAGATCATAGGGAGAGACGATTATATATATATATATATATATATATATATATATATATAAGATATAATGCTTTTTTGAAAAGTTTAAACACTTGGGGCTTATAATGTGAAGAACTGCTCCGCAGTGACTTCGAACACTAACCCTCTCGCTTCCTACGCTTATCGTTAAACGTTATACCACATGTTTACTTAAAAGATATATTATACGTTTGTCTTGAGAAATTGAGGGATTATTTTGTCATTTCAATTAAATTTCCTTTTAATCATATTGTTTAATAAATTCTAAGTTAGTTGGGCTTTGGATTTTGAGAGATTCAAACTACTAAGTTAAATGCCTACTCGTTTATGCACTAACGGTCAAATTTCAGTCTCATCGACACAAACAAGAGAGCGAAAGAGGCAGAAAGTGATGAGGAAGAGAAAGGGGCGATCGGAAATCTCAGAAGAAACCCTAAATTCAGAGGAGAAAGGCGGTGATTTCTTCGCCTGCTATCTACTGACTTCCCTCAGCCCCAGGCACAAAGGCCACTCCTACATCGGGGTTCCTCCTTTCCATTTGTTTCCGCTTTTTATTCTGTTTGGTTCCTGGAATAATCCCGATTCAAAGAAGCGAAGAAACTTGCTCATGTCCTTTTTCTTGAAATATGTCTCATAACCCTAATGGATCAAATAGGATCTCTGTATTTCTTGTATCTAAGTGAACGAACCACTAGGGTTTCTTTACCTAAATTACATTTTGTAAATTATTTTTTCGCTACTTTAGCTGATAAATCTGATCCATATCAACCTTTTGGTTTTGATCGCATGGTTCAATGGATCGAATTTTTATTTTCCTTTCCAAATTCTAGGTTTACAGTTAATCCAAGGCGTAGAATCAGGCAACACAACGGTGAGATAACGTCCGGAGCATGGAGAACCAAGCGCAAGCGCCCTTGGGAAATGGTTCTATGTATTTATGGTTTCCCAACTAATGTGTCTGCTCTCCAGGTTTGTACTCCGTCAAGAAATCTGAAAATTTTAACTTGTTTCTCCAAATTTCTAATGGAGTTGGCATTTGTTTCACAAATTTTTGTTTTATAAGCATTAGGATAATCTGCAAACATTTCTTGCTTCAAAATGCTGAAGCTTCTTTTTTGATAATATATTAGAAACAGTTCTCAGTAAGTTTTGAAAACAATTTTAATGCTGTTTTCAAAAATAAAATTTTGCTTTTTGGTTACATTGTTCTCCACCTATTCTCTTTGTGAATGTGCCCTTAAGTAGAATGCAAAAATATCCAAACTATTTTCTTAGTTTCCAATTTGCTTCTAACAACACACTCCTGTAAAACACCCAAAAACAATTTATAAAATCACTGTGTTTTTAAAAAATTCCCAACCTATATCCTTAGTTTCCAGTTATTTCTAACAACACCTCCTGAAAAGCACCCAAATTTTTTTTTATAAAATCACTGTGTTTTTCAAAATTTCCCAACCTATATCCTTGGTTTCCAGTTATTTCTAACTACACCTCCTGAAAAATACCCAACCTTATTTATAAAATCACAGTGTTTTTCCAAACAAAATCTCAAAACACCATTCTCAATTTTCAAACTTCTGGTCAAAAATACATCCTATGTGACATCTTGCTCTATGGTCTAGTTTCCAACCCGTTTGGATGTTCAATTTGTTTCAACACTTTTCCTTAAATGAAATTTCAATTGTTTGAAGAACTTCCTGCAGTTTGAATGGGCATGGCAGCGCAACCAGTCGCTAGCAGTCAGGGAGGCAGCTGCAGGTTTCAAATCCCTTTCTGGGCTTACCAATAAGATCAAACTCGCCTACACCATGCTTACCCTCCCATCATGGCAGAGGTATTGACATCTTATTCTCGAACTTTTGATGGATAAAAAACATATTTTTCTACATTTAGCCATATGTGATACGATCCTACATCAGCTCCACATGAGATTGTGGAGTGGTACTTATGCTTGGGTACCTATCATTGATGCTTTCATTGAGAGCCGGTGTGTAGCAAGAAAGGGCTATTGGAAGAAGGCTATCTGGTGCCCCAAGAGAGGGTCCAGAGTGAGAGCTGTCCATGGACGTCCGGCTTCTCTATGGATGAGCAATGATACGATCCCACATTGACTCCCTACAAAATTGTGGAGTGAGCTTGATAGATTCTCCTACATATCAGACTGGTCTTTTGGGTTGGACTCTCCTATTGGGGCTTGGGTTACCTATTAATATGGGTTTCCCCTCATTTACTCACGTCTTTTCTATATGTTCAGCTTGAACCTTACTGTGAACTTTTTCTCCTCAAAGTATACAAATCACTGTGCTGGTTGCCCAAGCTTGCCGGAGAACATGAGGGTGCAAGTTTCTCCCATGGATGAGCTTCCATGCTATTCAGGAAATGATCCGAGTTTCTTCGACAACGCCTGGGAGGATGAAGAAGAACCTGGTGAAAAAGGCAGCAGTGATGATGGTCTTGATCAATTTACAGCCCATGAGGAGACTACTACTCAGGAGCAGTTTGGATGGATCGAAGAACCAGGGTACTTAGCCTCTCCAAAAGTTCAGTATTCTGAAGAAACTCGAGAAAACGCCATGAGACAACCTGCAGATTTATGCGCTTCAAAAGACGAACATAGACAACCTGCTGATTCCTCAGTGAGAGCATCTTCTTTTAGTGCAGAAGTTACTCTTGATGATGAAGATACTTCTGGATTGAGCAAAGAAAATAACCTTCTAACAGACAGTCAGCTGCTGTTAATAGAGGGTAAACCAAAACCAGCAGTCTTGATGCCTCTTGTGAAATCGAGGTTATAAGATCTATTGAGCTGTTCACCTGACTAGAAATTAACCCATATTTCCAAGAAGAGAAGAGCTGCTGCAATCCATCCTCAGGTCATTGACTTGACCAATTCACCCATTTTTGTGCAGCTATAGTGTGCTGGCTGGGTGTATTACTACTAGATAACAGAAAGAATAAGAAATTTCTTATGCTGGAATAATCATTGCAATATTGTTTTCTAATTTTTTTAAAATCCCCATTCCTGTACTGTATCAATTTTCTTTAATTTCCAATTAACAGATTAGTTCTATTTTATGTTTGAATAACAATGACATGTACTTCTTGATGGTTTTTTCTTTTGTATTTTAAACTGTTTGATCTTCTAACATTGATAGTGGTGTTGAAGGAAGATCATTGGTTAAAACAAGACATCTCCTATCAATAGGGGGGTCGTATGTGCCATCAATGGGAGGTCTTCGTTATGATTGAATTTGGGGATAAGTATACAAATGTTGTTGATATTTTTTGGATTCAATGTTATCCCTAACGTTTTTCCTGTAATCCATATATGTCCCTTTGCGAATAGATGATGAACGACGGCGTCTAATATGTTGATGTATCGTCGCATAGTATAATTTGAATGACACATCGACCGGCGTTGAAATCTGCGTTTATCCCTTTGTTCATTTCGTGACAGTAGAGACATTTAGAATCGTTCAAGGTATGAACATATTTAAGGTCCGGAACAAAAGTTAGGAGAATCATTGAATCCAAAAAAAGTGATGGCCACTAAATTACAACCAAGAGAATCTCTAGTAAAGCTGGATATCTACACACCACATGAGCCTAATGAACAACCATCATCAACTAACCTACACCTCAGAACCACAAAAATCATCAACCTAAAGTGACGGCCAAAGGGGGTCTATCCACATGAATTCCTTTGTTTGTATACACATAAATTGTATTCACCTTTTTCTATATGTTGTTTTATTGGTCAACTCAATTGAGGCTGAGGCCCTCTTGTAATCCACAAGAATCAAATCCATAGGTCCACAGGCATGCTGAATTGATAGACAACTTCCAAATCAAGTTTCAATTAGGGAGTGTCACCATCATCTTTCCCCAAACAAATACCTCATTAGATCAGTGAAGGTTGGCAATAACTGAGGGACAATACATTCTAGGGACAATAGGATGACAATTTCCTCCGAGCTTGATGAAGAATCCGATCTTGCATCACGAATGGAGGAGGGTATGAAGGAGCGTTTAGATGCGATTAAATATTCGTATGTCGAGGTTAGGAGATTTTCGGATTGAGATGGGGATGCGTTTGAGCGTATCGCACATGCCACTCAGCCGCCGATCTTGATTATTAAATATATAAATATAATATATATTTGTTTTTCACAGCCGGAAGTATTTTAATATTCATGATTTACTAAGCAATTATTTATAAAGATTGGAATAGAAATCTTAGGTAAACTATGCAATCCTAATACAGTCAGACCACTAGCAAAAAATTACTCAAAGATCACAAAAAACAAGCTGTGGTCTTCAGTAGTTGAAACTGGTTTCTCAAACACCAATACATCTCTCCCCTCTTCTCCCATGTAATCAAGGGAATGCCATACAAAGACATACTCTGAACAATCTAACAAAGACTGTTTGCCCCTCAGGAAAACCATAGCTGATGAACTTAAAAAACTTAAAAAACAGAAGGGAAAGTGATGTCATTAAAAGATTACCCATAAATCACATAATCTGTTGGAGAAAACAAGTTATCAAGCACAAGAAGTAGAACAGAAAGTTTATTTAAATATGTAGAGAACACTAAGGGTGAAGACAAGATTTAGAAATGGCATATTAAGAAGACACACAATCAAAGAGAAATATAACCTGAACCGTGAAAAAACTGGCTATGAAAGAGCAATCAGGATTCAGGAAGGCTGTTTCTGTTGTTCTTCGTTCTGTGGATTCTTCTCCTCGCCTTGCCAAGTCCAAACAATATCTTGGAGAGCAGGTCTTATATCCTCTTTCATTAGTTTCTGGTATTCCCATGTATCTCCATTGGACTTCTCTATCTCCACCAAATGAAAAGATGGTGTCACCTCGAAGATCTCTGCATCAATGGATAATATTTCTTTCTTACCTTCCTCCACGCCTTCAAATTTCATGAGACCTGCATCCTTCTTCACCACTTTCAGCTTCAGATGCTTGGCTATTTCTTCGAGTCGAGAGATGATGACAGCAGGTTTTCTGGAAGTAAATCTTATCACTTGTCTTCTTACAACGTTCCTCGAACAAGCCAGACAGATCAAAACCAACGAAATAGAGATGATATTCCAAAAGCATTAGGTTTGTTGGTTTGGCTAGCTCTTGCTTTGCTTCAGTATCCATACTGTTGTTACTTTTGCAGGGAACTAGAGCTGCATCTGTATCCGAAGGAGCCGTGTCTTTGCTTACTGTTTCAGATTTTATCTGTTCGGATTTCAATCCTTTTCTGAACCAAGAACTTTCCTTGATTTTGGCAATGGAAATCCTAGTACTGGGATTTGGATCCAAGATCTTCCGAAGCAGCCTGCGCACATCTGATGGGAACCAATTAGGGCACTTAAACTCCGCCTTACTAATCTTCCTATACATTTCAATCAAATTGGATTCATGAAACGGGAGATTACCCGCCAGCAGGACAAACAAGATCACGCCACAAGACCAAATGTCCGCTTTAGCCCCGTCATAGCCTTTTTTGTTGATCACTTCAGGAGCAACATAGGCAGGAGTCCCACAAGTGGTGTGGAGTAGCCCATCTTGATGCTTGCACTCAGCAACAGCGCTTAATCCAAAGTCAGAGACCTTTAGATCATCGTTTTCATCCAACAATAAGTTTTCTGGTTTCAGATCACGGTGATAAACTCCCCTGCTATGGCAGAAATCAACAGCATCGATCAGCTGCCTAAAGTATTTCCATGCAACTTCCTCATTTAGCTTCCCTTTAGCCTTCTTAAAAGAGCTCACCACCTTTGCTTATATTCCATAACATGGTAGATCTTACTTTTAGTGGCCATAACCTCATACAGCTGCAAAACATTAGGGTGTCTAACCATCTTCATAATCGATATTTCTCGCTTGATCTGATCCTCGAGCCCAACCCTGACAATCTTCTCTTTGTCTATCACTTTAATGGCCACGCTCTGGCCGGTTTTCAGATTCCTCGCGTAATGAAAGCATAAGCAAGGTACCTTAAGCCTAACAACCTTCCTAATTCATATCTGTTCATCAACACAGACCTTTACTCTCCATTACAATACACAAACTAACTTGCATGATAAGAGCCAGTCTCGACTGCTAACACAAAGTATACTGTTTACAACAGCAGGGTTTCCAACTTTCAAGTAGTTGAAGAAGCTCAACCGCCTCCACACAGGTAATACAGAAACACACAACAAATTCTATGTTTTACTGACCCATCTTGCTTTTGGGCACTGAGAAAAAGGGAGCTGCAATTTATGGGCTCGGTTTTATCAAAGATGACAAACTGCAAATGGGGTAAATCTGCAACAACATAGGGTTTAGAGAGAGAACAATACATCTTGCAGCATTCCCTGGTTTTTTCCTTCCGAAAATCAACTGAATTATACTGGCGAAGAAAACAGAAGGGAAAACCACTGAGACCTTTGTCGAACGCTGAAACAAAGCAGAAATAATGCTAGAGTGGGTTTAAACCTGAAGATCAGAACAAAATCGTTCTCAGAACTTTGAAATAAATACGAAATTAGAATCAACATGCTTAATTCATGGAAACCTTACCACAAAATCAAACAAAACTTCTCTTTCAAAATCCTAAAGACACAAAATCGTTTCTTTTTCAAGCTAATTCCGTGAGACCGAATTAGGTTTTAAAAGATTTCAGAGAAATCCAAAACACAAAAACAAGGAAGATTATTCTTTTTATTTTTTTCTGGTCTGCAGAATTAATTCCTCAACGGTGATGACTAAAAACAGAAATTCGTCAAAAATCCCAAACCGATCAAACGGGTACGAACAAATCCACACAAATAATAGAATCAAACAGACACCATATCATATCAGCATGAAACTTACAAAATATCCAACTTTTTTTTTGCACAAAAATCAAGTCAGAATAAAAAGATGGATAGAAGAATTAAAATCAAATTACCTTTTATGAAGACTTAATCCTCCAAAAGAAGCAATATCAGTGAATTAGAAATGTGATGCCTTTTAAGGAATTTCCGTAAGGTGTTCTTTGAGTATCTACCGGATGCTTTTGAATATACTTTCTGCCATATAGATATAAATGGAAAAATATATGAAGTAATGGAATAAAATCAATCATATTTATAATTAAATATGACCGTTCCCTCACAGGCATATGCTCTGGAGGTTTCTCACATCCGACAGCTGTCAAAAACGCTTCACGGTGGAGCCACCTCAGCACCTCTCAACATCATATTTCATAATGTTTTAAAGCTCGGACCACATCAATAGGTTCGACCAGTTGGATTGTGAATTGATAATAAAATTGGTTGGATTCAAAGGTTAAAACAATTTTTTTTTTAACTAGTTGAATCGATCATTAAATCGATCAAACCGATAATTGAATTAGTTAAACCGATGGTTGAATCAAATCTATTTATAATTATTTTTATTTTTTATAATATATTAATTATCTATTTATGACGTTCTTTGTTTAGCGTGTTTTGATGATCAGTTCAAGTAAGTAGCCCCAATCAGAATCGGTTAATTTTTTAGGTTAATCGTGTCGATCAGATTTTTAAAGCGTTCGTATTTTGCGTATGGTTGTGAGATCCATTGTGTATGTGATCAAATCAAATTGAAAATAAAGTGATTGATTCGCGGTTGAGGTGAATTGTGATCGAATCGAAGAATCGAAATCATACCAAAAAGGTTATAGATCGACCATTGAATTAATGGGTCTCATTTTTAGAACATTGCTTAACATGGATCATTCTTCAAGCCAAACCTTTATTGACCAACCATCACTCAATCGGTGAATTGACTTAATTGTCCATAACATTAAAAGCTTTGGAAAGCAAACTAACCAAAAATATTTTGTCCCTTGTTTGTCATGTAGTCTTAATTAGTGGTGTAATCGATGCATAGTCAAACTCGAACTCGATCAAGCTTTATTTTTGGATGTTTGAAATTCGATTTGAAAAATAATCGAGCTTTTTGAATTTAACTTGACAAAACTCGAATCAATTAAAAAATTAATAAAAAATTAGACTCGAAATTGATTTAATTAATAAAATAGTAAAGCTTACTTAAGCTCGACTTGAAATCTAGTCCCAATTATTGGTGAATTGATTTAATTGCCCATAACATTAGAAGCTTTGGAAAACAAACTATTCAAAAAGATTTTCTCCCATTACTTGTCGTGTAATTCCCCGATTAGGGTGCATTTAATTCGATATAAAAGTGGCTTCATTATTCGATTAAAGCACCAGCTTGAACTCGATTAAGTTTTTTTTAGATGTTCGAAACTCGACTCTAAAAATAATCGAGTTATTTGAACTCGAATTGACAAAACTTGAATCAATTAAAAATATAATAAATTATTATACTCGAAATCAATTCAATTAATAAAATAGTAAAACATAAAAATTAGGTTTAAATCAGTCCAGTTATTGGTGATTATTATTATATGCTACTAGAAGCTTGGAAAGCAAACTACTCAAAAGATTTTCTCCCATTGCTTATCATGTAAAGTCCTAATAGTAGGGGGTAATGTTGTAGAGAATCATATCTTGAGGTTTTAATTGTTAACAGGCAGTTGTGGTTACTAATGTGATTAAAAAGATGAGTTGGGTGATAGGTTGAAGTTGATCAAGCATCCAGCGAAGATAATACGGCTAAAGATAGCCAATGATACATTAGTTGATCAAGCTCTTGGAGTAAGTCCTCTCAAGTCAAAAGAACCCAGAGATAAGTAATTTAGATTCTAAGCAAGCATCAAATTAGAGGAATTTTATTAAACAGGAATCTTTGTAGATGAATGCGCCATTTAGCCAACGGCTCCAAAATCTGCTAGAGATTTTTTTTTATAATTTTATTATATATTCAGGAGTATAAATTGAGAGCCAAACAGAATTATTTTAGGGGTGTTGTTGTTAAAATGAATGGTGATTAAATTATTATATGGCTAAAATCAAATGCAAATATTAAATGCTAAAATGAGAAATTAATTGAACCGAAATAGAAACCCAAGTGAAAAGGGCAAAAAAAAAAGTGGAAATTGTGGAAAATAAGGACTAAAAATTAAATGGATTAGAAAGAAGAAATGTTTAAGTGTCAATGAAATTTAAATACAAGTAAGAGACAAATGAGTGAGCAAAGCTGTAGTGGGAGAAGCTTAAACCCAAATAGGAGATTTTAAAGAAAGTAGAAACGGGCGTATAGCATGGGATATTAAGTAGAAAGTGGTCTTGAGGGGCCTGTGCAAACAAAGCGATTTGAGAGAGAGAGAGGAAGGGAGAGCTAGGAAGCACAAAGTGAGGAGTTGGCGTTCGCTCACAAGTTCAGCCAGGATTCTGAGATCTCAGTTCAGAAGAAGAAAACGTGACAGAAGATTGAAATAAATTTAAGGTAAGAAAAATAATACTGGCTACATTTCTCTTGTGTTTGGGTTTAATAAAACCACAAATGTGGTATCAGGTAGCTCTTGAATAGTTTTAGTTCAGGTTTAAAAATTGTTTAGATTGGTTTGGATTGGTTTAAAGTGTTTGTAAAAGGGAAAATGTTGGGTTTTCAAGTGATATCAAAATTTTATCAAGACCTGTTACATTTATCTATTGAGTTATAATATTGAATGATTCAATTTAGTAAAAATATAATCAGTAGGTCTGATGTATGGGGATCAGGGAGCAGAATTGTAGTTCTAAGGCTTCCAGAATGCGGGCTTAAAGGTGAGCTAAGTGGCTCAGGAGTTATGTACTGTTTTGGGTATAGTTTATAGTCTTTTGACCATGGACCTGAGTTTCATAATAAAATTAAGTATGATTCAAAATCATAGGTAAATAGACTTCTAGGAATAATTTACATAAAGGAAGTATATGCAAATTGTAAACCAAAATGCCATAATTTATAAAGGAGTAGAGTTATATTATAGAAATAGTTTGATTTTACTTTACAGATTGGAATTAGTTGGATGCAAATGCAATAACTTGAGTTTGTGAGTCCATATTGGATGAGTTCAAGTTGGAGAAGAAACCTTAGAATCATAGTTTCAAATAGTGAAAGGAACCATGCAATTTAACCGAGTTAAGACCTGAAGTGGAAATAAATATTAACAATTGGAGTTGACATCGATCGATTTGAAAATTAAAATGCATCAACTTGACTTGAGTGATCCAAACAGAGATGAATTCAAATTCTATTAAATAGACTCATGAAGCTAAAATTTTCTTAGAGGAAGCATGAATTATGGCTCATGTCTTCCCCCCATAAAAATTTTGTGAGAGGAATTATTGGGTGACATAAACCTTGACCAAAACTCTGAATAACTACCTACTGAATGAGTTTTCATTGTATTTTAATAGAGCTGAGGAGGAAAGCCCGCATTGAAGTCGAGGTCGAAGATCGGAATCAAGCGATGATTTTAGTTTAATCTATCTTCTCTATTCTGGAAGTTTCAAGATTTGAACTTCTTTGTTACAAAAATGCATAAGAAAAACATATTGGTGGTTTGATTGATTTGAAAGAGAATGAGTTGTAAATGTTTGCGAATGAAAATTGCTTGAATGTCAAAACTGAATGGTTATACAAATGTACATATTATGTGTATGTATTATCTAAAAGGATTTGAGCATGATGAATGTTGTAGTTTAGTTGAAGGATAGATTGGGGTATCATCGATAAGGGTCCAAAATGCGCTCACTGACAGGTGTATTGATGTCAGCCAGGTCAGTGACTGGCGGTAAATCTTTGTGTTTATAAACGTTTTTTATCAGACTGCTGACTCCATGAGGATAATGATCTGGTGATTAGATCATCTTTGTGTCTCAGAAACATGAGATTAAATTTGTTAAGGCATCAAGCCCAAATTGAATTGATTTGAGATTGTGTGGAGTGGAATTGAAAAATGATTGCAATTGAAATAGAAAAGAGTATTGTGAAATGCATGATTTGATTATCAATGACTTATTGCACCTGGAAATTCAATATATTTGGATCGATTAATAGACATAACAATTGTATGAAATAAGTATATGTAATATGTTGACATTGATCTGAAAGATGCGAGGTTTGTTAGTAAAGCGCATGATTGATTAAAGCCCGAAATGAATGGAGTTGTATCGACCAAGTGGCGGCGAAATCTGCGCATTATGGATTTATATCGCGCGAGTCACGGGAGTGACAGCAGATCGGAGCGTGGATCATAAAGAAAGAATTCACGGAACGTGTTCGACCTTCATTCACATAATCTCTTTTTTGAGCGTTGATATTTTGTACAATTTGTTTCTGAATATCCATTACATCAAATCATTTGAAAATCTTATGTCTCTTCAACTATAGTAGTGTGCTTTTGCATGAATGAAATGAAATGGGCACCTTAAGCGTTTTTGCATATTGAAAGGATTTTTATCTTAAAAATTTGAAGTGTAGCGGCTACGGCGTGTTTTGATAAATGATTTTGATGGGTGATTGGGTGACATTGACGACCAGGACTCGGTTTGGACTCGCCCGACAGATTCGATAAGAAAAGAAGTCTTCTGTGGTCTTTAGGATATCATCATTTATCATGCATCCTCTGTTGGTTTGAAATCTAAATGCATATCTTTTGAAAACATAAGGTTTTAAGCGTAAAACCTTAGATTTAATAGTATAAAATGAACTCAATATTATCTAAGGTTTAGAAGTAACAAATCAAATAAAAACATGAATTTTGAAAGAGTTTGAGTCTCAAATGGTCAAATTAATGAAACGTTAACTTTAGTCAGTATTGAGCGATGGCAAGATCGAGAGTGAACGACAGTGGTCTTGTGTAGTGACGATCTTGGATTGATCTGTTGATCTTCATTAAGTGAACAGTGATAAATTGTGTAAAACAGTTAATGGTTGCTGTAGCGGTGGTCATTAGTCAACGGTGGTTCACTTGACTAAACAATAACATTCACGTATTACAACGACATAAACTACTGGTGTATGGTAATGATCAATCTGTCGGTGGCTTAGGTGATCCCAGGAGTTCTATATAAATGGTATGGGGATCATAAGCTGGATAAATTTATTGTATATCTCAAACATATTCTTTTGTGGATATTCTCAATCTAAGTTGTGAGTCGCCATTACCATGTTTTATATTAGCAGAGTGCATCTTTGTGTTGAAATTCAAAGAAGCAGTCGTATTTAAAATATCTTGGGGCTTGGAGAAAGTGTATCATTATCTTGATGAAAACGAAGTGTATATAATGAAGGAATTGTGAAGAGGCTCATTGGAGCCAAAATCCAAGTGTAATCAAGCTGGGTTCTTGGAGAAACTGGAACTTGAGTGTGTATAGTTTGAAAAGTCGCCGTGAAGCCATGTCCAGATTGTAAAAAGAAAGAAGGCTTGGGTTGAGCACTCTTAATGGAGCCTCGCGAGTTGAAGGTTGAGGAGAAGTGGGCGTAGACAATGTATGATTTTAAGTCGGGTTTTACTTTTTCTATCATCATCTCTTTAATTTAGTGTTATTATTGCATTTAAATTAAAATTTTGTTGTAGTTGTGGAAAATGTTTTTGAAAATCAATTCACCCCCTCTTTTGGTTAGGGTGCTTTGTCACGTGAACTTTCTGTCTAGTCAATCAAGTGTCTGATCAGGATTTTGAGCTCGATCTTAGTTAAAGCCAAAGAAAACAAGGCTCGATTAATTTTTTAGATGTTTGAAATTAAAAACTTTAGAAAATAATCGAGTTATTCGAACTTGACTCACTTGAATCAATTAAAAAAAATAATAAATAATTATTCTCAAACTTGACTTGAAAGCAATGTTAAGTCGGATAATTGTGATCGCACAAAGCTCTCTTCAGATAAACTACTCAGGTTAGGGAGTTACAGAGGTTTGAGTTCGACTGAATTAACTCAGGTGTAGATTTCAAATATTTTCTGATCCTTCTGGTTGTTCGACTGAATTCTTAACTCGATCGAATTCAGAGTATTACATAAATGCAGCGAAATTCAAGTGCACCAGATCATGGCAGAACAGTTTTGCAACACGTGATTATTTTTAACTACCTTCAAATCATTAATTTGATATGATCTTTGTATTGGTCCGATCAAATCTAATACTCAAACGATGGCAGGAACTACCGACCATAGATTAAACAAATTTAGTAGAGGCGTATTAGAATAACGAAGATTTATGAATTGGAACCCAAAATCTATGTCTCTATTGATTCATCCCAGGGTTCGAATTGCAAATATATTACAAGCTTCAGTGAATTACAGCAGATCCATTTATTCAAATCCTCTGCTGGCTATTTCCATTCAAGACTCACAATTGTAACATATCTTCATGTTTTTCGTTCTCAAGTGGTATGCCTTTTCAGTTTCTTGCAGAATCACCAGGCACCAGAACCCTCTCTATATAGATTCTAATGATTTGTTCAGGTCCTCATTAGACTCTGGGGTCTTGTCAGATTTCTAGTTTTCAATGGGATGCTCATGTGTTGTTCCCATTAAACTTCTGTTTTCTTTGGTTCTCCGGTCGTGCTCGCTGGCGTGACCCAGTTAGGTGAAGCTTTTTCTTTGGGCTGAAGATGGGTTTAGTTGACATGGTTTACCTGAAACTGGGTTGTTTAGTTTCTCACATCTGCAAGGTTGAGGTTGAGGTGTTTTAGAGGGTGTTCATGGAGAAGTACTGGAGAGATGTTATTGCAAATATTCATTAGTCTCAGCGTTGAGTAAGCATGGGCATATTGAGGAGGCCCGGAATCTGTTTGATAATATGACTGTGTAATTAATGACCACTTAAATTCTGATAATATATTACGAATTGATGAAATATTCATTCAAAACAAATTTGATGTTTGTTGTTAATCAGTTAAGATGCCAGTTTCATGAACCACAATAGTGTTGAGTGTATAGTCAAGCTGCTAAAGACCTCATAAGTTCATATTCCTTTCGATGGGTTCAGCTCGAAATTCTGTCACTTGGAACACCATGATCTCAGCATATGTTCAATCTGGGGAGTTTGGAACAGCCATATCTATGTTCCAACAAATGCAATCCGAGAACGTTAAGCCGACTGAGGTAACCATGGTTAGCTTGCTGTCTGCCTGTGCTCATCTTGGCGCTTTGGATATGGGCGAATGGATTCACGGTTATGTTAGAACGAAAAGATTAAAAATTGATGTTGTTTTAGGTAACGCTCTTATAGACATGTACTGCAAATGTGGGAATTTGGAAGCTGCCCTTGACGTCTTTCATGGCCTTTCCAAAAGGAACATCTTCTGTTGGAATTCTATCATTGTAGGGCTAGGAATGAATGGTCGTGGCGAGGAATCTATTGCTGCTTTTACCGCAATGGAGAAGGAGGGACTTAGACCGGATGGAGTGACCTTTGTCGGGGTTTTGAGTGGGTGTAGCCACTCAGGCTTGTTATCTGCAGGCCAAAGGTATTTCTCCGAAATGCTTGGAGTTTATTGTGTGGAACCTGGAATTGAACACTACGGCTGCATGGTTGATCTCCTAGGCCGAGCCGGTCATATCAAAGAAGCATTAGAACTCATAAGGACCATGCCTATGAAGCCAAATACTATGGTGTTGGGAAGCTTGCTTCGGGCGTGTCATATTCATAACGATACCAAACTAAGCGAGCAGGTAATCCAGCAACTATTAGAGTTGGACCCTTGTGATGGTGGAAATTATGTATTCTTGTCCAATCTATACGCCTCCTTGAACAGGTGGGATGATGTGAAGATATGCCGGAAATTGATGAACCAGAGGGGGGTGCATAAAACACCTGGATGTAGTTCAATTGAGGTGAACAATATAGTACATGAATTTGTGGCTGGAGATACTTCACATCCTCAATTCTCCGAAATTAATGGATTTCTAGATGAGATTGCAAAGCAATTGGAAGGACTGGGGCATGTGCCAAATACTTCCAGTGTTCTACATGACATAGAGGAAGAGGAGAAAGAGGGAGCAATTAGATACCATAGTGAGAGGATTGCTGTTGCTTTTGGACTTATGAGTATGCCTCCTGGATCGACGATTCGGGTTGTCAAGAACCTCAGGACATGTAGCGATTGTCATTCTGCTATGAAGCTTATATCTGATGCATTCAAGAGAGAAATTATTGTGAGGGACCGGAAACGCTTTCACCATTTCAGGAATGGTTCTTGCTCTTGCAATGATTACTGGTGAATTATGGTATGTACTGTTACTTTATCGCCTTAATTATATGTAACAACATGATTTTTCTAATGGTGAATACAAGAAATCCCATCTGGATCAATTGGTTCCACAACCTTTGTGTTGATTTGCAGCTTTGAGATCACTTTCAGCTATATATACTGTTTTGATCTGGGGTTTTTTGGAACCCATTGTATCTTCCTCTATATTATGAGTAAATATAAACAGCATTCAGAAGCTGGGTAAGCCACGAATTTCGAACTTGTGTAGTGAAAATTGTTGTGTGATCGGAGGAGCGACGGAAACCGAAAGATGTCGAATATGGGCGACCTGCAGAGAAAAATAAGCGGAGGAACCGAGGTATAGCGAGGCGATATTAAGAACTGTCGCGTAGGAATTTATTCGAGTTGATAGCCCTTGACTTCCCTGGAACTGGAACTGGGCCCCGGAACTGGAACTGGGCTAGGTGCAGGAACAACGAAGAGGTGATGAGAAGAGGAGAGGATGATTTTCTTGTTTTTCACAAACAGCAGATGACTGAATTTTTAGGAAAATTAAAACGTAACGGTTGGGAGTAAGTAAAATATGGCTGTTGGGAAAGTAACCGTCGAAGTAATTTAATGGAAAACTATGACGGTAACGTTTGAGATTTTGAATAGCCAAAAAAACCTGGGTTTTCAGATAGCCAAAATAAAACAAAGGTTTTTGGAGCAAAACCTTTTTTTGGCCCGTGATATCTCACGCACAGGGAGAAAACCTATCGATTTTCATTAAAATCGGGTTTTAGGCCTATTTTTGAGCGTGCGAGGCCTTCCTTTTTCTCAAGCCTTATATAAGTTCATGAATGTGTTTTAGTAAATGTTTTAAAAATGGCTTTAGGCCTTCGTCAGAAATGCTTTTACAGTGCAGCAATTAATGTTTCCCCCCACATAGGATAGCCTTTGTTGCTTTTTGATACAGAATTTGAATATAAAAGAAACGAAAAACTGCTTCAAAATTCGTCAGAAATGCTTTTACAGTGCAGCAATTAATGTTTCCCCCCACATAGGATGGCCTTTGTTACTTTTTTGATACAGAATTTGAATATAAAAGAAACGAAAAACTGCTTCAAAATTTGAATATGACAGTAATAAATACGAACTACAATGAGAACTTTAAAACAATGCAGATCCGTACTCTAATGCATCTCGTTTACTTTGTTCTAAATAATTTTTTTCCATGCTGTGTTTGCTCAAAATTTAAAACGTACACCTGATATCTATTAAATAAAAACCATAAACAGAACGTGTTTTTTTTTTTTTTTTCCGGAAAGAAAATCCAGTGCAGTAAACAGAGCAGAACGTTCAGATTTATGTAAAACGAAATAAATTCGTGCCTACAGAAGCAGTACAGAATTCGTGCCTACTGAAGAATAAATTCGTGAACAAAAAAAAATCTGTAACAAACAGAAGCGTTCGTTCTACAGTAACAAACAAAATTGGAAAATTCGTCTTAAGAATGTTGTTCAAAATTTTTTTTTTTCGTTAAAAAAAAACCAGAACCAAAATATATGAAGAAGCAGACTGCGGTGTAATAATTAAGCCAGTCTGGCTAATGATAATGTGTTGTATCATGACAAATTTTGCCTCCCGACTTGTATGAGGATGGTGGACGATCGTCTGCAGGATGAAAGGATGCCGTTAAGCCCCGAGTGAGTGCGGATCGGAGGGACCACTGACGAGGCTGATTTGCGAAACCAGCTGCTTTAAAATTACGGTGATAGTAGGGAGAATTGTTTATTGTTTTATTGAAAATGGGAAAAGCGGGAGTATAAATAGCAGAAGTGTGCCATGGTGGTTCGAAAGGTATGAGCCAAACCGAAATTAATGCGTTCGATGAGGGGCCAAATCTTTTAGATTCGTTTTAAGGGATTTGTGGATCTTTTAAGAGTCCCGACCACCTCAGCCTCCAGGGTAAAGGAAAGGATAAATTGATGGGTCTAATCGCTGTGGGGTGTGAATATCTGAGGTCGGCCGTGCAGAACGCCTTGGCGGTGGGTCCTAGTAGGGTTGAGCCTTTATATGGAAGTGCCCCGTAGGCAATCCTGAGACCAGTTTGGCGTCGGGTTTGGTCTCTGGCATTAACCTCTATGTTGTTGAGTCTTACGAAGATGGTGTGCTTCTTGAGGTGGCCTTTGAGAATGACATGTTTTTACTCTGCGTACTATAAAAGGGTTTTGTAGCATTCAGCGTCTGCCACTTTAGCTTTAACATCTATTGCAGTTGGGCTGTTAGTTGTCTTTAGGGATAAGGGCTTGGGTGTTCCCAGTATAGCTCTGTTCCTAGACCTCTTCAGCGTGAAGGAAGGCCGTGATCAGCTTCTTTATTTGTCCCAGCGTTCGTAACCGATCATCTTGGATCTCCCGTCATCCCACAAATTTTGGAAAGAACATTACTTTTTTGTCGGTGGCCGTCGTTGGGAGTATGATCCCACTAAACTGATTGGGTTTAAAAAATAGGCGTCTCAGGCCCGCTCACGGTCGGCGAGTTGAAGAGAGCATGGTGACCCGATCAAAGCGGGGAGCTCATGGCGCCAGACCCCAGCGGAATGGGTTAATGTAAATAAAAGTCGATATTTTGGAAGCCCAAATAGCCCGTATCTATCAAATCAAAATCAAATCACTTTGATAAAGGAAGTAGGATAATTTAAATGGCTAACTTCTAATTGTCGCTGTCATCGGCGGTGATAAAAAGAAAATCTCCGTCGATAAGAGAGTCATATCATGCATCCAGATTGGGAAAATCGTATTATAAATCACCAGGAAGTAGCCACAGTATGCAGCATGAAACTTAATTCGCAAATGGTTGATCTTCTCTTGTGGAAAGAGTGATAGGCATCGGAGACGGCGCTGCCGTCCTTTTGGTTTTCTTGTTTTTGCATAGGTCGACATCCAGGAATGACAGATGTTTCCCGAGAAATAATTAGCATTTCGCTCACAGCCTAGTTAGGTTGAAAAACGTCGTCGGATATAATAGTAAAAACTCATATACTTTTCCCATGTGGGACAAGGTCTTTTTGAAAAACCACCAAAACAATAACAAAAATTTCTTCTTCTTCAATTTTAGTGATAGTTCTTATCTTTAAATATGAAGGTTTAAGGTTCTTATGCCTCTTTTTGAATGCTTGATCCAGTTTTGTTTCTTATCTGCATATAAGGTAGAGAGTTGCACTTGTTTCTTATTTTCTTTGTTCTCTTATTTATTTACCTGGATATATAAGTGTTTTTTTTAATGGTGATTTCCCTACCCTTTCTACCGATCTCATTTCTTTTAGGCTCCGTTTGAAACCCGAAAAGTACTAGTGAAAGGAAAAAAAAATACAAAAAAAAATAATTTTCTCATGTTTGGTTCCACGGTAGAAATTATAAAAGAAAATCAAATATAATCAAAATTGTACATATTTTAAAATTTTTTAGTCCTTATATAATAGAGAGAAACAAATAAAATAAGTTTGAATAAAACATATAGAATTAATTTACTAAGTTTGAACCTAATTTATATTTTCCTTTAAATTTTTTTTCCTTCAATTTTTTCTTTCAATTTTTTTTTCTTAGTGCTTTTCGGGTTCCAAACAATGTCTGTTACACCGATAATGATTTGGTCCTTTTCGTGTAAATATTAAAAAAAAAATGCATTTATTTGATTAAAAGAAGTGTACTTAAAAAAATTTCTCCATCTGATAAGAAATATTAGATTGTAATAGTAAAAATAGTGATTAAATTTACAGCTATGATTAGTATTGAGTAACAAACATATATCTTTTGAACCTCTTTAAATTGTCTTTGCTTGTATTGGATTTTTCTTGTAAATGTTGAAGAAATATGAATCAATTCATTGTCTTGCTATATGGCTTTTCATAATTTTCCTATCTTGAAATAGTTGTGATTATTCATTATGAGGTACATAATAATAGAATTAAATTACATATAAGTTTTTTTTTTTTTAGAAAAGAGAAATTTTATTGATTCGAGGAATCTGAAGACGTACATCTGAACATGTAAAGTCTTAAAAGCGTTAGAGGATGTGAGCGTTCGAGTTAATAGCGAGAATAAATGGCTCAAGGTAATATGATTGGTAATCACCAAGATGTCCCCAAAATATCACAAGATTCGGATCGATGAAAGCGTCTTAGACAAGCAGAGATTTGATTTAACTTTACACTGATCAGAATGACTGCTTAGTCTGAATTACCCACCGCAGCAAAACAGCGGTATGCGACGATACTGACAAGTGGTGAAAAAAAAAAAACGGAAAGAAAAATTGAATGAAAACTCAGATCGAAATTTGAGTGGATGAATAATGAGAGAAGTGATTTCAGGCCAAGAAAGATCACCCTTTCTAACATGGATGAAAAGAAAGAACAAAAGAAACTAGGGTTTCGAGAATAGATGAGAGGAGAGGACAACATCATATAAGTCAATTTTAAATATGTCTTTTCACAATTGAGTGTGTTTTATAAGTTAACACCCTACATAAGAGTAAAATTAAATAACATATAATAAGTAAATTTTAAACTCCCTTAAAATCAGCTCTTGTTTGATTCCTTATATTATTGAACTTAGTCAACAAATCAGACACCATTGTCTCAACAAACATGTTATATAACTCTTCTTTTTTGGATCCATCCCACTGGAAATCCTCCTCTCCCCTCTTAACTTCACCCCATTTTTCCAAGAACAAGTTTGAAAATGGTGGTTTTCTATTCTTATATGATCATGGGAGAAGTGGTTTGGTTTCTGTAATACTATAAATTATTATTATGATTAGGACATTGTATCTGAAATTACTGTTCCATTCTCTTTTTATGATATATGCATCAACTTTATGTTGATTAAGAACAAGCAGAAACTAATTGTATAATGCTGATTGGAGATACCAAAAAATAGATTGTTGAGAAGTGTTTATCACCTTACCAGCCAACAATTAGAGCAAAACAAAAACATCTTGTACAATAGGGCTAAAAAAAAATCTCTAACTAATCAAACTAGGTGAGATATGAACTCGACACGTTTTTGCTGGTTTGGGTTGAGTATAATCGTGTTTTGATCAAATTCGTGTTGACCCGCTTAATCTGTTTAATAAACATGTTATATTCGTGTTAATCCATATAACACGAATTCGATCCGTATTGATCTGTTTAATTATTATATTGATTAATATTTAACTTAGATCGACCAATTTAATATGTTATTTGTGTTAAATATTGATGAATTAATTAGAATTTATATTATTTTAAATTATCAAATTAATAAACGGATTATACGTGTTGTATCGTGTTATTCAATTACTAATTAGGTCGTGTTTATTTTTTAACCCGTTTATTATTCGTGTCGTATTCAGGTTGAAGAATACAGTAGAATACTTGTTATTGACACGATTCACGTACATGAATTATCATCCCTATAGGGAGGGCTCTACATCTAGGGGAAAAGTGCACAAATATGCCTATAAAGTTTGACCATATGTCTAATCTTGCCCTTAACGTTTTTTGGGTCAAAGCATGTCCCTAACGTTTATGTTGTGACACACCTATACCCTTACCGTTAACAGAATCAACAGGTAGGCAAACGGGGAGTTAACGGTGCTGACATGGCGCTCCTCACGTGCGTTTTTAGCTTATGTGGACTCCATGTCTTAGACCAAATTTAGTAGCACTCCATGGTTGATAACTTGAAAAAAGTTCCATTGCTCATAGGCCTTGCCAATATCAGCCACAAGGAGATCGATGGCGCCACAATCCAACATCGAGAGATCAATGATCGGGATAACTTCAACATCAGTGAAAGTATGTTCAATGGATTGGATGAAGGTTGGACCGATCTGGGTGTGGGTCAAGGGTAATTTTCTCTAAGAGAGAGGTATCGAGAGGTTAGGGATAAAGACAATTTTGATAAAATAATTTATGGGTTTAATGAATCACATGTAAAACTACCATATCAACTAAAAACGCGCATAAAGAGTGTCACATCAGCATCGTTAACGCCCCATTAGCCTACATGTTGATTCTATTAACGACAAAAGTATAAGTATGTCACGATAGAAACGTTAGGAACATGATTAGACTCAAAAAACGTTAAAAACCAAATTAAACATACGATCAAACATCGAGGACATTTGTGCATCTTTTCCCCTACATTTAGCCTTTGGGGTCTATTAATAATGACATAGGCCACTATTTTTAAGTGGCTCTTCACTTATATTCATTCTTGGCATGGCCTTTTAATGTGTCTGTAAAATGTAAGTTAGGGTTAGAATTTAGACCTTAATTCTTCCTCTGTCTACAATGGCCATAGATGGAATCAAAGGGACAGCTTCACAAGGAATAGTTTCTGTTAGAATTACCCACGGGTTAACCAATTTCCCTATTTAATTAAGATTAGGTCTAATCCTTTCATTCACAAACACCATCACCATAAAAAAATAAAATAAAAAAAATAAAAAAAGGGAAAAGTAAAGATTGAGTTAACAATTAAGTATTATTGAAGTCTTTTTCTAATGTGGTAAGGTTCACTTATTAAATTCATGGAATGCTACACCGACAATGTTTTGAATCCCATGCGTGATTACTAAAAAATATTTAGGTGAAACCTTGCCCTTTTGTCAACATTCTTCTAAACTCATCCTTGATACATCATATACTGATTTTTATTTATTTATTTATTTATTTTTAAAGAGATAAATTTATTGATTCAGATTAATAATATAATCGATAAAAAATATAGAATCATAAGTGTTAAAGACTTTAAAGAATGACGTAGCATCCAGATTGATAGCAAAAATGATTGATTAAAGGCCTAAACATTTGACAATCCAAAAATGTTAGGATGCCTAAGATTTTAGATCTGCAGTATATTGATAAATATGATTTGATATGATGATTATATCGGATCGAAACTTTGCCATTTGAACTACCAATGTGAAAATCCCGACGACACAACTACCCTTCATAACAAGTCAACAACAAAACACACCGTAAAATATCAGTGACAAAAACATGAAAAAGCAAAGAAAAATAAAGAAAAACCTAGATTGAAGTGAAATAAATTATTTTATTGAAAAATAAAACTTAGATCTGGAAAAGAATGATGAAAGGAATGACTCCTCTTATATAACAAATAAGGGCTTACAAAGAAGAACGAATGGAGGGGTGGTGAAGACTTCCAGAAAGGAAAAGAGAACAATTGAATAGATACCACAATCTTATTTCTTTGGTTTGTTTGGTAAAACATTACATTATGCTTTGAGATTATTCTTAAAAATACTTCTTAATTATTAAAAGTCCTTGAAGAATTTGTTATGGGTTTTAGAATACCGAGCAACAATTGTTAATATGAAAAACATTACCCAAACTTTTATATTATACGATACATTTCTTTAAGTTCATTTTTTTAATATTCATACAATAGGTATCAAGCAATAAGGCTCTGACTCAAAAGACCGGTATGATGGGTGGAAGAATTTACCGAGCAAGTATAAACTCCCTTTGTGATTTTTGCAAAGCGGAGTAACAGGATCGTATCGTGCTCGCTCATAGAGAAGTCAGGACATTCGCGAGCAGTTGAGCTGGATAAGAGCCGGCCGGACCACTTTCGTGAGGCATCAAGTAGTATTTTACATTATCGTTGGTTACCATTTGAAAGCAATAAGATAAATCACGAGCCGATAAAAGAATCTAGCCAAAGATCGATATGATAAATGAAGGCATAAGCTTAAGTAACAACTACATAATTTCTTATGGAATCAATACAAGATCTCAGCACCATTCTAAACTAACATGGCACATGCAACTACTGAAAAACATCATTTTTAGGAACAGAACTGCTGGTCTGCATCCTTCTCTTTTCATTACTATGTGTGAAATAACCATATGATAGCCGGCAAAACATAAGCATCCTTTTTGGGAAATTTGATTAAATTATACTTTTGGTTTTATTTACATGTTATTGTCACATCGCCTAATGTCAAATGCCCGCCATCAATTAAGAATTAACAATGCGATATATACTGGATGGTTTGTGCCTTCTCAACGTATGGCATGGGTTCTTTTTTTTGTCAATGACATGTTACGAATGAATGATCTTGGCGTATGAAGCGGCGTTTAAATAAATGTCGTATCATTAAATCTGTCTAGTCGAGATGAGATTATAAGGATGATAAAGCTACATTATATTCATGCAATTCCAGGTCGATATAAGTGATTAATTTAAAAAAAGTAGAATGTCTGACATATGTTCGATAATCGTACCCAAGGGTTTTCGGGTTTCTCAAAGGTACATGTGACTTGACTTTCTCATTAACACCATACTTTGATTTAAGGTATTTTGTGGAGCCCAGGAGACGAGGAACTGGTCAGAGGGGCAGACAGATTTTACTGTTATACTTTAGTGTATATAAGGACGTTCCCAGGTACTACCTTCAGTGCGTTGAATTCAGGCGTAAGAACTTAAACCAGTCCTTCAGAAGCTCCAGAGATGTTTTCCTCTTAGCTCAGCTCTTTTCTTTCTTTTTTGGTCTTCAAATTTTTGTCGATCTGTGAAGAAGAAGACGAAGAAGAAGGATGATTAGCAGGACCAGCTCGAATGGTTCCCGGAAAACCCTGCAAATCGAGGAAGACGACAGGTTCTTCTCCAGGCTTTTATCCAAGGAAGTCTCTGAGGGAAACTCTTCATTTGAGGTCTACCATGGAGAATCATCTCTGGGAGTTCCATTCACATGGGAGTCTCAACCAGGTACTCCCAAATTCCAGTTCTCTGAAACCTCTCCCCCCTCTCACACCTCCACCTTCTTACTATTCCTCTACCATGAAAAAATCCATGAAAAGGCGATCGAAACTGAGGTTCTTGAACATCATCTTAACTATACTCACTTCAAGGAAAACCAGTCACCCAGCATCTCCCGTCTCCTTCACTTCCTTCTCTTCTTCATCATCGTCACAGTCAAGGTCATCTTCTCCGACGACCCCTTCGAGTTTTCATGGTCGAGTCCGGGACCTGATGGGAAGACGACGATCGTTTGATTCCAGAGCGTACGAGGAAGACGATGAGCATCATCTGCCTGCTTCAACGTTGTGTTTTGGTCTTGGTTGCAGAATGAACGATAGGTCTGGAGGATGCTGTGCAACTACCATGAAGGTAATCCTCAGAGATTTTCCATGAATTCTTGGTTTTAGACTAGGCCATGGTTTTGCTAAATGTTGTTGTATGATCAGAACATAGTAAAAATAGATATGGCGATCTATTTCTATAGGTGTAGTATCAAAAGAAGTACTAGCTGTACCATCCAACAGGCGATCTATTTCTATAGGTGTAGTATCAAAAGAAGTACTAGCTGTACCATCCAACATGTAAGTTAGGTGATTGGGATCTTTCTTGACTTAATAAGTGGTTTTGAGTTCGAATTCTAGAAATACAATTGTGTTCTATGATAAAGTTTTATCGTCTTATAATTTCTTTTGACTCGAATGGAGATTAGTCTGAGTGTGATATGTCTTAAAGACGTCTTTCGTGTTTTCATGGACACACTCAAAATACCTCAGACAAAAAAACAAAAAAAAAGTAATAGCTGCAAACTTGGATGACTGAAAATATATGTAATATCATCTCTTCTATTTCACCTTCTATATTGTTGAACAGATAGTTGAAGAGTAAGAATTATAAGGAAATACAGTGAAATCTGGTTTCAGCCCCATGATCACTGTTAAAAAAGGTTTGATATGTGGAATAGAATGAGATTGACATCAGAATTTTTTGATTACCATAAGTTTTTCAGTACTTTTTTATGTTTCTCTGACAATTATTTTATATGCTTTTCAAAAAAGTAAATAAATCTCATAGGAAATTAAAAAAGAAAAGAAAAAGAAAAAGAAAAAGCTTCCCGGTGTGGGTCAGACCGTCAGATGAGTTAAAATTTTATTT
The DNA here is from genome assembly GCA_016808115.1 of Tetrastigma voinierianum. Classification (NCBI taxonomy): domain Eukaryota; kingdom Viridiplantae; phylum Streptophyta; class Magnoliopsida; order Vitales; family Vitaceae; genus Tetrastigma; species Tetrastigma voinierianum. Next base: position 75,483 of record JAEQBH010005981.1, read on the forward strand.
TATTTTGCTAGTGGGCAATATGGGGGTGTGCAGTTCCATTAATGCCCAATCTGGAATCTGAATAGAGAGGCATGTGAGAAATGAGTGGAAGGTTCCAGAATTAATGGTATGTCAGATGGTTATGGTCTTCCAATTTAAAAGAATGAAGAACCCACCATGTTACCACATGTGGGATCATCCCATACTTTAATAAGTCTCTAAATCAGACGGTTAGGAATAGGGTTGTGTAAGTTTGATATGGGTGTGTTTGGATTGACTTTCTCATAAGCAATGTATTGAAAATCGAATGGGTAATTAAACTAGAAAAGTTATTGATTTATAGTTTAAGAGCTAAACATATGATTGAATCGAGATTAAACCGGGATCTAAAAGGTCATCGATCATTGATCATTTGGTTGGACCCAGCGGTCCCGTCCGGTTTTTAAAACATTGCTTGAATAAGTCTCTCCTTTACAATTACGCCTACTTTCAGATTTCTAGAGCTATGTGCACACGTTTGATTCCTGTATTTAAAAAACATTGTGAGAACGATTTTGAAAAGCCTTAACACAATTTTGGTAAATGGTGTTACTCCTAAAAATGTTTTTGTTATTTAGTTGAGTGTTTTTGTATTTTTAGAGCAAAGAAAAAAAGTGGGAGCCAAAATATGTTAACATATTCTTGTTTTTGAGAAGAGAAATTGGTTTTCAAAAACCAAAACTAAATAGGCCCTATAAGTTCAATGATGTTACCAAAAAGGGGGAGGGGAAGAATAAGCAAAAACAATAAAAACCATAAAACTGAAGAAAAAAAAGAGGAAAAATAGCACCAGCCTGATAGACATGAGGATTTATGACACCAGACATGCACAAGAGGGATGAGTCAGTAAAACACCCCCAGAAGAGTAAATGGATTGGCTGCTTGTTTTCCTCATTACATTTTGGGAAACATCTGCATGAATTAAAACTCTAGGGCCCGTTTGATTCTTGTTTTTGAAAATTATTCTTGAGAATAGTTTTTGAAAACACAAATAATATCATTCTGGTGTTCTCTGAAAAAAACTGTTTTGCTTTCTGAATTCAATGTTTTCTATGTTCTTTGTGTTAATAAGAAAAGACAAAACGAACCTAACATGTTCTCTAGGTTTTCTTTGTTCTCCTTGTTTTTCAGAACAAAAAACAGTTTTCAAAAACTGTAACCAAACTGACCCCTAGTTACTTATCATCATATCTAATACATGCAGTGACCCTCTTCATGGTTTTATACATACAACCATTGAACTTCCTCATAAAATTTGCACAGCTAAAAAGAGGTGTTCTTTTGTATTATGTAAGAACAAATTAAAGAATTGATTAAACTACAAAAAATTCATGTACTTTTCTACAAATTATGTTTCTTACTACTGTCTTGAAAAGACTAAAGAATGAAATGGTCATCTACTTATCTGGAAATAAATTTTTATACAACAAATAAAGAAGGTACAATGATATGAAAACTACTCAACTTGAGTAAGCCCGGGTTTGTCCGAACTCCAACGTTCTGCCTGTGCATTCCATGTTCCTCACAAAATCATCTGGAGCTTCCTTTGGATTGTAATTACAAGCTTCAATAATCTTCCTGCAAAACTTCCAGCAGAATAACTAACAAGGTGAAAGAGAGGAGTGGATTTGATCACTGTAATGTAATATTTTGTAACTGGTAACTGAATGTGTTAAGAAGAAGATAATCATATTCTTTGATATAGAAAGAAAGAAAATGATATGACTACCATATATTGTTAACAAAATATAAAGAAAATAATATGATTATTATTTATTATCAAAACATACAGTCAGGGAACAAAATGCATAGGAGGAGTGCAGAGAGCTTTCCTCTCTCACTCAAGGAAATAGTAACATTTTTGGGCACAGAAATTAATGTAAAGCATGTTTTTCTCTCACAGAAAATGAAAAACTTCTTGCAATACATCAGACTTTATGCTCAGAAAAACTCCATCTACTGAAGCTAAAGTGAGATATGAGCCCTTTTGTGATGATAATTCCATGATCCCGGTTTCTGCTTGTAGAACAATTAGCCCTTTTCGTTCACATTTTCTGATCAATCTTGCTCTTCAATTGATGTGAGGAATTCTTTGAAATCCTGAAACCAATGAAAATACAAGTAAGAAATATCTCGTCATGGAAGCAATACTGAATCATAGCAATCAAAGTGGATAATCCAAGCTCCAGCCATGTTTTACATGCAGTAGAGCAAACCTAGAGCTAGAAGGAAGATTAAAACTTGACATTTCCAGTTCCTGCATCTGCTAAGGTAATTTGTGGAGGCCGATTACTACACAATTCATTCCAATAAGAAAGGATAAAGTGAAACAGTCTTCGAGAGTAACAGCCAGGGCAAAATAATTGCTTCCAGTAATTAAGGATAAAATGTTGTTATTCTACACTCCCAACATTTTGTGGGAGGGAGTGGATTTATAGATTAGGTTCAGGTGAAGTTGTGACGACCAGCACCCAATTATGTACATATTGTTTATTTCGGACTCAAGGGGCCTTCATGACTTTAAAAAATGTCTACTAGGTTAAGAGGAGTCAATCCTTGTATAGTATCAAGAACTTTCTCCCATAACCGATGGGGGATGATATGACAGGAGTAGTTCCTCACACAATCCATTGTCAGCTATTGAGGTGTCTGGAATGGGATACACCAGAGCCCAATTGAGCCCTTTAGGGGCCAAATGCACAGCAGGACCCGGGGCCTATCTCGGATAAATCTTAACCCAGCACATTGAGTCCTTCATCGAGCCTAGCACCTCGAGGAATCACTGCACCCAGCGCTAAGGGCAATTCTATTTGGGCCTTGGATCATTCACACCACCCTGAGTATATCATTCCTCAAAAACAACAGGTAACGTCCGACCTCGGTCAGAGGTGTGGACCAAGACCCGGTCTCCCACAAGCAAAAGCACTCAGTCAAACTACCAGTCTGACCACACTCACGTAGATCACCGCATCGTTCTCCCACTATCCCTCGCGCCGCCTCCCACGTGGCCCACTACCATAGTAGATCAGAAGCCAACAAAGAGCTACGTGGCAGACTTTTGTAGTATCGCGCCCGCTTGTAGTCGCATTAGGCATGTAATTTTCTTTTCTACAATTTGAGAGAAATACAAATCTGTTTGGGACGTCATATGAGGCCATTTCAGACTGAAGGATTAATCACTCCTCTATGCCAGCCAACACCATGATACTTCAAGGTCGACTAATATCTTAGCTGCCTAGTGAGCAAAAAAAGAAAGCCCTAAAGGAATGTTGTCATTGATTAATATGCTAATGCATATCTTCAAATCAATTCAATTTTCAATCTAGATGAAATAACTCATAGAAATGGGAGAAGTAAGGAGCAAAAGAAAGCAGAGTGGAAAGGCAAACCTTGAAATTGTACTCCAAATATCTCTTCTGGAGGATCGTAAACATTCCGATCCGGAAATATCTCCTCAAAGTCTTCCTTGACTCTGTTTCTCAAAAGGGGATGTGGAAGAAGCCCCTTCAACAATATCCTGAATGGCAACTCCTCTGGTGGATCTGGAGATTTCTTCATGTCTTCATATATGTTCATAGCATCTGCAGGCGATCCAAACCTCAAGAAACCCCGAATCACTTCGGTGTATGTTTGATAATCAGGGAATAAATCCTCCCTTTTCATACTTTCCCACAATTGCATTGCATCATCCATTTTTTTGCATTTGGCTAATGCAACAATCAAGTCCTTATAAAGATAGACATCAGGCTTGTACCAGTCCTGCTTTTGAATCACTCTAAACACCTGAGAATTCAATAACAAAACCACAAAACTTGAGTGGAGAAGAAGGAGAAGCATGATTGGTAAAAGCCCGTAAACTTGAAGTGATGAAGTGATTTGTGACGAAATTTGGTTTTAGAAGTTATATCCGATCCAAGGCCGTAGTGCGGCTTTTGCGAAGAAAAAGTTGAGAAAAATAGGGATATGTGTTGTGGTAGCAAGCCCTGACCCGTGCCTGCTGGCCCGATCCTGAGGGGTGGGGGGCTTTGCCCGACGATTATGGACGCTACGCTCGGGTATTTTCATAATATCAACATATTAGGGTTTATTCTATTCCGTTGTATTTTGTAATTATTCTCAGATTCATAGAGAAGCTTTCTCCTCTGCCCGTGGTTTTTTCCTATAAGGGTTTCCACGTAATCTAGTGTTTTTTCTTTGCTTTCGTATTTCATTATTGTGAAATTGATTTCAACATGAAGATTGAGCAAGAAACAATGGTGACCAAGAGGGATAATAAAACCAAATACAGACACAAACTGACCCCCTATCCTGCTTGACCAACACTTCTAATGATAATGTTTTATCTCAATCCTGAAACTTCAAAATTAATAACTAATAAACCCAGATACAAAAGTTAGAAGAAAAATCATACAGTCCTCTAATCTAAATATGAAGATGCAAACATAAACATGAAAACTAAGCAAAACTATATCACTAAATTCAGATTCTGATACCTGAAAAAATTATTGACTGACCCAAACAAGTAAAGAATGAACAAAAATTTCAAGAAAATAATGAACCAGAACACCAATGAAAAGGATCCTAATTCAACAGCATACGCATATTAGTTTCCCCAACTCTATTTTCCAGCAGAGCAAACAAAGTAAAAGCTTTGATCCATACATCAAATTTCCAAACGAAAGTTAACTGCTTGCAGAAAAATAAACATAATATTCAAACCCCAGCAAAACAGAGTTATTCACAAACCCAAAAAGCAACAACAATTTTTTTATAACAAATGCAGAAGCAACCAAGCTGAGCAAACAACATGAAGAGAAGATTAAGCAAAGAAAAAGAACCTCAACAGCCAGAGAAACCTCCTCTTGGCGCTCAAGCTCAGTGAGCACAGCAATCATATCCATCTTCAAGAGCCTCAACACATGGGACTTGATGAATTTGCGAAGCTTCTCTTCATCGTCTTTGAATCTTTTCAAGTCAGATATCACAAAGAGCTACCGATCAACTTCTTCCCTCTCCATAGCGGTCCTCTCGGCCTTCCGTCATGGTAATGCTTCAAACCAAACAGGGGTTTGTTCAAACCCACCTCCAAAACTGGAAATTGGAACTTTCTATACTCGTTAACAGATGGTTGATTAGTATTGCAGGATTTTGCAGAAAAGTGGGATTTGACCTTGAAAATGCTCGAATCGCCATTGCCGCTCTAGTCGAGAGAGACTGCCACCATCTGCTCGATGTCCTCCTACGGAGACGATGGCACCTTTTTCTGAGAGGCCCAAGCCCAAAGACCTGGCCTGTTTAGCCCAAAAGGCCCATAAAAAATAGTAGTGGGCCAGAGGGGAATGGGTTTGTGTAGTTTAAACTTTGATGTGGGTGTGTTTGGATAGATGTTTCCAACAGGCCGGGTCGCCCATTGGGTCAATAAGCCCGTTGATTAATCAACGGGCCGGGTTTCCTTTGCATGTTGTTGAGGCCCGTGGCCCAACCCACATGCCTTGTAATAAGCACGTCTAGGAAGGATAGGCTTGGGTGGGCACAAAAATTAAAACCAATTTTTTATATATTTAAACCTCTTCTTCTAACTTAAAATTTAATACATAAACTAAGTTATATATTTATTTGACTTATATAATAAACCTTTAACCAAATAGATGCTTTTCAAATATCAAAATATAAAAGTTATATAGAGATGAAGACAATTTACTACATTGTAAATAAAATGTTTTAATTGTAAAAAAATAAATAAAAGATAGAAGTGTGCTCTGGGAACTGCGGTCGAGGCGCAAATGAAGCCGCAATGAATGCTTTTATAATAGGCTCGTATCGAACTGCTCGGCCTTTAGCCATTTGGGGCAAGCTGGGCCCAAAACAAGACTCAAGCTTTTTAACAACCCCTAGTTTGGATATAAGAGAGAGGGAGAGGGCCCAATCGTGGGCTTGCATAAGAATAACAATAGAGAAGCCCAAGCCTAAGAAAGCCCAGTACGCTTCCGTGGCATGGGATTGATCACAAAGTCAATCTTGAGAGCGAAGAACGAAATATATCAAGAGGAAATTATAGGTATATTGGTACTTGGATTTTACGGATATATTGAAAATATCGGTAGATATTTTGTTAAAATATCAGTAAGCGAGAAAATTAACAAAATCTTTGAAATCGTAGAAATCTTTTGTGGCTATAAAGCTAAATAAACGATTAGACATTTATTAGAGATGATATTAGTATAATTTATCGAGAAATTACGTTACAATAGTCGATTAAATCGAAAATGAAGGCCAGATGTGGGCAAATTCGTTATTTGATGAGGTTAAATGCTTGATGAAGATAATATTCATAGCAAGATCTTGAAATATTGAGACCATCCTTGAGAAAAATAATTGAAATTAAATGAAGCTTGGATGTGTATGAATGAGTTTGTAAAGAAATTGTATGATTTTAGGGGTATTTATAAAATTTTTTGGAGGCAAAATAACTATTGGATTATTAAAAAACCATTGTGATTTAATTCTAACAGTTGAATTTGATTTAAGTCAAAATAACAGATATATCTCCGATATTTTATTGATATATCTCCGATATTTATCGATATATCTCCGATATTTTTTCAGAAATTCCAGCACATGCGTGCGTAAGATATATTTTCGATATTTCGCTGAAATATCGGTGATTTTATCAATTTTTTGGTCAATCGACTATCGGTTGACAAAATCGTATCGATACCGACTGATATCCGATATTTCGACGATATATTGGTCGATATATCCGATTTTCTCCGCTCCTTGCTAGGAAGTCAGTAAACATACATGGCTCATGTTGGGTTCATCCAATAGTCTCAATCATAGATTTTCAAGATCAGCGGCTATATTAATTCACACAGAATAAGTACAATTTTTTTTTTTAAATAAACAATTACGTGACAAAATATTCTTTTATTATCAAATAACACTTCTACCCATCAAAAACCATATCACATTGTGGATGCATTGAAAATCCTAATAGTATATGTTAAAAGGTAATATTAATGTCGTAAAAATCTCACTAAATATAAAATAAAATTGTATTTTTCAACTCTACAATCTACCTGTTTACACCAACCCATTTTATATATATATATATCTTATAAAGAACACATGTGAAATAATTATATTATCATGCCACAATTAATTAAAACGTAAAATCTTCTTCTAAAAGCTTTAATTTTTAAAGGAGTAGGCATTTATAACGCCTCACATGTCAATTATTTTGAAGATGGGGTTTAAGCATTGTTAGCAAAAAATCTTTTAATAATGGGATTTGATTATTTCAACAGCAATAAAAACATGGATTATAGTCTTTTTCTTTTGAGAAACCACCCACTTAGAGTAAATACAAAGGGAAAACATAATAGCGTGTTTGGTTGGTTTGAAAATTGTTTTTATTTTGAAAATAAAAAGATTTAGAAAAACACATTAGGCTTCTGCTATTTTTTAATTAAAAACATGAATAACATAAAAAAAAAATAAAATTTGAGAACAATAACAATTTTAAATGCCCAAGACCTGTTTAGTTCATGTTTTATTATCTTTTAATTTAATGTTTTTGTATTTTTCATTAAAAAAAAAAATTTGAAAACAAAAAATGTTCTTATTGTTTTTTTATTTTTGAGAACGAAAAACAGTTTTTAAAAACATGAATCATACATACCCAAAAATTATATGTTATATTTTTCCAAAAACGATTCTTAAAAATGGTTTTTAAATAAGGAACCAAACATGGTTAATTAACACTTTCGACTTTTGAATACCCCACATAGAATAAAAACAAAAGAAAACATTGTCACATGAACCTTTTTTTTTTTTGTTTTGTTTTGTTTTTGTTTTTGAATCGAATTGTCACATGTACTTAATCATTAAGACGTGCATGCAATCCTAAAATTCAAATAATTGAGTCAATATTGAATCGGCCATCGGTATAAAAAATTAAAAACAGAATTAGGAATATATTCAAATCAAAAAAGGGGATTAGGGAGTTGTCATGAAGAAATGAATGTCGGTGTAATGAGGGTGTGGGAACTAAAAAAAGGAGAATATGGAGATGGGAGAGCAAAGACTTTCTACTCACCCTAAAATCCGGGTCAAACAAGAACTCCATGACCCCTTACAGTCAATTTCCTTACATTTTAAGCAACTTCTTTACTTCAATAATTAATCATTCCAGATGTAAACCCCTTCTTTTATTTTTTTATTTTTTTGTTGTTAATTAAGACAAATTCCCTCCTTTGCACCATATTGTTTGTTTCATTCCATAGGTGTTTTGATCGGTTTATCTTCATCTTATTAATCGCTTATCTGATTGAAGGGATTATAAAGATGATGCTTCTATTCTATATTTGTATTTTAGGATTCATTTCAAGTATTGGTTAACTTGAAGAGATACGAACCAATTGCCCATGTTCGGTGGTTATTGATTTGATTTATTATTTCTTTGCTCTCGAGGTTAGGTTCATTGGTCTGATACTTTGATCCTCCCCAACATGCAAACAATTAATTTATAAGAAAAAAATGTAGCAGTCATGTTTATTTATGAACCGTATACTTCAAACAATGGTAATGTTGAAACACTTAAAAGTATATTAGTTTTAAAATCACTAATACTTAATAAATTTTCATTAAAAAATTCAATAGTTTTAGAATGCATACAATGAATTCAAGAAAATCTTAAACCAAATTTAATATTTGAAATTTGATAAACTTTGATGTTTTTGATACGAATGAAGAAGTTAAACAATACATAAGAAAAAGTGGCTTTGGAACATAAAGAGTTTTCATACAATTGCATGATTACTTTTCTTTTCATGTCATTTGATTTGTTAGTGAGTGGCCAAATTTGCTCTCCTATTTTCTTTTCTTTTCTTCCTATGTGCTTCCTTTGACCATGAAAAGCCATATTGTTCACCCTTTTTTTTTTTTTTTTAACTCTTTTTCCCTTTTAGAATTTAAGGTTTAGTAGAAAAAAAAAAAGGACAAAAAAGAGAGAGTGAGAAAGAAAAGGAGGGTAAACTAAAAAAAATGAGGTTGGGTTTAAAATATAATGTCAAAAGAGGGACTAATAATCCATTGAGATTAACATTGAATATGAATTAGTTTGAGTGTGGTATGAAACTGAAATGTGTAGGCTCAAATATATCGTAAATGCATTTCGGAATGTCTTATAATCAAAAAAAAAAATGAGCCCTTAAAGCTTGACTCAAATAATAAAAAAGTGGTATAGGCATTAAGGAGAACCAAGATGGTATCTTACAAATTAAGAGTTCTACTGCCCTATTAATATCTAATATGATGTAGTTGTTTTTTTTTTTGAAGAGATGATGTAGTAGTTGTTTTTGAAGAGATAGAATGTAGTTGTTTTTGAAGAGATGATGTAGTTGTTATAATCTTGGAATGTATATAATCGTATTATATATTAATTTAAAAAAAATAGTTTCATTAATTTGAATAAGATCTAGTTTCCGGAAATAGGCAACTAAATTTTCTTCTGAACAGATGAAACATAAAGTTAAAAATTAAGAGTTAGAGACAAATCTAATAAAGAGAAGCAAGAACAAATGGAGGTGTAAAGCAAATCCAGCCCCCTTCACATCACCACATGGCAGATGGCTGCTTTCAATTTCAATGGCGGTAATATAGAAATCCCTACACGTGAGCAACTAGTTATTCATCTCAATTCTCAACACCTGCCATTCCTCTCTCTCTCTCTTTCTCTCTCTCTCTTCACTGTTCCCCCCATGACTCAATCCTCAAATTCTCACATCCAACTATATAAACAAAGCCATCATCTTCATAAAAACAATATCACAATGATCTCTTTTTTTTCAACCTTTTCCATAATATCATAATCCCTCTCTTGTTTGTTTCCTCCAAGGCAAAAAAAAGGGATTGACTTCCTTTTTCTTCAAGTTCTTTAATTTGAGCCATTTAAGCACTCCTCCCCCTTGTTCATTCTTTATTTCCTTCCTTCCCTTCCCTTCCCTCTCTCCCATCTCTAGCTGCTTCCCAACAAGTTATGCCCTCTTGAATGTCCACAGAAGAAGATTAGAATCTTCGTCATAATCAAATCCCCCAAGTTTTCATTTCCTTTCTCTTTATATTAATAACTTCTTTTTTTTCTTTTCCATTGTCAATATCAGGGAGAGGGAGAGATTATTGGATGAAGTAGGAAAGAAGATCAAGAAAGAAACTGATTGTAAATCTTCTCATATGGGAAGGAGACAGTTGTTGGGGCCTTCTGGGATCTTGAACACTATCACCCCTTGTGCTGCATGTAAGCTTCTCAGAAGAAGATGTGCTGAAGAATGCCCTTTCTCCCCCTATTTCTCCCCACATGAACCCCACAAATTTGCTGCTGTCCATAAAGTTTTTGGAGCCAGCAATGTCTCCAAGATGATCATGGTAACGGAAAACCCTACTTCTCCTATAATTTTCTTTTTATAACCATGAATGTTTGGGCTAGTTTACTTGTGCCCCTAAAATTAAGCGTCTCGATTAACCTCCACAAACCCTAAAGTTAATGATCGGATAAATCTCTAATGACCGTGCTACTTCCCCTTAAATATTCTTACACTCCTCGTAATGTTTTACCTTTTATCCCGTGTTTTCAAAATTGAATCGAATCGGTCTATCTGACAGTCGATTGATGACTTTCGGTCGCCAGTTGTCCGGGATTTGACCGTGGTTCAATCGTAGGTTCACCCGTAAACCGTGAATTTTTTTTCTGATGTTTAATTTCTTCTATAATAATTAGGATGTTGCAGAAAACCAAAGAGCGGATGCAGTGAACAGCCTGGTTTTCGAAGCCAACTTGAGGCTCCGGGATCCAGTGTATGGATGCATGGGTGTAATCTCAGCTTTACAACATCAAGTTCAATCTCTGCAAACGGATATTAATGCAGTGAGAGCTGAGATACTGAAATACAAATATAGAGAAGCTGCTGCTGCTTCCACCATCATTTCTTCTTCTACTCATCATGCTGCTCTTGTTTCCAATTCCGACTCCGATTCGATATTGGCGGTTGCATTGCCGGTGTCTCTTCCTCCACCCCCTCTTCTTCTTCCTCCACCAACCCCAACAGTTGTTTCTAGTACTTCACCTCCTTCTTCTGCATCTTCTTTGTATACAGTTCTTCCTTCAAGCACAACAGGCTATAGCTCTATTACAAGTGATCATAACATTCCATACTATGAGTAAAATCACCTCCACTTTTCTTCATACATCATCATTTTGATATGGTAGAATTAATGATTATTCCTCTTTCTTTCTCTACTCCTTGTGTTTGGTTGCTGAGAATTCTTACCTAGTTAGCTAGTTCCAAAATGTAATGGGTTGTATCTTCTAATTTTTCTTATCCTTAACTTGAGCTGGGGTTTCCCATGGACTTTCCCCTTAAATCAAATTTTCCGGGAAAAGAAAAAGCCGGTCTCCGGTGGCAATATTCAAACCAAAATTGGTGGTTACCCATGTGGGGAATATGCTTTGACCGAGCCGTAAGCGTATACCAACTTTTGTATCAGTGCCATTGAAGAAGAAGAAGCAAAACAAAATTAAATTTGGTTGTTGGGTGAATTGTGATTCTCCCCTGTACGAAGGGTAGATGTTAGAATTAATTTTAGTTTTAAAACTGGCCGTTGTTATTAGAAAACATGGGTTCATTTTTTGTTTCTTCCTCATCTTGTCAAGCTTGTACTCAGAAAATTACATTATCTATATATATATATATATATATATATATATATATATATATATATATATATCTCTCTCTATTTCTTCATACACGTAACCATGTGGGCTTCTATATTTTATGATATGTTTGGTTTTTCATGGCGTGTGGAACTCAATTTTACATTATACAATCCCTTTTTGTATTCGGTTTCACATCCTGCAGATTGCTTCAATTATTGGCCTAATGTAACTATTTACTTGCTTAATTATATAATCAATGTTAGGACATGTGAATTTTATTTCCTCCCTTCAAGCATCTTTAATAAAATAAATTATTTTGACACCTCGTACAATCACACCTGAAGTGCTTGATCGAGGTAACCATAAGAGTCTTGAGGCGATGACCATAATTATAGGGTTAAGCAAGACCTTAGACCAATTGAGTTGTTTCTAATGTTAAATTAATGGGCTTATTCGTTTTCATAATACACCAAAAACTCTCTTTATATTGGCTTAAAAAGAATGACAGAGCAAGAAAAGAAGCTTAGGAAGAGCATAATATGACATACAAATGATCGTTCAACTTAATGGTAACCATCCATTTAATTTCCCTCAAAATCTTACATCAATCAAACAAAATCCCTTTTTTTACATATTTTTTTCCAAATTTTCAAAGGGACATTTGCCTCCTACTCAAGCTGGCTTCTTCCTTAAAAAAAAAAATTGGTAACAATTTAAATATTTTCTTAAAAAAAGTCTTCTATTTTAATATATATAACGAATGATTTCATGCATGTTCAAATTTTTTTTATAATATTAATACTGTATACAAATTTGTGACCTCATACTTAGTTTTGCTTCTTTGTAAAACAAAAAAGACCCTAATTAAATTTATAGGCCAGATCAATAACCCAATATGATATACAGTTTGATACACCTCGCTTTTTCTCTTTGATTTAATGGTGGCATGACCTTAAAAAGTTCTAGGAGATTCTTGGCAAGTAAGGGCCAAGCAAAGATTTAAGGTTAGTGAGGGTAAAAATTAATCTAGTTGGGTTGTTTCCTAGAGGTCCAATTTTATAGAATTTCAGTGGGGGCATTCAATAGGTTTTGGGTTCGAGCTATAGTGCCTCCCTTGCCCTGACAGGCATAACTGGCTCTGCTAAACTCAAATAACAAAGTAGTAAGAGGGATTTCTTTTTTTATTTTTTTTATTTTATAGATATGATAAAAGGGATTCTTGATGATTTTGTAAAGGAAAATGAATTAATATTTCTCAATATACTATCCCATAAGTCAAGTGGCATATCATATAGTTCATGTTCCGTAAGTCTATAGAAGTTTACCAACAAAGAAACCTAACTCATTGATACCTATAAAAATCGTAAAACCCTACCCTAATGGCATGAACCAGCTCAACAATTGATGAAATTAAAATAAAGCTATCACATGGGTCAAGCATCAAGTCTCAATGTAGGTTTCAATATATTAGTTTTCAATAGAAATAACCAAATATGAGGGGTTTTGTTGCGTGCTGGTTTCCCCAGGCGGCGTGTTGTTTTTGTAGCGATTAGACATTATATAAAAATTCGAACCGCGAAATCTCCTTATAAGGCTTGTTCTTCTGCTGATGTGAAATGGTTCAGACGACTACTAGATGGGTGGCTATAATGTAATGTTGATGTTGGAGTGTTTCAAGCTTGTGGAATGATTGGATCAAGTGTTGTGCTTCGCGATTGTCATGGTTATTTTATTGTGGCTCAATCTAACGCCTGATATTCCAATGTGTTAACTCCTTTTGTGGCTGAAGCTTTGAGTTTTAGAGAAGCACTTAGTTGGCTCAAAGAAGTTGGAATGAGTATAATGTTATTAGAATCAGGTGCTTTTATAGTGATTAATGCTATTAAGCATTGCAAGGTAGATGATGCATGTTTCGTCTTGGTTATTATGAAGTGTACTTCACTTCCAAAAGAGATATCGAATTGTTCGGCCTGTTTGTTAGAAGATCAGTAAACCAAGTGGCTCATGTCTTAGCTAGGGCCTTTATTTCTATGTCTAGTTTGGGAGTATGACATTTAGACCCTCCTGCTTTGATTGTTGATTGTTTAAAGCTTGATAATGAATAAAACTTCCCTCAAAGTTAAAAAAACCAAATATATATATATATATATATATATATATATATATATATATATATATATATATATATATATATATATATATATATATAAACAACTACCAAGAATTAATAATTCACCTGTGGGGTGGCAGACCATTGAAAATTTGGCAAACTACACTTAAAATATTATCTGGGAAAATTCTCTTCAACCATCGACAACCCCACCCCAACCTTTTCCTTGCAGCCAAGCATGTTCTTGGTGCATAATTTATTTCATCGATCACAATCTCTACGTAAAGGGGGATTTTCTCTAATCTTAATTATAAGTTGACTTACTAAAGTTAAATAAAAAGATCTACCTCTGACAAAATCAAAATTTTGGACTGAAGACTGAGCTGTTCCTATAATGTGTCGAACTCAGTGGAATTAAAGAGGCCAATGAATTTATAGCTGCAAGAATTAATTAACAGGCTTCCATGGATGCTGGTTCATTAACTATTGTTCTGAAGCCACTTGAAGAATCAAAGGTCAGCTGGATACATTAACTGTAATTTTTTTTTTTCAGATTCAATTCTCTTCAAGAATTGTCTCTACACAATAAATAGACTGACCATGATTTTCTAGATTTCCAGAAAGTGACTGATTTGTAACAAGTTCGATTAATGAGCATAGGAAGGGGAGGGGTCTTGGGATATAGTCGATTGTTTACTATAAAGTGTTTAGCTGTAAAAAAGAAAATAATAATAACGAGCCTACCTCTCTTTCCTACGTCACGACTTGTGACGAGAGGAGCACCGATGAGCTGGATCAAGGGCCGCCATGATTACAGCAATTACTTAACTATGTAGGTGACCAATAAATTTTGCAGGGCTGAGCTAACAAGCCAAACATTTGACTCAGATTTATATTTCATTACAAAATAATACTACACAACATACCTAGCTTGAAACAAGCATGTTCTACTTAGCATGAAGATGCAAAAATCAGAATACTGTATTTGAAACCATTCACGAATTGTTTTCTTTCATCTTCAAAACTTATTACAGAAAGGTGACCTTGTAGATGCTGAAGCCCCGATATAAAAGATCGATCCCAATATGCGGAGAAGCCTCTGGCTCCCAGAAATGCAGCTCCCGCGATTTCGTACGATCGATGTGAGATCATATCGTTGCCCACCCCTAGAAAAGCTAGATGTCCATGGACGGATCACACTCTAGATAGTTTTCATTATGAACTCTTTCTTAGGATACCAGATATCCATTTCACATTACACTTGACTCTTAATGACATCGCGATAAATCTTGAGTAATAAAGGCCAACCCAAAAGATTGGCCTGATGGGTGAAAAAACCTTTCAAACTTAAATACCATTGTACATTCATATCAAAGCCAATGTGTGATCTTATTAGACCTACAGAAATGTACTGAAACAAGTCTTAAGATTCTTACAGTGGCATCCATGGATGGTTTTGTCAACTAAGATATCCCCATCATCTGCAATACCGACAAATATTTGTTAACTACAAGCCAGTAATCGAAAAAATTCTTTAGGTGCAATAAAAAACTGAAGTTAAGAAAAAGGTTGCAGAAGTTCAGAATAGATAGAAGCTCAGATACTACACAAATACCTACCATATAATGTAACAAACAATTCTTCCTTTTGACTAAATATCTGCCCAAACTTTATATAGCATTACACTATTTTTTGAGTTGCAAGTTTCCCATTCAATTTCATAGATATTGCCACATTTCACATCGAATAAGGGAGTATATTTCTGGCATTATATAATTATAGACACTTCTCAACATATTAGACGTGTTTTAAAACCATGAGGGTCCTTTGGACCCGAAACAGACATTATTTACATGGTTGGGCCGAGTTGTTATAAATCATGCTCCAGGCACGATCCTGACCAGATGTGGGGAATTACATTAGTAAGGAGTGTTTGTCCAGTTTAGCCACAATCTAATGAGAACAGCGAGGAATATTATGTATGCATTGGAGAGGGGAGGGGTGTGTTTGTCACATGCATCGGATCAAGGAGAATCTTTTGACGTTATATAGTATGAACCTTACTTAGTAGACGTGTTTTAAAGTCATGAGGCCCTTGGACTCGACGGCCGATTAAATTGCTTGGTCGGGAGGATGTTAGTAGGGCCAAATTGGCCGTTTTTCGAGCTTGATAAATTAACGGCAGTCGGACCACCCAATTTTGGGTGGATTGGGCTAGCCAATAGTCGGGCTTAAATTGCCACCTTCTAGGATAATATCTGTGATTGGAAATGATATCGAGATAGATCCAGTCTAATGTGGGGTTTTATTAAAGTTTGATGCAAATGAAGAGTGTTTAATGCATTTACTTTTTCTGATCGTGTGACCAGTATGAGAATGTTGAATTGTGATGGAGGAGTTTGTCGTATTAAAGCGTTGGATAGAGAGAATCGTCCCCAGCCTTAAATAAATATGAGTTCCTTTTAATCTAAATAAATACGTTTTAAAGCTATAACTATAAAGTCCTTCTAAACTCAGAAACTATGTAGTTAAAGTGACATGAGTAATTTGCCAGGTCACGACCCACCGGCAGATCTGCACTGAGAAACGGGGTGGGGGATCCATAATCGGGTTGAGGCGGGGGTGGGGCTAGGGGCAAAAAAATTTGCCTCGGCGGGAGTCGGGAATCTGTCAGCGCGATCCTTGGATTATATATATATTATATAAAATTATTATTTTATTTTTACTTTTTATACAAATGTATGAAAATGAAAAATATGGAGGCCAACTCCCACACGCAACCTCTACTGTTCTACGCCTCCTTAACCCCCTTCCCTTCCCTTCCCACGTCTTCGTCCTCCTTTTTCTTTTCTCTCTTCCTCCCTCCCCACATTCTCATTTTCCTCTGATTCCTGCCACATCTGTAGCACAGTTTTTCTTTGTCTGCAAGTCTTTACTCTCTCTCTCTCTCACTCTCATATATATATATATATATATATATATATATATATATATATATATATATATATACTTATATATATATATATATATATATATATATATATATATATATATATATATATATCTCTAAGCCTCTTTTCTTTTCATTTTTTTGCCCCTATTTTTTCTGTATAGAACTACAAATCGGTCGGTGCGTTTCCCGTTGATCGTTTTATTCAGGTTTTAGGAGCTTCATTTGTATAGGAAATCATTTAAGCTTTTGACTCCAAATCTTTCATTTATTTGGATTCCTGAATCACAAGGTTTTTTTTTTTTTTTTTGAGAAATGGATGTTCTTGTATGTGGTTTTTGGATCTTTATGTAGGCGCCCATCTAATTTTATGAAAAAAATGTGAAATGGTAATTTCGATCGAAATCTGAAATTTTAGTCTCGGATAATGAAACGAGAACCGCCCATTGGAATCGTCTCCGCAGAATCCCAGCTGCGTCAAATTCGTCGGTCGTGATTGGGTTGCACGTTTCCGACGACGGCGTGGTGCGGGACAAGCGGCCGTTTTGAGTGGCTCGTAGTATCTTGTGTGTCGGATGCGAGATGGTCGACTTGAGGAACAGTGTGGGGCGCATGGGTGACAAATTAGTCTCT
This sequence comes from Tetrastigma voinierianum, assembly GCA_016808115.1. NCBI lineage: Eukaryota > Viridiplantae > Streptophyta > Magnoliopsida > Vitales > Vitaceae > Tetrastigma > Tetrastigma voinierianum. The sequence goes on from JAEQBH010005981.1 coordinate 92,907, forward strand.
GGTGGAGGAAAATCGAAGGTTGGTGGATTAAATGGATAAGGAATCAAGACGATGATGGCAATGATGTGATAGGGGACAAAAGAGAACTTTGTCTGTTTGGTTGGTAGTGGTAGGGGAGAAGAGAGTCTTGATTTAAAATGGAGGTTTTAGAGAGAAAGTGCGAAGCCTCTCTGAATTTATTTTGGATCGTCGGATCTCTTTCGGGCAGCCCAGTTGTTATACAGCGAGGAGCTAGGCGTGGGCACGGTTTTGTGGAGTTTTGACAACTCGAGGGTGAAATTCTTCCTACTTTCCGGTTATTTTCGGTTTTAATAGCTTTGGGTGTTTGAAATTGTGAATGTAAGGCCAGAAATTCGATTCTGGAATAAGGGCAAAATCGTAATTTTGATTATAAAATTATAATTACGGTTAAAAGTCCGTAATTAATTCTCACAGACCTCGGATGGCCAAGCCGGATTATCGTTGGAATCGTCTCGAAATCTAGCTATACGTAAAATTTATGATTTCTTTGAGACGTTCGGATCGACACGTTTTGGCGTCGCGTTTAGGGTCGCAAACCAAATCGATTTTTCGATGCGGCAAAGGCACAATAGCATGTACTCATATATATAAGTGGTATGAGTAGATAAATGATGAAAATGAATGATAGAGATAGTCTTAGAATGTAGCTTGGAGAAAGAATTAATTGATTTTAAAGTCAAATAAGACAAAATTAATGTATAGTGCTCTTCTCCTCAAATTCAAAAGGAGCTAAAGCGTAAAATGGAGGGAACTTGAGGAGAGTGCTGCGGATCGAAAATGGAGTCTTTTCTAGAGAGAAGGTCTTCTTTCTCTTTAGAAATAGCGATCGGGCCAGTTGATTCGGCCAGACGAAGGGAAGCGTTACGCGGAGGGCGAGCTACGCGTGGACCGAGGTTTGCGAGTTGACGCTCAAGGTAGGATTTTCTCATGCGCGAGTTTTACTCCCATTTGGTGTTTTTTGATGTTTCGGTTGGTTTGCGAGGGGCGTGAGGGGCCGTTTGATCAGTCCCGAAACTTGGGACTGAATTGTGGGAATTTTCTTGGGATTTTTGGGTTTGCTAGTGGCCTTGAAGCCGAAGTGGAGCTATTTGTGTGAAGTGTCATTAAAATGCATGTTGAGATGATAAAAGGTCGGGAATGGGCCGTATGATCGGTCCCAAAATATGGGGCCAAGATTGATCTGAGTTTTCTTTGAGCGAGTGCGGCCGTATTTCCCTTTCATGGTATTTGGGTGTGGTTTGTTTAATTTGTGTATTAAATGTTTCCTTGGTATGCTTTGGGCGTGTGGCCGTGGTGGAGTTCACTAAAGTGAGCCCAGGTGTTTTAATGATTTTAAAGAATAGTAAGCGGGGTTTTCGCTATTCCGAATATCATTCTAAAAATATATATTTTTGTGAAAGTACGTGTTAGTAGAATTGATTTTAAATTAAATTACTCGTGTATAATCGATATTAGTAGTGAAATTTAATTTTGATGTGTGATTTAAAGTTTTATGTAAATATATTCATGTATATATATTTGCATGTGATTTAGACTGAATTGGAACTGGCATACATGTATTCCATATGCACTGGAACATCCTAGGAATATAGGAATGAGTGCATGAGATGAGTCTAGAGAAACAAGGTTCGGGTATTTAAAATATAAATTCTCGGAGGTAGTCCAAACTAAATAATATATCCAGCGGAAATCGGGTGTGATTGATATTTATTCATCGGAGAGTAGTCACAAACTAAAGAAGATATCAAGTCGGATGGCCCGGTTGATATTTATTCATGGTAGTCCTGATGATTAATATATATCAATCGTGGATGGCGATTGATATATATTCATCGGAGGGTTGCCCACTAATAAATTAGTAATTCTCATACGAGGCAGGCGGGTGTGTGAGAGGAAATCGTGAGGGCTCGGGATCGAGTTGAGTCACGTAGACATTCAAGTAGGATCATGCATTTGCTTGAATGTTTTGTTTAAGTGGAACATTCGCGCTGCATAGGTGGTGAGTAGCCCACTTAGGGCGATTCTCCTCTTGAGGCTGGCTCACCTGGTGCGTGGGATCCCCCCTTTTCAGTGCGAGGGGAGCGTGCGTGAAGACGAGTTCGTCCTTGAGGTTGGATAAGAAGAAGCCCAGGGTGTGGCTTTGATGATGTTACATGTGTTAAATTTGAGTATTTTAATATATGTTGTATAAGATAAAACATTTGAACTCTTGGAAACTATTGGATATAGTTTGGATATATGTGTTGAGCACAGGTTGAGTGGAGCCCCAGTGGCGTGTGGATATCTGCCATATAGTATTGATTGGGGCCAATTTATCACGGGTTTTGTATTTGGGTGAAGCTCCGTACAAAGGCTGCGCCAGATTTTCTAAAGTGGCGTCAGATGTAGACGCAAGCCTTGTATTCCGCGAGTTGTGAATTGATCGCGGACACAGGGATTGGGGTGTCGCGACAGTATCGGAAGCAGGTATACGAATACCTAGGGAGCTCGAGTTTGGGTATCCATCACCACTAAGTGTAGTGCTTGGTGTGGAGTATAGGTTTATGGGAACCTATGGATAGAAAATTTGGGCTTAGGCCATAGTTGGATGAGAGCATCACCACTAGGTGTGGTTTGATGATATGTATAGGTATGAGATTACCTAGGAAATCACGGGACAACACTAGGACACTGCATGCATGTGTTGGTGTGTTTTGTGTGATTGGATTTTTTTGTGAAGTGTGCTTGCATGCTTGGTTGTGCATAACATGAATTGTAGGTGTTATGTGATTGGAATTTTATGGGTGATATGCTTGGTTGATAGCATAGGATGATGTGTGGAACATTTTGGGTGTTCTGAGTGTGTAGCTTGAACCAAGATTAACCAAAATAAATTCATAATTTATTTGGTTTAGTGGAGAAAAATGTAATTTTAAGGTTTTACGAGTGTAAAGCCGAAGAAAATTAAATGAAATAAATTTTACTAAATTTATTTGGGATGTTCATGAAAGTGAGAAAAGAAATTTTAAAGCAAGAAAATAAAATTTTTCAAATTTATTTGGTTATATGGAGGAGAAAATGATTTTCTAGATTTTGAAGTGGTAAAATTGAAGAAAATGAAGGAAAATAAATTTTATAAATTTATTTGAGTGGAGAAAATTTTCGAGTGAAATCTTTGGAAAAAGAAAATAAATTTTATAATTTATTTTGTTAAGAGATGAGAAAAATAATTTTCTAAGGTTTTATGGGAGTAAAATTTTAGAAAGTAAATTAAATAAATTTTATAAATTTATTTGGTATTTAAAGTATGAAAAAAAAAAAAATGATTTTTAGTGATTTTTATGATTTTCGATTCTTTGGAAATAATGAAAAAATATATATATATTTTATAAAGAAAAAACGAAAAAAAAAAATATAGTGCGGATTTTGAATGGAGCTCTTTGCCCGATTGTATTATTTGGAGGATTGTGCAATACTAGATTTTGTATTACGGGTTTGGGCATGAAGGGTGAGGGACATGGCAGAGCTGTTGCAGGGTTGGAGCCATTCAGCAATCACAGTTGTTGCTGTTGCTTGGCGGAAAGCAGCGGGGCGCTGTTTTATCCCAGATACTTCCTGATCATGTTCAAGGCATATGAAGTATTTGAAGCATTCTTTGGGCATCGTTGACGATGACACTGATAATCATCATCTGAAATCTTAGTATATACCAAATGAGGCTGGCGTCAGAAGCGAGCTGCTGTAGGTACCAAACTGGAGATCTTACCTGGCGAGCAGTAGAAGTAGTAGTATGAAACATATGAGCATCAGACAATAAATATTGTAAGTAGCATAATGGCGTGACTTTGTTTTAAACGTGCTTTAAGTGTGGTATTGTTTGTAACGTTCATTAAGTGACTATTGAGCGTCCTCAGTTTGACAGACACAGTCAGATTTTGACTGGTTTTCTTGAACTTGAGTGTTAACATGTTCATTAACAAAGCTCATTTTTTGAAAAAAAATCTTGAACAAAGTTCAACAATTAAAATAAGATCAAATGAAATGGAATGGGTTTGGTAGGTTTTTTGAAAATAAAATTTTAAGTAATTTTTGAAAACTAATTTTGTTAATAAATATTTAAAAACCGAACAGTTATTATACATTGACATATTGTATTAATTATCTCATTTATCTTGTATTGAAATCTTAATGGGTTTTAACTCACAGTTGACATGTGATTATGAGCTCATGGATTAAGTAGAAAAATTATATCCCATGGTGATCTTTTGTCATGGGAGAGCTCAAAGCCTAGGATTGTAGTTATGAACCATACAGGATTTGAATCTGAAACAAACAAAGGCTTCATTATCAACCAGCATAATGAATTGATGGTTTAATTGCTCTTGAAATGACAGGATCAGTTATGATTTGTCAAGTCTACTCAGATGATGGCACTTAAGTTCATTGTTCAATAAATGATATTGTTGCCTTTGTTTGTGTAAATGGCCCAGTAGAGAGACGAGGGACATAAGGACGTCCACGAGGCAGTCGGCGCCCACCGGAGCAATTGACCCGGTATGGCGTTTGATCGGCGGGCCTGCGGAAATTGTAGGTGTTCTGAGAGAAATTTGCTATCTTCTTCGCATAAACGGTGTGAAAATCCTAGTAACCCGAGGTTTAGGGCGTATCATCCTCAGGCATTCCGCGAGGGGAAAAGGTCGATGGTGGGCGACCGTTGGATTCATGCGAGATTGAGAAGGTGTTAGAATTTGTGGAAGTTACCTCGGCGAGCAGAGGATTAGACTAGCGGCGTTCTAGCTAGAGAATGAGGCCCGAATAAGGTGGAAATGGGCAAGGACCTCTAGAGACCTTAGAGGAGTCGTTGTACGTGAGTTCTCCCCTAAGGATTAGGGCGAGAATAGGGATGATATGACGATGTTGCGAGTTAAGAGATCTGGGGACTCTACTCCGCCGGTGGACATGAGGATTGTAGACATGTCGAGGAGTTCGAAGTCATCACGAGGGATGGATTAGGCGATAGCTTCTGGTAGTTATCGATTGTGAATGTAGGAAGATTCTGCTACACGTAGGAATGGTACTCTGTCAGTATGTCGGGGGACAAACCTTGATATTTTGCGGACGATTATCACGAGTCAGTGTCGGGACGATTCAAGCGGGTTAGTTAGCGAGCCTTACCCTGAAGGGTGTGAGGTGAGACGGACTTAGATCTACCTCAGTGGTTTGCGAAGTATGAGGATGTTTTCGGATAGGCTACGGACCTCGCGAGGAGGGTGGTAGACCGGTGATGAGTTACACCTTGGTACCTTTCCCATCTCTGTGACTCGCGCCAGGATGACAGGATTGGAGTTACGGGAACTGGGAGTCAGTACGGGAGGTCTTGAATGAGGGTTCGACCTGAGCGGGCGCTTCACTTGTGGGCGCTCAGGTTGTTGCGAAGGAGAAGAGCGAGACCGCCGGCGTGCATTGACTTCTGACCGGATTGAACAAGATTATGATCGGAATCGGTGCACCCATTCACAGAAGTTGATGATTTATTTGATCAGTTGAGAGGGAGTGCGAGTCTACTCAGAGATAGACTTTCGCAGTTTACCGTCAATGAGGAGAAGCAGGAGGCAGGATATCCACCCAAGGCGGCGTTTGGGGCGTTATGGGCACTTTGAGTTTACGGTGATGCCCTTTGGATTGACGAATGCGCCAGCAGCATTCATGGATCTCATGCATAGGGTATTCCAACCCTATTTAGATCAGTTTGTCATGGTCTTCGTGGATGACATTTTGATCTACTCCCAGTCAGAGTGGGAGCATGAGTATCACTTGAGGTGTTTTGCGGTTGTTAAGAGACCATCGGTTGTCTCGCTAAGTTGATGAGTCTGCAGGTTTGAACTGCGAGGGAGATTTTGGGGATACATGGTGTCGGCCCACCGGGAGTGTCGATTGACTGAAGAAGGTTGAAGCGGTGATGCGTTGTGAGAGGCGAGATCACCCGATCTTCGAGATCACGTGGCCGTGGGATTGGTGGGTATTACGAGAGATGTGAGAATGAAATTTGCGAAGTTGTCCATTAGGGGCGGGATTGTAGGATTTTGCCTGCGGGATAGGACTCCATGGATTGGGGCGATACTAACCATGGGGAGAAATCGAGGATATAGAACACTCGGAGGGATCTGGTGTTGGTAGCAGGGAGGATCGGCTTTCTGGTTGGGAAGAGGCGGGAAGACACGCCACTGAAATTCTGGGACTAGGGCCGAGTTGAGCATGAGTGGCCAAGGGATTGCCCCGAGGAGGCCGGGGATCCGAGACTTTGGGGACAATGCGATCCCAGTTAGTAAGTAGAGACCGGGAGAGTATCTGGGTTCATTCCTCCCGCACCTTAGTATGGGTCGGAGGAACTTGATTTTAGTTCGAGTCTTATCTGACCACTTCGGCAATACGGATGGGCGGAGGGGCGGAGTGGCCGGTCGAAGTCGAGGACGGATCGAGGTTGCGTAGCGAGGGCGTGGTGAACCTTAGGGTGGTAGACATTTGTGGTTGTTGATGTCGGAGTTTGACATGGATGGGTTAATGACCATTGGGTTATCGTCAATTGGAACTAGGCCAAGTTGTCATGCTACGATAGGCATTGGATTTGGGCTTAGAGGTTAAGGCCTTTAGAGAAGCCAAATATGGATGTTCTTCCCTAGGGTGAAGGGTGAGAGTTGACCTGATAGGTCGGGATTATGAGTGAGAGATCTCAGAGATTACGCTCATGGTGGACCAGTGGGTGCACGGTATAGTCATTGGCTCATGAACAGTGTGGGTTGAGTTGTCTTTAGGATTCCACATCAGTGAAGACTTATAGTTGAGATCGAAATGTAAGAGGCTCGAAATTAATGGCCAGAAGATTTATGTTGCTAGAGATGAAAACACGAGGCATGGTTATCGCGCAGGACTTAGAGAGTTGAGTGATGGGAATTCGGGGGTGACTCGAGTTTGGATACCCTTTGGAAAATCACGTTGCGTGTTGTTGGCGACGAGGCTCGGTATATGGATGTCATACCTGACATGGACTAGGTTGACGGTCCATTGGATTGTCGAGTGATTGTGACAGAGTTGGCGTTTACACCAATGAGGTTATGTGGATTACGTGTGTATGGATTACATCTGGGTGTAAGAAGGGCATGTTGCGAACATGTGTCTGGATCATAAGGGTAAGAGGATTTATTGCCCTTAGTGAGTCGCCTGCAACAAACGAGTTACATGCGAGTATCACGAGATGGCATCGTATGAGGCATTGTATGGAAGGCCATGTAGATCATAGTTAGGATGGGCTAAGTGGGAGAGAGATCCATCGCGGGTCGGTTGATTAGAGACACCTCTGTGAAGGGCTTGATCGATAAGCGTCTTCTCTCAACGACTCGGGGCTGCGAAGAGCTAGTATGAGTAATAATGACATCGACCCTTAGGGTTCGAGGTTGAGTGATTATATGTTTCTGAAGAACAGATCTGAGGAGTGGTCGGGTTCGTGAGCACGGGAAGTATCGTGCAGAGGTTTATTGGAGCACTCGGGGATGCTCGAGAGGATGGGCGTGTTGCGTGCCGAGTTAGAGTTACCGCCCGGCGTCCGGGTGTCCTCGAGGTGTTTCGCATCTCAGCCTCTACGATATGCATACACGGATCAGAGGCTCATGTGGTGGATTGGGGGACCGGATTGGGGTTGACCCGTGGGATTTTATGAGGGGAGGATGGGTGCATTGTTTGTAGCGTGATCGGGTTTTGCGGCCTTAAGGCCGTGAGGCTAGTGAGGAGATGCTATGGCGGCCTTTGTGGAGTGGAGGGGAGTCAACGTGGGGCGAGGACACGATCACGGCTACCTATGCCATTCTTGTTTAGGGATGAGAGGTGCGTGGTTTAGTCGTTTGGGTTTAAATGACTAGTTTATGCATGATAGAGTGTCTTGTGCATATGCGTATGCGCGTAATTCTGATAGTCTGCGAATTTCGGGACGAAATTCTTTAAGGAGGGAGAATGTAAGGTACAGAAATTCCGATTTACGGAATAAGGGGTAAAATCGTAATTTTGATTATAAAATTATATTCTGGTTAAAGTATTATTAATTCTCTAGACCTCGGATAATAAGCAGTTATGCAGATTGGAATCGTCTCAACTAAATACATTATGCGTAAATTTACTTAATTTCTTTGAGACGGTCGAATTGACAGTTTTTCGAGCATCGCGTTTGGTCTTTTGATAAATCGATTTACCGATGCGACGAAAGCCTAATAGCATGTACTCATGTACCATAAGTGGTATGAGTAGATAAATGATGAAAATGGACGGTCGAGATAGTGCCGAATGTCAAAACTGGAGAAAGAAGGGAATTAATTGATTTTAAGTCAAATAAGACAAATTAATGTATAGTGCTCTTCTCCTCAGATTCAAGGAGCTAAAACGCCAAATGGAGAACCGGAGGCTGCTGAGTCAGAAAGTAGGTCTTTTACAGAGAAGGTCTTCCTTCTCTCTGAAATAGAGAGCGTCGAGCGGATTAGTTTCGATGGACGAAGGAAACGTTCTCGCGGACGATTTGCGCGTGGACCCGGGTTTGCGAGTTATTGACAACTCCAAGAGGTAGGATTTTCTCCATACTTGAGTTTTTACTCCCATTTAAGTGTTTTTTTTGATGTTTCGGTTAGTTTGAGGCCGTGAGGGGCCGTTTGATCAGTCCCGAACATGGGGTGAATTGGTAATTTCTTTGGGTTTTGGGTTGGCCGTGAGGCGCGAGAACTTTAAGTGGGCTGTTTGTGTGGAAATGTCATTAAAATGCATGTTTGAGATGATAAAGGTCGGGGAATGGGCGTATGATCGGTCCCAAAATATGGGACCCCGGGTGATGCAAGGATTTTTCTTTGAGCAGTGCGGCGCATTGTTTGCTTTCATGGTTTGTTGGGTGTCAGTTTGTTTAATTTATTGTATTAAATGTTTGCTTGGTATCTTTGGGTAGGGAATGGCCAGTGAATTGTGAGTTCACTAAGTGAGCCAGGTGTTTCCTCAATTTTCGGGGAATAGTAAGCGAGGTTTCACTATTCAGGAATATCAATTCTAAAAATATATATTTTGTGAAGTACGTGTTAGTAGAGTGATTTAAAGTGCAAATTACTCGTGTATGATCATTAGCCCCAGTGAGCTAATTTTGATGTGTGATTTAAAGTTTTATGTAAATATATTCATGTATATATATATTTGCATGTGATTTAGAGCGGAATTGGGCCATACATGCATTCCATATGCAGAACATCCACAGGAATATAGGAATGAGTGCATGAGATGAGTCACAGAAAACAAGGTTAGAGGAGTAGTCTAAAATGTAAATTCTCGGAGGAGTAGTCAAACTAAATAATATATCAGCGAAATCGGAATATTGATTGATATTTATTCATCGGAGGAGTAGTCGCGAAACGATTAATATATCGATCGTCGGGTGGCGATTAAGTATATGATACCGTCGGAGGTTCTTGCATTAATAAATTAGTAATTCTCATCTGGGCTTAGGCGGGTGTGGGTCGATGGCTGGATGCGGGTTAGTCACGTAGACATTGAGTAGGATCGTCGTTTGCTTGAATGTTTGTTTAAATTGGAACATTCTGTGCGCCAGGTGGTGAGTAGCCCGGCTTAGGCGGTCTGTCTCTCTTGAGCTTTAGCTAATACCGTCGTGGGATCCACCTTTTTCGGTACGAGGAGGCGTGCGTGAAGGCGGTTAGATCATGAGGTTGGATAAGAAGAAAGTAGAATTGGCTTTGATGATATTTACATGTATTAGAATTTGAGTATTTTTAATATATGTTGTATAAGAGTAAAACATTTGAAGCTCTTGAAAGCTATTGGATATAGTTTGGATATATGTGTTGAGCACGAGTTGATGGGGCTAGTAGTAGTATTGGATCTTGCATATATTGTTGATTGAGACGGGTTTATACGAGGTTTGTATTTGGGTAGAGCTCCGTGCAGGAGACTCTGCTGGAGTCCACCTAAAGAGTAGGCGTCGGGTAACCCGGCCTCAGAACATATTCCCGCGAGGTTGTGGTGGTGACGGATGCGGGTTTTGGGCGTCACGGTGAATGGCTAGTTTAATTCGGTCCCAGCTTGGGGCGGGTGTTTGGGAATTTTAGGACCCATTTGGAGCCGATCCCGGTGATCCAAATCTTGAAATAGTCTCTTGTGTTATAATGGAGGGTTAAATTATATGGTTTTACTTAGGTGTTGTTAGTAGGAAATGGCCATGGTTGAGTTCTAAAGTAGAAGCCAGATGTTAGTGAGAGGGTTGCCCTGAATGACCCACTACTCGGTTGGGGCTGTTAAAAACGATCCAGGATTATGGTGGACCAAAATGGTCCATGTGGGAAATTACTTTTGTGTTGTTGCTTGACATGAGGAGCATGAATGATGTGTGAAGGATAATGGCGTAATTGTTGAATAAATGACTTAAATGTGTATTTGAAAAATGAGATGTTAATGCATGCTAATTGATGTGTTAACATGGATGATGTGATGTACTGAAATATAATTGTGTGTGAGCAATTGGAATTAAATTGTTAATTAGCGCGCGTGAGCTAATTTTGATGTTATTCTTATGAATAAAAAAACATGTGGTATGTATGTGAATTTTGTGGAATATATGCATAATGATATATTGGCGTATGTTGCCGTAGAAAATGACATGTCATTTCATATGGATCGGGGCAACCTAGATCGATAGGTGTGAGTGCATGACATGAAAGAAAAATGAAAGGGTTTGTGAGAAAGGAATTTGAGGAAGATTTTGAAGAATTGCCTTGAAGTTATCCAGCAGTTCATCTCGGAGGGTGACTCATATTTGTTTTCGAAGATTACCAGCAATTCACCTCGGAGGGTTGTCCATTAAGATTTCACCAAAACTTCGGTAGTATGTTTCGAGAACAAAAACCTTTTGTTTGAAAACGGTGTTTTCAGCATTTGGGCAGGCGTCGTGAAGTCGTGAGGGCTCGAGAAGTGGGAAGGGTGAGTCGCGTTATCGCCATATCACGTAGGCATTCGAGTAAGGATCATTGTATTTCTGGCTTGAATGTGTTTATGCATCGTTCGTGTGCGGCTTAGGTGGGGAGTAACCCATGTAGGAGATTATCACTACTGAGCATTATTGCTCACCCTGTCGATGGATCATTATTTCATGTACAGGGAGTGTATGAGAGGATGGCGCTCGCTAAGTAAGCTTTTTAGAAAGAAAATTTGGATTGTGGCTTTGACATTTTCTTCGTAAAACATGTATTAGAACTCTAAATTTTGATATATGTTTTGGTTAAGAGTGATATATTAACTCTTGAACTATGGTAAAATATAGTCGATGTATTTTAGTGAGTATGGAGGTATGGGCCAATGTGGCCATTTTACTCATGTATGGGTCTCATGACATGAGACACAGGTTTTCCGCAGGTTGACGGTGGTCAATGGGACACCCCGGGAATCAGGGCGTCACACTTTATTTGTTATGTGTCTCTATTTGGTTGCTGAGAAAGCGGAGGAATACGGAAGAGGGGGAGTTCTCATCTATTGTTTTTTACGGGAAACCCTTTATTTGTCGATTTTTGTGATGGTTGACCCTCTTTCACTTTCAGCCTATCAACTCTCTCTCTTTAGTCTTCACTTTGTCTCTCGTCTCTCAAAGACTCAATCTCCTCTTCTCACTTCACTCTCTCTCATCAGTCATCTCTCATCTTCTCTGCTTCTCAAATCTCACTTCACTTTGTCTCTCATCTCTCATCTTCAGATCATCTCACGAGCCACATTACCAACTTCGGCAACAACTTGCCAGCGACTAGCCTCCGACCTCCCCTTCTCCTCCTCACGCCAGTAAATCAGTGTGATCTCAGAGATCGAAGATTCGAACCCCAGCCTCAGGCCTTCTCTTCCTCTTACTGCCTTTCATTGAGCCTCCCTCGACACACATCCTCAAAATGACCAGGTTTAGTTTAGATTTGGAATTATTGCTGGAATTTTAGATGTAAAACTTGCTGGAATTATTACTTAATTCTATTTGTACAAAACATACAGAAATTGAATGCCCAGATTTGAAATCTGCACTAACTAGTTGATCTGGTATTTAATTTCTCAGATTTGTTCGGAGCTGAGAAAAATAAAAATGAACATGTTATGACTTTATGGAATTTTGGTTTGTGAATTTTGGTTTTTTCTGTTTTCATGGCTTTTTCTCTAATCTGTGTTCATTTTATGGACTTTAAAGCTCTCTAGTCTTCTAATCTCTTTACATTTTATTATTTTTCAGATTTAAGTAAGTCTTGAGATGCCTCGGTCAAATCACCTTCGGTTAGGAGTGCGGAATGAAATGGAAATTTTGAAGAATTTCCAACTCCGGTAGAATTAGGCCAAACTCCTCATACGTAGATTTGTGTGTGTTGACGAAGTTGGAGTTGAAAATTAACTTCTATGAGTATGGAAACAAAAGGATTGATGGGGGTAGACAAGGCTATTTGTAATTAGTGCGGAAAAAAATTAGGTGGTGAAAGAAAGAATGGGACAAAACATCTACGTGATTATTTTAATAGATGTCATTTTCGAAAATCAAAGATATTAAGTAAGCAATTTTGGATCTGAAAGGGAAGCTAGTGGAAAGTTGTCGCTTAGTACATATTCTTTTGATCAAAGAAAATGCTAGAAAGGATCTTTACTTGAAATACGATTGTTTTACATGAATATCCTCTTTACGATGGTTAACCATGTTGAAAAACACAGAAAATGCTTTGTACCCTTTAACCATTGTTTAAAATGGTTTCTCGAAATACTATTAAGAATGATATATTGAAAATTTATGATTATGAAATAAAAAACAATGGATTTGTTGGGTGATAATAAAGTAAATTGCGATCACCCGGCTAACATGTGGACTTAATCAAAAGAAAGGCTTCATGGTGATTCTGGTAGCACTTCATAGATGATTCTTTGTATAAAAAATAGTAATAAGGTATATTTTAATTAAAAATAATTTACTTCTATATTTTTGTTATAATTTTAATTTTGTTATAATAATTTAATTTGTTTAAATTACGAGTTTATATGTAATGCCTTACTCTGTACCTTTGAGACACTCTCTAAGGGTTTTGATGGATTGTTTATTTGATTGGAATGTTGATCGCAAGTTGTCTTCTTTAACCGTCGATAATTGCACAACTAATGATGCTTTGATCAACATTCTTTTAGGTAAGCTTTCTAGTAGCTCAGTTATATTGAATGAGAAATTTTTTCACTTGCGTTGTTGTGCATACATATTGAATTTGATAGTAAAATAAGAATTGAAAGTAATTAAGGAGAGTGTTGTGAAAATTCGAGAGAGTGTTGCTTTATGGACAGCTACACCTAAGAGATTAGAAAGTTTGTTGGCTTGCTTGTCAATTGAATATTTGTTGTGATAAAAGTTAGTACTTGATTGCAAGACTAGATGTAATTAAACATTCTTGATGCTTAGCACTGCCGTAGATTATAAGGTTGTCTTTCCTTGTCTAAGTGATAGAAATTATGATATAAATATGTTCCTAATGATTTAGATTGGGGTGGCCAGGGTCGTGAAAGGTTGGAGTTGTTTGTAAGTTATTGAAATATTTTCCGGGGAGCAAGTATCGACATCCAGTTTGTATTTTCCAAATGTTGTGAAATGAGTTGTCAATGTCTAATTGGATTGGATCTCACTTATGTTGAGATTAGATTGATGGCCGCAAATATGATTAGAAAAGTTTAATAAATAGGGAGTGAAATTCATAATCTGTGGTTATTTGCAGCGAAATTTGTAAATAATGGGTTTTTCAATAGAAACAAAACAAAAAGTTGTGTCCCACATGGAACAAAAGAAAGAGTTTTTTTGAGTTTATATATTTAAACCCATTTATGAGCTTATCGTGGATTGAAAAGGGGAGGCCTACGTGCATAAATGGGCCTAGTCATAAAATCATAGTAAATTCTAGCGGGTTTTATTTTGAATTCAAATTCTAACGCTGGTTGCATTAATTCATAATGATTGAATTAATTCTTACAATTAAGTTTGCATTAATTCGTAGCGTTTGATTAATTCTTACGAATTAGTTTGAATTAATTAGTAGCGTTTTCAAATTAATTCTTCTGAATTAATTCAAACCAATTTTTGCCTATAAATACAAGCGATTAAGATGTTACGAAAAAACGGTTTTTCCCTACACTTCCTTTTTGCAACTTGGAATATCTATCTTTATCTATGTTGTTCCTGCTCAAAGTTCGTCTAGACTCACGAAGAAGCGTTGTATCTGGGAATTCAAATTCCCCTGGGACCGGTGTTTACACGCCTCGATTGAGTTTGTTTTATAGCTATTTGCTTTCGTTTACAGGGACACCATCAGTCTCGAACTTGTCGTCCAGTGATCTTCCACTTCCTATTCTTGCTCCCATTTGCTGTTGTTGTCTTTGTCTTGTTACGACCTTCTACAGGATGCAGATACAACAATCTTAGGAATTTGAACATGGACACCAATGCAACAGCAACAGTAGTTGAAGCTTTGGCATCATGATATGTTTGTGAATTAGGCGGCGACCTATCCAGCCCAAACTGGTAGGACTTCCTCCATTGAAACGGGGACTAAACTCTATATATCTAACTTGGATTATGGCGAGAAATTTTATTTGACCTTCATTGATGATTATTAGGTTCTTCCAGAGTTTGCTTAGAAATAAGATGAAGTATTTGATATGTTCTTAAGCTATAAAGTTGAAATAGAATCAACGATAGGAAAATCAAAGGATTAGATCGATGGGGGACGAATACATCCATTTAAATGATTATTGAAAATGAAGGAAAATTCATGAGTGACTCCTCCTTATTCACCTAAGTCGAATGGGTGTGAAAGAAAGAATAAGTTCTTAAAGATGATGAATTCTCTGCTTGTTAGTGCTTGACCGTATTAATACGCATGTCATCTATGATATAGAATTTCATACAAGAAAGCGAGTAAGACACCACACATGAGTCATGGAAGGTCATGCACCTAACCTTAAATATTTGAAAGTGTGGAAGTGTTTTGCCAAGGTTATGTTACACGATCTAAAAGGAAAATGGGATCAAAGACCGATTGCATGTTTATAGGGTATGCGAATAATAGTGCGGCTTATAATTTCTAGTTTTGAAAGTTATGTTCTAGAAAGCAACACTATTGTGAGACAAAAAAATGCTAAATTTTTGAACACGTTTTCCCACTTTCTAGAAAAATTTCTCATCACCCTAAATGCATGGATGACATAAAAGAAGAAACTCCTTATGATGAGCATGTGCTTGTGCTGTGGATATTATGAGCTCTCATGATGAGTTGAGAAGGAAGTAGAGACGAAAAAAGTTTCTTTTGGAGATGATTTTATACTTACTTAGTGAAAATGACCGTGCTCTTATTTTGAAGCGATTTCTTCCCCCCCGATGCCTTACTTTGGAAAAAAAAGCCATTAAAGCGAAGCGACTCTATTTCAAAGAATCAAACGTGGGAGTTAGTCGATTTACCTTCAGGAGCAAAACCCATTGGTTACAAGTGGATTTTCAAAAGAAAATATTTGCCAGATGGTTCCATTGAAAAATACAAAGCTAGGTTAGTAGCCAAAGGGTCCCTGAAAACAAAATGTTTACTATTTTGATAAATTTGCTCATGTTACTAGGATTTCTTCCATTCATATTTTGATTGCTTTGGCTTCTATTCATAGACTTTTTATCCATCAAATTGATGTAAAAACAGTTTTTTTTTTTTAAATGGAGACTTAGAGAGGAAGAATTTACATCCCTAACTGAAGGTTGTATTACACCTGGAAAAGAACATAAAGTTTGCAAATTAAACAAGTCTCTATATGGTTTAAAACAAGCATCTAAACGGTGGAATGAGAAATTTGATAATGCTTTGTTACAAAACGGGTTTTTATCTTATTTAGAAATTGGATAAATGTGTATATCTGAGAATGTACGGGAAAAGAATGTGTAATCATTGCATTGTATGTAGATGATATTGAAGTCTTTGGCACTAGCACAGTATGGTACATAGTACCGAGATTTCCTAGCCTGCAGTTTGACATAAAAGATATAGAGTGAAACTACAGGTCATTTTGGGTGTGAAAAATCATAAGGATAGGTGATAGTATGAATGCTATCACAAGAACATTATGTTGAAAAAAATACTCAGAGGATTCGGTCATTTGATGCCAAACTTTGTAGTACCTATAATCTGAAAACACTCATTTAATGAAAAATAGAGGTGATCTGACTAGGTGGCTGATGTCTTACAGTTATTGGGAGTCGATGCATTTAATGAACTTTTCTAGACGACATAGCATATGCGTGTGTAGATTAAGTAGATATACACATAATCAATAATGATCATTGGGTGCATTAGCTAGACTAATGAAATATGCAAGGGGGTACCATGAACTATAGGTATCTATATAGTGGATTTCATTGTGTTGGAAGAATATAAGCGATGCTAAATTTGTGGATCTCTGATTGGTTGAGATAAAATCACGGTTATGTCTTTACTTTGGGAGGTGGTATTTGTAGCTTGGAAATCATTAATGACTCTCATTGCTTCTTCTACCATGGAATCAGAGTTTATAGCTCTTGAATCTGCGGGTAAAGAAGCTGAGTGGTTAAAGAACTTCCTATCAAGAATTCCTTTGGGAATGCAGCCAACACCTTCGGTGTCTATGCATTGTGATTGCCAAGCAACAATATCGATCGCAAATAATAAAGCATTTAATGGGAAAAATAGACATATTCGTCTAAGACATGAGGTAGTGAAATAACTATTGAAAGATGGAATCATTTCCGTTGATTATGTAAAGTCGAGAAATTAGATTTGGTCGATCCTCTGACTAAGCCTTTGGGAAGAAAATTAATTTTGGAAACATCGAGTGGAATGGGACTTAAGCCAATATGAGATTAAACGTTATGGAAACCCAACCTTTGTGATTGGAGATCCCATGAAGAAGGTTCATATGGGTAATAACAAGTCACTTGGTTAATCACGCTACTTTCCAACAAAATGGTCCCTTCCTATGGTGTGGTTATAATGCTAGAATGCATAATTTGAGAGGGTGAGTGATATTCTTAATGATTTCATATCCCTTATGGGTGGTACATATAAATACGTATATATTTGATGAAATCCTATATAAGTGTGGAGTGGGGTCGCTCTGTAAAGTGGTATGTAAGATTTAGACGCTTATGAATTAATCGGGGCACGCCTTTCAGCTGTGGCACAACGTTGAGCAGGCAAGAATCGTGATGTGTGTGGTGCGTATTAAGGTCTCTAATTACGATTAAAATTACTTTCACAGTTCTTGACTATAAGCTTCACGAAGCTCTAATAAGTTAAGCCTTATTCATCTATGTTTGGTTCATAGTTCATTGAACACCAAACTTAAGACATTAACACCTTCTTCCATATTCCAAACAATATGTTTTAAATACAAAAGTTTTTCTTTCTTTTGAAAATGTGAGGATTATTTATGAAACAATGAGTTTTTTAATAAAAACAAAAACAAAAGTTGTGTCCCTGGAACAAAGAAAAGTTTTTTAATTTATATATTAAACTAGTTTATGAAACATACATGGATTGAGAAAAGGGGGGCCTCGTGCATAAGAAATGGGCCTAGTCATAAAATCCTTTGTTAAATTACAACGGGTTTATTTTGAATTCAAATTCTAACCATTAAGTTTGCATTTAATTCATAATGATTCGAATTAATTCTTTAATTAAGTTTGCATTAGTCGCGCGTTTGAATTAATTCTTACAATTAAGTTTGAATTAATTAAATAGCATTTAAGTGGTACTTCACAATTAATTCAAACCAATTTTTTGCCTATAAATACAAACGAGTCTGATGTTACGAAAAAACGATTTTTTCCCTACCTTTCTTTTGCAACTTGGAATATCTATCTTCATCTTTGTTGCTCCTGCTCCAAAGTTCGTCCTAGACTCTGAAGAACTGTTGTATCCTAGGGAATTCAAATTCCTAAGGACAGTGTTTACACACGCCTCAGTTGAGTTTGTTTTCTCCAGCTGTTTTTCGTTTCTGAGGACACCATCGGTCTCAAACTTGCTTGAATCATTGATCTTCCACTACATTTCTTACTCCCAGGAAAATTCTTTAATTACTTTGTCTTTATCTTGTTCGAGCCTTCTCTGACTGCGAGATACAACAATTATATTGATCAGATTCAAGATGAAGTTGGTTGAGTTTTATTTTCCTAAAATTTTTGGAAATGAAGATTCGGTGTATGAAATTGGAAAGTTCAATAAATTTGTGATGAGTTAGTAGATGAATATAAGAAAAAGTATCATTCAAGTGGGAATGTTAGTCAATCTTCAACTTCATCTTTTCAATTTGAGATGACTACTGGTGCTAAAGATCGTTTTAAGCGAGTTTGAGTCACATTTGTTGTATTACCTAATCTTGATGTTAGGGATCGAGAGATTGATCTTATTTGGAAGAGCACAGTATTGCACCGTCAGTGACTTTGATATATTATCTTGGTGGAAAGCAAATTCAAGCAAATATCAATTTTACAAACAATAACAAGATATATTTTAACGCCATTCCAATATACATGGTAGCATCGGAGTTGCATTCGAGTGCTAGTGGTAGATTTATTAGTCACGTAGAAGTAGACTTCATCCAAAGACTTTGGAGGCAATGATGTGTCTTTCAGATTGGATGTGGGTTGAAATGCATGTTATGAAAAATTTATTTATGTATTATATTTGTTATTTTTCTTAAATTTATTTTTGTATTAACTATTTTATTTTATTAGTAGATTTATCTTCTTTAGCTTATATAAAAGAGATGTCACGAAACTTTATTGAGGATGATGATGATGATAATGACGGCGATGATGATGTGCGACATTTGTCTTAAAGATTTGTTTGTCGATATTCAGTTTTAACACATTTATCCATTTCTGATGCCTCTCTTATCGCGCAATAACGTCTTGAAAGCAGATTTTAATATTATATAATTTATTTTATCCTGTCGAGTAACCACCAAATGGATTAATATAATTTTCAATGCCTTATTAAATTCTTGATGATCTAATTTTATCTAATTTCAATGTTATCTGAGGTCTTGACTCTTGATGGTGGTTCTCATCTATGGCTTGGTTACTTTTGCTACAAGGAGCACTATCAAGGGTGTACAATAAATTTTTTGCTTAGGATGATAATTCTACTATGTATGATTCCAGGAAATTTGTGGAGGGAAAGTGTAATATTAATTTAGCAAAAAACTTTCCAATATTAATGAATATTGATGTTATTGGATAATATTAATGATGTTGGATATATGTAATATTTATTATGTTTTTTATTTTAATTAGGAACAATGTTATTATATATTGGTATTTATTTTTCTAATTAATTATTTAGCTATGTTATATTACTGTAATATGATATTTAATAGTTATTGTAATTTATATATTGTAGCAAATATTTATCATTTATAGAAGAAGCTTATTTTAGTTTCAAAAAAAAAAAAAAAAAAACTTATTTTACATATATATTAAAAAAAAAAAACCTAAACGAGGCAACGGGGCGAGGCCCCATGACAAAAAATTCCTGCCATGCTTTGCCCCGTCCCGCCATAAACGGGGTGTGGGGATGGAGACGGCAGGAGAATCCCCGACAGGACAGGGCACAGGGAGGAATCACCCCGGCCCTGCACCTAGCCCACCCGTTTCATGCCTAAGTTAAATCCGTTATTTACAGATATTGTAACTCTTGATGCGATTCTGTGTCATTTGCACTTTTCCCGGTCCATGCCCTATACCATAATCATTATGATAGACAGGAATCGGAGATTGTCCTTGCATACTGTCCCCCTTGTTTTTTTCCATCAAGTCTTTTATCTTGTCAATTTCTTAGAGAGCAATTAATGGAGTGTACCACCAATTGTAAGAATAGGCAACCGAGAAAAGTTAAGCATGAAGCTGCAGTTGCCTTGGCTGGAGTCAAGCTGTGACTGCAGCAGACAGGCAACATGGCTTTAATCTTATCCTATGGCTGGATGAAGGAAAGTTACATAAATGCAGAGCAACTTTGACTTTCTTATTTACTAAACTCAACCAAGCTACTCTCTTCAGTAGCAATGGTTATTTCAATACAGAAAGAACTTATGGAACCTATGGATCTTCATGCTCCGG
>JAEQBH010005982.1:0-244393 GCA_016808115.1 Tetrastigma voinierianum
GTTAGACCACTAATTTACCATAGAGATTGATGATATCATTTGTTGATTAGAGGTTTCTCCTCTATCTAATGGAATCATCTTGATCCTGTGTTAGCATAGATCTAATCAAGGAGATAGAGAGTTTGATCAGATTCGAAGGATGAGATACCAATTAGATTGGAGAAGGCTTGCATTTTCCTTTCAGTGTAAAGTAATCTTCGCCTAGGAATGTGGTGTGAAGTATTGGAAAGAAAATACCTAGTTCTTAGAAAGAGGATTATATCTTAGTTAAATAACTAATTAGGACCCATGTGTTCAGAAGGACTATGGTTCTCTTCATCTAGTGAAAATGTATAGTGCTAGAGAATCCAAACTATACTACCTTCATCTTGGATGTCTAAATTTCAAACTAATGGCTGAACTACATGTTATTAAATGATGTGCATTATTACATTGATCTATTTCTTAGTGTTAACTTTACTCAATGAACTCTCCAACTAATTCATTTTGATTTTTTGTGTTATAGTTATAGAATTTTAATTAGTCATTCTTTATTTAGTTTAAACAAACCAACTTTGTACTTTTGAGTTCAAATAGTAAGGATCTTGAGTAGTTGGGGTAATTGATCTTTAGATTTCTCATCAATCCTTGTGGGTACGATAACTCGAACTTAATTGTCCACTTTATTACTTATGCAACCTGTGCACTTGTAGAGATATTTTCAAAACCAATCCTTAAATGCAAAGCTTTACCTACAAATAAGGAAACATATTTTATATACTTAGTCAGACATGTTTTTTGCGTGATTGTTGGTGATTGAAAAATTCTTGGTTGTGATGCTATAACTTAGTCATATTTTGGTCAATCAAGTTTTTGGTGCCATTGCTGGGGACTTTAGTTAGTCTTTGGTAGCTATGTTAAGAAATTGGCAAACAAGTTTTTGGCGCTATTGCCGAAGACTTTAGTTAGTATTTGGTAGTTGTGTTAAGAATTTGGCAAACAAGTTTTGGTGTAGTTGCTGGGGACTAACTAGTATTTGGTAGCCGTGTTGGAAAATTGGTCTATATGAAATTGGTCAAACAGTTCTCAACATATTAATTTCATAAACCGATAGATCATAATCTCACTCTAATACACTCAGGTCACTGAGGGGATCCCTTGAAAGCAGGGTTTAGAACAGCTACTTTGGTTCATAGAATTAATAAATCAAGGATAAGAAAATACACTTCTAAAAAAATTATGTCAATTCAGGATTCAAATCCACAACCGACATTAAATCCTTGTAAACATGATATTAACATAACCAATCCATTTCCAGAAGGTGCTTAGCCTTCCATCAATGGATTACATATAACAATGACAAGTCGATGAAACAAGTTCTTTATGATTATAATCGAGAAAATGAGGAAAAGGAATTCAAACAATGCTTTCTTCTTCTTTTCAAGTTCTAAAGGAGCTTGGATTTCAATATTCTCTCTCCAAACACATAAATCATATCAAATGATCACAAAATTGTATTTTTATATCTACTCACACTTCTCAATAAAAAATACTCTACAAAACTCTTTTTATTTTGCTCTCATATCTTTCGTCTCCAATTATGTAAAGGTCCCTATCACTTCCTATTTATAGTCCAATCATTGCTGGACTTAAATTTGGTAGATTTTTATATACTATTATGCAAGCCTTGATTAAGATGATATGTCGCTTATTACTCTAATTATGTCATGACATTGTTTCCTCTCATCTATGTCTAGGGCATTATCATGATGTTGTTGAGATGCTCAACTGATGATTTTTCCTTTGAGAATTTATTGATACTATCACACATTCAATGTCAGCAAGTTTGTAAGGATGATATTGTTTAGTTGTTTCTCCAGAGATTCTTCACGTTTGTGTTGCGACATAAGTTTCAATGTCATGACACAACTTATGCCATCCAACCTTCTGATATGTCATGAGATAGCCGAGGTGTCGCGTCTTAGGACCCCGCTTTCCCCGGGCCTTCTACTATCTCAACAATGATTGTGATGCCGCGACCTTCCTTGCTTCTTGCTTTAGTCAATTAAGCACCATTTATTGCTTTTATTTTTTGTTTATTTTGATATTGATTCTTGCAAAACAATAATTTTGGTAAAGATTCCATAATTTTGCATTAAATTAAGCATATACTCAAATATTAGAAAAAAAAATGGACGTAGTTATATGTGTTTCATATTAATAAAACTCCCCAAAACTTAAAGTTTTTCTTGTCCCCAAGCAAAGAAAAGACTCCTTTCTTGTCCTCAAGAAATTTAGTTAGACTTTAAGGCCATTTTTCTTTCCATCATCACTTTAAAATATATCAGCACTTGAATTCAATGAATTTCCAATTGTGATATGAATTTTAAAAAACACTTCAATTCTAGAATAAAAATGATTTTCAATTGTCTACTCAACACACAAATAATTTCTAAATTGTAAACAACTCACTTTACCCCCGCCTGAGTGTATGTTGGTCTTCTCTTTGTACCTGTGCTAGGTAATCTTCGAGATATTATGTAGAAGAATGGAAGTCTCCTTAGATTTGACTTAGAGGTCCCATAATATTGTTATCATATTATTCTCCATTAATGTGTGAATGATGAAGCACAATAGGTGTGTCGAATCAACAAAATTTATATCTTAATCTTCTCCTACCGCCGTAGCAAAGCCACTGTAGTATAAAGGTTCTAGGGTCGAAATCGTGATTGGTTTTCTTACACAAATGACTGGGCCGCTGAGGTTCCATTTGGTGAATTAAACGGATTTTAGGTTCCTGTAAAAACAGAGTCACGATGGTTTGGAAACCGGAAGGTGAAATAAAACATAAAAATAACTCCTCACATTAGGCCACCAAGGTCCTGTGGCTAACCGGAGGTCCCGGTCCCTTTCCCCTCACGGCTAGAGGATGACCTATGTCATTTCCAGAACTGGATCTTGTTTAGCTATAAAAACCAACCCTAATAATTTTTCCTTTTGAATGTGGCATTTAACGAACACCATGGTCCCGCAGTGAAAACTCACTTTCCTGGACACACATCTTTACAAGAATAAATAAGGCAATAAGCATCCAATGAACCCTAAAAGATTGCCAATACTGTCAATCAAGATGTATCTAGATTTAAACCTATAGTGAAGGATAGGAACATAAATGAAAAATAAATTCTTCACATAAAAATAGACTCGTCGCTTACTACAAACTAAAGCTTAATAGCCCTCCTCCTCAAGGATGGGGTTTATTAACCATCCCTTGAGTTGTCATCCTCAAGGGGTGTTTGGCAGCCGAGAAAATGAAAGAAAAGGGAAGAAAATGGAGGAAAAGTTGAAAAAAGAAGAAAAGCGGCAGCTTGGAGCCCTAAATTTTATTCACTGACAAAAAGTCCACTTTCAAAGTCTTGGTTTGGTCGATTTATACCCAACCTCATTACAAATTACCAAAAAAAACTACAAATCCAACACTATTACAAGGAGAATTTGGGAAGAAATACAAAAAGGAGAACAAAAAGGTCGGAACAGGCGTTAGCAGAAGGAAAGGTCATGATGAACAAGCAGGTCAAGAGCTATGAATAGTGTGCTGCAAGAGTTTAGAACAAAGGCCATGAACTAAATTTCGTATAGGTGCTCCTAATTCTTCACTTTTCGCTTTGTGGGATCTCATCTAAATATGAGTTCAACTTGGGTTCTTCGTGTTTGAATTGACTCGATAATTTTGGCACTATCACCGCAAACCGCAAAATTTACTACAAAGGACATTAGAATAGTAAGGACCTTAATGTAACAAATCAATTAGAATGATTACTACACAAAAAGCACTCAAAAACTATAATAAATAGGGTTCAAAAGAGCACTTTTTGGGCACTAATCACACCCCCAACCTACACATTGCTAGTCCCTTAACAATGAATGAAAGAAAGAAGGATAGAGCATGCCAAACGATAACAAATGATGTTCACAAAAATTGTTATTATATTTCAAAAAGGTTGTGAATGAGTAATGCCCAACCCTGGCAAGAATCACAAACCCTTGCCTTCCATTAACTCTCTCGAGAGAATGAATGCCATACAAAAGTGAGTATCACAAGAGCCTCCATCTCTATGGAATCAACAAAAACTTCCACTAAAATCCAGTGTTTATTTTATCACTCTCACACAACCCGCCAACCGCACTCTCTCTCAACTTTAGGGTTGTTACACAACCCAGCACAATTAACAAACCCAAATAGAGGGGACCCACTCTTATTCCACAACTCTTTTGCAGGTTGTAGTGCAATGCTGAGGCAACGCCATCAACCAAAGTCCATGTAACGGGGATTTACCGATGACTCCCAACCAATTAAGGATTAGGGAACCAAGTAATAAGGATCTTTCGACCACTAACTCTTCAGGTTTCACCCCGGACTCCGAATGATTTCTAGACTCCAGAACCTACAACTTGATAAACTCCACCCATCCACCTGTGTAACGAGCACTAAGTCGGTGGCTCCCAAATCCGCATTAGGGCACTGGCTTTAGTTTTCTCCATATAACCCGGACCGTGCTGGGTTTCAAGGCAAAGCTGCTGCAATTTTTCTCTTTTCTTTTCTTTTCTTTTTCTTTCTTGTGTAAGACATTGGCCTTCTATTCATGGGGTCCTTAACTCATTACAAGTGGTCAATCTAAATTTACAACGTTTAGGAGGTAGGAAGTTTTTCGAATATTGTTGAAAACCTGTGTGCACTGTGTGTATTAGCTTGAAGAAAAGGTCGAAAGCCACAAGAGTTCAACTAATCATCCACTCAATTAGGCATGGAACCAATCTAACATCAATAGAATTGGACAAAGTTTCAATTTTTCAAACTACAGGCTTAGCAAAACAACAAAAACAAGTGGGTGCAATTTTGAAAAATTAAGTTGCATGGTATAACAACTTCCCAAAAAGGAGAACTAGAAAGACACTGAACAAACAAAATGGGCTATTTAAGCTAAAATAGTAATGAAAATATAATAAAAGTCAATTTCCCACACACTAACTCTCCACCAACAAAATATCTCATTGTCTCGCACGGGGTCTGATTGAAAGTTATAGAAGGAAGTGTTACCTCCTTGATGTGATGTTCTCGTTGTTGGATAGGAGACTTCGCAAGGTTTCCATCGACACCTTATTTACTTCGTTTGGGCTTCAAATAAACAAGTTAGGAGAAGAAAAGAGAGGAAAAAAAATGAGCGAAACAAAAAAAAAGTTAGCTTTCCAACGGTACCAAAAGCGCCTAAAACAGAGTTCGAATAAAAGAAGTTATGAGCGAAACAGAGATGCTGCGAAATTATGAACTCCAAGAATTTTAATTTTTTTTTTAAGACCAACTGTACTTTTTTTTTTTGTATAAATTTTTGAAAACCTAATAATTTTTAATAAAATCAAATCAAATAAAAATCAAATACGTAATATAGATATATATATATATATATATATATATATATATATATATATATATAGAGAAATAGAGTAGTAGTAGTATGTATATATATATATATATATATATCATAAAAGACAAATACACAGCACCCAAAACCAAATGTTGGTTTCATTTAATTTTCTATGATCCCGCTAAAATCAGAGAGCGCAAATTTTCGCCAGATCTGAAAAGTAAACATAAAAGATTAAAATGAAAGAAAATAAAAGAAAAATTTTTCAAAATGAATTAATCTAAAAACAAATATTAACTAAAAATTAGAGAAAATCTAAGAAGAAAAATTAAGGATATCAAAATAAAATAAAACAAAATAAAATTAAATGAGTATGGGAGATCGCCCCAAACGCCAACCCTTCGGTATCGCTGAACCGCGGAGTTTCAAATGCCGAGGTTCAAAGTTCAAATCAACCCGTGACCAACCATCAACTATGCCAGGCATGTGGCAACATTATCTTCTTTGGTGGTGGCAAAATCCGAGCACGCACCAACTTCCCAAAGTTTTGTAGTATAGGCAGTGGAGATGGGATGGCTCATCACGGAGTGCTTCTTCGTAAAGGTCATGTTGGTGCGTGGTATACACTAGCCTGGGAAAGGTGGTGCTTCGCAAGGTTATTGTTGCTTGGGTAGTGGACTGTTGAGGCTCTTCTATTTCTTCCTTTCCACTACCCTCCTGGGAAGGATTTCTTCTTTCTTCTCCCACGATAAACAACAACATAAATATCTATGATTCGATGACCGTCTCACACTCCGCTCCTCAACCATGGTGTCACTCAAGCACTCTTCCCCTGGATTCTCTTCCTTTTTATGAACATGCTGATTAGTGAGCTTTGAAATGGAGTACTGCAGGTTGTCAAATTTATGCTCCATTTCACTTTGAAGTCCATAAATTCTCTTGTCCACATTGTTTTCCTATATCAATAATTTTCAATTTCACACTGAAAGCATTGATTGCCTTCCCGCTCTTCCACAAAGTCACCCACTAGCTTGGTGAGGTTCAGGATGGCTGGTTCCATTGGAGAGGTTGACTATGGTGGTTAAGACTAAGGAGTTAAAAATAAGATGGAGAAGCAGGAGGTGCATACTGTGGAGGTTCTGGTTCCCATGAGAGGTTTAGGTGGTTCCTCCAACTAGGTTTGTAAGAGTTTCCATATGGTACGTTTGTTGGAGGCACCATGCATGAGGGCACGTTCATCCATGGAGACTTTCTATAGGCCCTCATGGACCTATGGGCTCTAAGTTTTACTCAACTATGCTGTTTCCTGAAAAAGTTCCATCTGCTCCATGTTTGAGATCAATATGCCTTCCCCGCTTTACCCACCGGAACATGCACTCATGCTAAAAAAATCAAAACTAAAAAAACTAATGCGAAAATGATAAAAGGAAAATTCACTGTAATACGATGAGAATCCGCGTTTCACAATACAATGCACCTTAGTACCATCCCTAATGATGCCATTTGATTCAGGCACAAAGAGGTGTGTCAATCAACAAAATTAGATCCTAAATTCTCCTCCTATACTACCAGAGAGAGAGCAAAGCTACCCAGAGAGCGTCTTTCACTTTGTCTAAGAGCATTTTCTAACAAGGCCATATCTTTAAAATAACTACTCAAAATATATTAAAATATTGTATTATCTATTTCACTAACCATTTTTCAAAGTCACTCCAACAACGCTATCTATTTTTAGCTATCCATTTCTAACTAACTTTAACTAACTTTCAATAATAAAATTTAAAATATTTAGTATGACATGTCATCACTATATTGATGATATCACGAAAGTTGATGTGTTATGCCACGCCATCAAATTTTTAAATTTTTAAATTTTTTTAATAACGACTATATTTACAACATCAATGCAAATTATACTTTTAAAATTTGAATTTTCAACAAAGAATATTTGCAAATCTGTAATATTTGCAACAAGAAAATTGAAGTACATCTTCTTTCCAATATTTCCATTTGGCGTTGATAATATTCATCTTGCAACAGGCAACTCAGACTAAAATACATTATCTGATCTTCCTCTTTCCTTGTCTCCATTTTTCATTTTCTCTCTTTCTCAGAGTAGACGTTGCTTCTCGGTAAGAGGATTTCCGCTGCTAGATTATTAATATTGAGAACAACAAAAATATACATAATATATTATATATTATAACAATTAAATTTGTGTTCTAATTGTTTCATAATTTCTAATAATTTTTTATTTTTCGTTAATTTAAAGATTTTTTCCTATTTTGTACATTAATTTTCTGAAATTTCATTTTTTCAAAGTTATTAATTTTGCCCTAATTGTTTCAATTTGCTTTATATTTTTAGGGGAGAGAGAAATGAGGGTCATGAGAACAGATAGTCAAATGATGGCGATAGCCAAACAGAGCTATAGGAACAGAGATAACAACAAGCCTAGCCTCGGAAATGATTTTAGGAAAAATGCATAGCTAAAATAAGGGGAGGGGTTTAGCTAGCCTCTTGAGATGTTCTAACTCAGGATGGTTTTTTCAAAATGACTAACAAGTGAGGTTCCATTTTGGTGAATTAAATTGGATTTGGGTTTTGGTAAAAATGTGGAGTCGATGGTTTGCAAACCTAAAATAAGTGTGAAATAAAATAAAAAAGTTAACTCTCAAGTATCAGTCACATGTCCTAGGCTAACCGAGAGGTCCTCCTCGTCCCTTTCCTCAGTTGGGAGGATGAGAGCCACACCTTGGTTAGCTATAAAAGCTCTAACCCTAATAATTTTCCTTTGAATATGCGACATTTAATGAACATTCATGGTCCCGCATGCTGAAACTCACCTCGGACGGTCTTACAAGAATAAATAGAAGGCGACTAATGGAATATCACTTAATCTAGCAATAAGCATCCAATGAACCAAAAGACGTTGCAACACTCAAGGTCAATCAAGATGTATCTAGGAGATTTAAACCCAGAGTGAAGGATAGAACATAAATGAAAATAAATGCTCACGTTAAAAACAGAGATCCTTCACTTGATCTTAAACTTAGTAAGTTCCAAGAGGCCTTACATTAGGCTCAAAAGTGTTATTTTGAACCCTATTTATTATAGGTTTTGAGTGCTTTCTCTCAGATAATTACTCATTCTAATTAACCTCATTTACACATCAAGGTCCCTACTACATTCTACCGACGCATTTTGTGGAAATGTTGCATTTTTTTTTGAGCTATTCATATACAACATTGTCAGAAGGCCGATCCAAACATGAAGAATTCGAGTCAAACTCAACATCATAGATCAGAGACAAAGAAGAAAGAAGAGCGCGTAAAATGGAAGAAAATAGCAGATGCAGGTGGTGTGGCCGGAAGCAGGGAGCAGGGAAATGCGAGTCGATGATAAAGAACAGCTAATTTACTGGCAAGATGGTACTTCGCAATCCATTTAAATTTCTGCTATATTATATTTTTCGCGTTATGATAACGAATACTGTGCATAGAGAAAATTCAAATCTTTCACTATGCCCTAATTTTATGATATTAATATTATCGATAGGAAATTTCGCAGATAGCAAATTCACTATGCATAATGGAAAATTCGCCCCCTTGATTTTGATCCAACGACTTCTCGTTTTGTGTGGCCTGAATTGTCTCATCAGAATCATATATTTTAGGTCTTTTTGGTATTTCACATATCCATGGTTATGAGTAAGCCACCTATAGCTTTTTGTAACCTTAACTTTCATTCAAGCTTTCACCATATAGAATTTTTGTTTTAGGTTATAGTTTTCTCTTCTCAGATCCTTCTCTCATTTTCTCACTATTTCAAACACCTTCCTCCGAGGATGACAACTCAGGAGGATGTTTAGTTAAACCTCTTCCCTCCTTGAAGAGGAGGGCCACAGAATATTTTGCGGTAAAAACATCCTCATAAAGCTACGCAAGGCTATTCCTTCGTTTCTCAGACTCACGTTTTAGGTTTGATTCACCGTGATGTCTCCCGAAAGGGCCGCACTTGGCAAGCTCAAAGGTTCAGTGGATGCTTACTGTTAGATCCACTGATTCCCAATTAGTTGTCATTTATGAGCTCCATAGGTTAGATCCAGCTGATGGTTTTAACCCTTTTGAAACATTTATGGATACAATAAATGCTAAGGGCCATTAGAAGAAATAATTTTAGGGTTTAGGTTTTAATGCCAAATGAAGAGCCTGCTCGGGAATGACTATATGTCATCCTCTCAACGCGAGAAAAAGACCCGAGGACATGTTGACGCGCCTTACACCTCAAACTAGTGGCCCGCGACTTCAAGTGAGTTCTATTTTTTACATTTTATTTTATTTAAATAGTTTAAGCAACACACCCCTGTTTTCACAAAATCCCCAAAATCCAAATTTAATCTTCACCACTTTACCTCACTCAAATCATTTGTACGAAGAAAACCCATCCTCGCAGGTTCGAATTCAGACATCTATATCGTAGTAGCTGACTACGGCAAAGGGAGGAAAATTAGGGTTAGAAATTTTTGAGTTGATTACGGATCCCTACCATGGCACTAGAATTTCACGCGCCGCTGTCGGAATGGTGCTTTATGCGCGAATGATGACCTGTTGAACACTGCGGATCTTCATCAGTATCAGAATTTCTTTATATTTTACTCGTCATTTTCTTTTTACTTCATACAAAGTAATGTTGTTGCGTAATCGTTTTGGGTTGCCTTGTGTCGAATCAAATCGCCTAGATCCACATGAGGACATAGAGACCAATGATTAGTGCAATCTACATGGTGCCTCCACAAAGATAACACCAACCTCAAACACCACAACCAACGCACAATTAATTTCTCCGCCTGAGCAAACATTCGACCTCACCAAACCATGGTGATGCTATGAGGTAGAACAAAAGATTTCAACGCCCAATTGAGCCAAAAATCCATGCTCGGGAGAACCCCGGAACAAAAAATTTTGGGATGAGTTTCAGTTGTACCGGGTCACAATTTGACAAATTGCAAAACACTCAGCTTGCTCAAAGAAATTCTTGATCAAAAAGGGGAAGAGATTCAAGAGGAAGAGTGCCTGCGAAAATAATGCGAGGAGTCAAGGTTCACACAGTACAAGAAGGCCTGGTAGTAAATTTTGAATCCTCAGTTGGTGTTGTTGTTCCGTCATGGAGAATAAGGAAGCAACCTCCCATTGTTGATTGGATACAGCGGGAAAAAGTGGAAGGACCAAGATCATCATTCAACCACCCCATGAAATCGAATCCAGTAACCGCCTGCCACCAATGCCCACGCGCAGCCCCTCCACCGACCAAGCGAGAGCCCCGCTTCTACACCGCACCACTCCGTCCCCAAAGCCAAGTCCAACCCATCACCGCTCGCTATGCAACACTTCAAGAGAGATTAGTGGCCCTCTCGTACGTAATTTTGTCACATCAAACAATGGCAACCTCACACGTGATGGCACAATGGTTGTCTGTACGTTCGGATTTGGAGCCGCCCGAACTCTCGGAGATTTTTGATTCAACGCTTCCAACATCCTCTGGCACTGGCAATGTCTGGGGAGCACAAATTCTCCTAACTTTTGTGCTTCTTTATTTCATCTATCATATTTATTTTGATTTCTTTAATTTATTTCTTAGATTTTGTCTAATTTTTAAGTTCCATTCGCTTCATCTTTGTTTTTCACTTTTCGTGGTTGAATTTTTCTTAAAATAATTTTTTGCAGCTGAGTTAAATTTTGAAGCATAAATGAAGATCAGAGAAGCTGAAATGAAGAAATAGCAAGCGGGGCAATTTCATGAACCATAGCAAGCTCGCACGGTAGCGAAATTGCATTTTCCTATCATAGCAAATTTCGCTTATGATAGCAAAATGTGTACGCTCCGCTACTGTATACAAAACAAAGGTATAGTGTGTTCAATATTATTTTATTTTTTATTATATATATATATATATATATATATATATATATATATATATATATATTCTTATATAAAAAATTTTAAATTTTTTTATTCTACATTTTATTAAAAGAAAGTTTTTTTTTTATTAAAAAAATTGTCTCAAAAAAGTTAATGAAAATGAAATGAAAAATAGAAAAAAAAATTGTTTTTATTTTTTATTTTATAAAAATATGCTGTCTAAAAACAAATGTTTTATTTTAAATTTTTATTATTTATTTATTTTTATTTATTAATTATTTTATTTTTATTTTCAAAAAAAAAAATTGAAATCTATCAATAGAAGTAAATTCGCTTATGATGATTTAATATACAATATTAAATTTTTATTGTTAGATATTTTCAAGCATCAAGTAAGTAAAAATCCTCACTATTTTTGCTCAAATTTTGTTTCGCCATAACGTTTCATCCTAACTCCGCTTTTAGGCGTTCTTGGTACCATGAGGTCGTAGAGTGGAACTGGGTTTATATATAGAAAGAGAAGTGAATTTATTATGAAGGTGTAATTGTAAAAATTCTCCAACTGTCACTACCTCATTTCTATCCTAACTTGCTTATTTGAAGCCCAAACGAGGAACAAGTCATGATGGAAATCTTGAGAAGTCTCCCATTCAGAAACGATCACATCTCATCAATAAGAAATAATTTCTTCCTTTTCAATCCGAGTCCCATTTCAACAACGTAGATGCTCGTCAGAGGGAGAGTTAGGCGAAGGAAGTGGCTTTTGTATTTATGCTTTGTTGATTGCTTTGAGCAAGTCCATTTTGTTATTTTCTAGTGGCTTGTCAATTCCTTTTCTATAAATTGTTATACTATGCGCTAACTTAAATTTTTTTCAAAATTTGGATCCATTTTGCAAACAAAATTTTTAAGGTATGTTTTACAATTTACAGTTTGAAATTCTTAAATTTCATCCAATTATATAGATGTTGATTGATTCCATGCTTAGCTTCGAGTGGATCACATCAGTTGAACTCGGGGTTGCTTTCTTTTCACCATTTTTCTTCCACCTTAGCTAACCACACACAGTACATTAGGGCTCTTCAATGATAGCTGAACAATCACAAGCAAGAACCTCCTTTACTTTGCAATAACCTGAAACCTAGTGTCGTTGACGCCCTTAAAAAGGTTAAGGACCCCTGTGAAAAGAAGGCCAATGCAAAAAAAAATTTGAGAAAAAGAAAAGAAAAAGAAAAGAAAATGAATAAAAATTGCAATGTTTTCCTGAACTCAGCACACCCAGGGTATATGGCGAAAATGAAGTTCTAAGGTTCTAAACCTTCACTGCTGGGGAGAGTCACCGATTTAGTGTTCGTTACATGGGTGGATGGGTGGAGTTTAGCAAGTTGTAGGTGTTGAGTCTCAAAATCATTCAAGTCCGGTGGTGAACCCAAGAGTTTGTGGTCTAATGATCCTTAAGACTTGGTGCCCTTAAGCCCTAATTGGGTTGAGTCACCAGATCCTACATGGACTTGTGAGGTCGACATCTCAAGATTGCACCCTCACAACGCAAACGACCGTGGGAATAAGAGGCGGTTTGATTAATGCCCAAAAGTATTGAGCCCTATTCGAGATAGGTTTTTTGAGTGCTTTTGCGCACTCAATCAGTATCACTGCTTTCAATTGATGTGTGCAGTCCATTTAGTTCCACCTAATACCATTTCGAGTTTATTTTTTTGGTGTTTTGCAGGTCTTGCGTACTCCTGGCCACCCTAAGTTTGATGACACAATGTGTCGAATGTCGAGGAAACACTGTAAATATCGACCATCAAAAAACATCACCATGTGGAATTGAAGGCAATGTGATGAAGAAGAAGCAAGAGAGGATGCAAGTAAGAAGTAGGAAGCAGAGGTCCCGTAGTTTTCATGCCATGATTGCAAAATTCACAACATAGAGAAAATTTATCCTAGCGAACTGGGAAATTTCATTAGGTAAATTTCACGCTAGCTAGCTAAATTATTATGCCTAGACGAAATAACCACAATTTCATTATCTCAATTCCTTTCATGCTAGCTGAATTGTATTGTTTAAATTATCAGCTGATACAAAATCTTCCACCCCCGCCATCTCCTAGAATTTCATTAGGTTAGTAAATTTCAGGTTGGGCAGCTCGCTTATTAATAAATTCTCCTCAAGACAGAGAAATTGCTGCCCTGTGATTTCTTTGTGTATTTGATCCCAAATGGCTACGCTTTGGTGTGTATTACCACCTTGTCCCCACAGGCCAATATTTAGGCAATCTGTATTGCAATTTTTGGTAATTATGAACTTAATTTGTAACTACAATTTTGAAGTAGCTACTGTGGTAAATTCACTTCATTTTAGGTTTCATAGTATTTTCTCTCTCTTCTCTCCTTTCTTTTCATTTTTCCTTTCTAGGGCTGTTAAACACCCCTTGAGAATGACAACCCAAGGATGCTTGGCTAATCTCAGCCTTCCTTGAAGAGGAAGGTTGCAGGCTTGGTTTTGGGGTTGCTTTAGCCACCTCAACAACGCCACAGATCATTTATGGTCCCCAATCCACTAGGTTTACCATTTAATGTCACATTGGTCAATACTTGCAGAAGTTTATGGTTCAAAGGTATACTTAATGTAGATGTGTAATCGATATTCTTAGATGGCTAACATCCACTGAAATGAGGTTGAGTGTTAGGGTTTTAAACTGAAAGGGACTTTGAGTGCATAATACATGTGTTGACTCAAATAGGAGTGGTCATAGGGCTAGGTTTTATAGCTAAACGAAGATCCGGTTATGGCTTTGACTATATGTCACTTGCCATAATGCGAGGATATAACCCGAGGACATTGCATTCGCCCCATGGTATCAAGCTAGTGACCTAAATCTTCAAGGTTACCATTTCACACTTTATATCCAGCCATTACAGTTAAACAAGAACAAACAACTCCCACCGTTTTTAAACAAAACCTAATCCAATAAAAAGCTCTCACCATTTTCAAACAATTTATGCGAAGCTCATTCTGTGGGATGAAAACCCATCCCCAGAACACCTTAGATCGCTATGTCATAAAGAGCTTGACTACGCAAAGAGGGAGGAACATAGGAAACAAATTTCATTGATTCTGCTCTCACCCTACCGTAATTTAATAAAATGGCTGCTAATGATGGTGTCAAACCACGTGGAGTGGATGAGTTGATGTGTACTTGTAATCCACATTGGCGTAGGTGACCTTAATCCTTTTGAAGTTCAGTTGTTGTAACCCGGGGCAGTGTTTTCACTACTTGGTGCGGTCGGCATCAGATGGTGCATGCGCAAGCGGAGTGGAAGGAACCCAAACTTGCCAAAGCGAGCGGAATGGAAAGAAGTTAATACAGTAATGTGTTTATGCACCACAACCGTTGATAGAGACATTTCGTGTGGGGATCACACAGAGAATCATTACACCAATTGAACAACAAGGTTGTGAAGTCACAGGACAAAGGAAACACATTCTACCAAATAATAAAAGCCGGCAGAGGGTACCCTGCAACCAAAGCAAAATGCCATGATCAAATGAGGATCACATACACCCTCCTAGAGTTAGTGCCTCCCGCATCATGTACCTGGGCCGAAGATGTAGCGTTGAGGTCTCACTTCTGCCCCTACTCCCACATTTATGGTATGGAGAATTAAAACCCATACACCATATTAGGGATTTTGAGGAAGTATGCATAACCTTTAAGGAATATGATGGACATGGATTTGTTGAGAGTTGAAAGCATTCCATTGACCTCAAGGACAAGGCCAGATATATGAATAATCCACTGAGACCCATAACCATTAGAAATTGGGTTGAGTCAGCAAAGGTAATTTTTGAAGAAATTCTTCAAGGCTCACAAGACCAATACAATTTGAAGAGACAAATTCACACATTTGCTGCCCTCGACAAATGAGAGAGGTTCTACCTGCCGGGAGATTCATGGAGACCATCGTTGCTTGTCCATCATGGCTTTGACACTGGATGCCGTTGGTAAACCACTTCTTATGGTGGTATGTCTCCCGCCATGGAAGCAGTTTTTAGAAACCATGTGTGGGGAGATTTTCTTCTCGGGAGCAAGAACCTTGATGGCCATGGATTTCTCGAACTAGTTGAATCAAGGGTCGGGATGACAAACCTGGTAGAGAATGAAAATGAGTTCCTTCAATCTGGGAATGAAACAATTGTCAGGATATATATGGAAATGAAAGCTAGAATTTCAACCTTAGCTAGAAGGTGGAGGGATGAAGAAAACGACCTATGAAGTGCAGAACGAATCCACGCTGCCAACCATGCACCACACTTCCAATCCACCGCTCCACCCAAAAGAACAAGATCCTAAGTGGCCCCTTCGAAGGATTTGATGTCAATATAAAATGTCAGAGGGTCAATACAAGCCACCACACAACCCAATGCCCCATATGGTAATACTCTACAATTCCAATTGAGGAATCAATTAACTCTCTCGAAACCTGAACCTCTCTAGGTGAAGCAGGTGCTAAAAACCATGCTGTCTTCATCTCAACCAAAACAACCTCCATCCTCATCTCCTGTGGAACAAGCCATCTTAAATTTGAGCAAGATGGTAAGAAATTTTGTGGAAGAACAAAAGGGGATCAATGTACAACTAGCACAAAGGATTGATACTGTAGAGAGCACACTGAACAAAAGAATAGATGGGCTTGAGAGCACCGAACTTATAAGATTGACAACCTCGCGATTCAATCACAAAGATCAACAAATTGTCGTAGGAGAGTATTTCCTTCCCAAACATTGCCGAATCCAAAAGGAGTGCCTGAGTTAGGTTCATCCAGCAATTAAGGGATGGATGAGGTGAAGGCCAGGACCACACCCCAAGTGGGAAAGAGGTTGATCACCAATGCCCAAGCCTCGTCGAGGAAACCATGTAAAGGAGAAGAATTGAGCCGCAATTACTTTTCCCGGTTGACTCCATAATGAAGACCGCAGATTCCACCTCCATTTCCCAAGCATTACAGGGTAAGAAGAAGGCATCTCAAGAAGTGTGCATCCTGAAGTCTATGAAGGTCAACAGTTTTTTGACATCAAGCAAGTTCTTCGCCTATGCAAAGTTTTTTAAGGATCTTTGTACAAATCAAGAAAGGGTTAGAATCGAGAAAAGGCATTTTTTAATCGGAAAGCAAGTCGCGCCATAATCCAAAAGCAAGAACCCACAAATACAAGGATCCGTAGATCCTCACCCATTTTAGTCAACATCGGTGAAATTGCTGGTGACAAAGCATTGTGTTAATGTAAACCCATCACATACTTCGCAGATAAGGGGCTAGGTTTGGCAGCTTAAACCCACCAACATCACTAACAATACCATCGAGACTGGCAGAAAGATCCATAAGTGATAGTTGAGGGATGTTAGAAGGTAGACAAATTCTACTATCCAAGAGACTTTAGAAAAGCCGACACTCGGTTATCAGAAATGGGCCCAATCATGTGCCAATTTAGGAAGACCATTTCTGCCACCGCTGTCAAGTATCATTATTTGTTTAAATGGGAGTCATGCAACTGCAGCATTTGCGGCAACACATGATATCGAGCTGAACATATTTCATTTGAACAATGCTAAGCACAAGCCGGTGGAACCTGGAAAATCATAGGTCAAAATACCACGACCGTAATGCAAGGAAGTCAATGTCCAAGAATTGCGTGAAATACCCAAAAACAAGATGAAACAGGTTTTGGTATTACATCACGCCACCGCGCAGGCAATTGCTCTCGGGCCTTTAATCAACCAGCGGGAAGAAAATCGCCCATGGGAACAAACATCAAGGTTTCCGCCAGACAAACTACTCAGGGGCTGCTGTGAGATCCTCCTCCTCAATTCCCTCCGCGAGTACTCCGT
Source organism: Tetrastigma voinierianum (assembly GCA_016808115.1). Lineage (NCBI taxonomy): Eukaryota > Viridiplantae > Streptophyta > Magnoliopsida > Vitales > Vitaceae > Tetrastigma > Tetrastigma voinierianum. The sequence continues at coordinate 17,216 of JAEQBH010005982.1, forward strand.
GGATCAGGGTCTGTTTAGTCGCTCAAAAAACCAAATTGCAGCTTAATAATTTTTCTTTACTTTAATTTGGTCAATTTCTTAATTTGGCCATTTTTAGTAAGCTCTTCTTAATTTAGTAGCTCCTTTAAGCAATTTTTGTTTTAAGACTATTATATATATATATAGTATATATATATATATATATATATATATATATATATATATATATATATATATATAGAAAGATATATATATATATTAAAATTTTAGATATATTTTAATATGATAATTTTTTACTAGGTATTAGTTATATTTTTAATGTCGAAAATTTGAATTGCGGTGTGAAGTTTGGCTAAATTTCGCTATATTAGCGAATGGTATTCTCTTTTTTTTAGCTTTATAAAGGGAGCAGAGGGACCATCCACATTCACACGCTTCTCTTCTCCCTCCCCACCGAGCCCCTGGGGTTTCACAAACTGTACCGCGCCGTCGGAGAGCATCCTGGCCATATCGCGCTATCACCACCCACGCCGCCGGCCGCGGCCGCCCCTCACCGCCGCCGTCGCGCCGCGCACGCCACTACCGGGCTCGCAGACCGCCGACACCCGCCGCCTTCAGGCCACCGCCGCCGACACACACCGCCACGAGCTCCTTCCCCTCGCGATCCGCCGCCCCGCCAGCGCCGTGTCTCCTGAGCCACCGCCCCACACCTACCATGCCCCGGCTCCCCTACTGCGGCGTCACCGAGCCTCGGGATACACGCGCCCCATTGCGATTTTCAAAGGCTCCCGGTCCCCGCCCATGGAAGCCCAGTGTTCGTTCGCGGTCTGTGGTTCCTCCCGCAGCAGCTCTATTCGCTGGGGCTAGCGGAGTCCCTGGCCTCCACCACAGCACACCGGGCAGAGAGCCACCGAGGCTCCGGCCCCAAGTGTCCCCAGACCCGGGACCACAGCCATGGTGCGCACCAGAGGTGGGTCCCGCCTCAAGCTCACCAAGACTCAGCTGAGGAGCAAGCCCTGTTCCCAGCCTCCTGGCCCCACTGGCCTCCAGCCACTCACCCCGGCATCACCCAACATCCCTCGAGGTAGTCCCCGAGGAGCCCCTCGTAGAGGATACCGCACTCTGATAGGACCCTCTCGGGTCCCTCACTAGCGGTGCCACAGAGAGACCAGAGGGGCCCCGCCCCAAGTGGGGCCCCTTACGGCACCGGTGAGTCTGTCATCCAGCCCTGAGCCAACACCATAGTGCGCAGGCGACCTCATCGCCCGCTATCGCCGCCCCAGGATCGTGAGGCCCTATTTTCACGGAACCCCATCCCGTGGAATGTACTACCCAATCGCTGCAGAGTTCCATGGAGAGCCGCATCACGACGCCCTGCAGGTCGACATGGTCGACTCCCGCATTCAGACTCGACAGCGACCGACGAGCGCAAGACTCCCGCCTCATTTATGACGCCGAGGCGCCTCTACTATCCTGGATGGCAGGTACCCGCCTACCACACCCATGACCTCCCTGAGTCCCTAGTCCTGGAGTCTCATTATTATTGATGATCGACCAGAGTGCCCGAGCAAATGAATATATCACGCTACCGCAGTAGTGCAGCCAATCAGGAGGTTATCATAGATTGGCCCAAACCGACCCAACGAGAGATGGTCCGCATTCTCGCCCGAGACACCACACGGCCAAGATTTATTCCTGAGGGCAGCTCCCACTCGATGCTCCCCTCATCGACACCGTCGCGGACTGCTCTTCCCGTCAAGACTACGCGACAAAGATAGGTGCCACTTGAGGCTCAGACGGATCTAGATAGGGATAACGTTCAAATTCCTCCGAGTCATGTGATGACGCCTGTCAAGATTGAGATGTGTCCACCCAGAAGGGCCTGGCTCATCGAGCACTTTGTCGATGTCACAAGGCCTGTCCTGAGCACTTGGGCTTTCTAGAGAGGAGCCCGGATTGAGATGAGGTTGATGCCCCTGTGTCCTCCGTCTACGGAGCGGAGCGATGGTGATGCCTATATCTTTCTTCCTCCAGCCAGTTAAGACCGCATGAGGCACCGATCCGAGAGGGCGACTCCCGCAGGAGATGTTCATGTCTGTGGTCAAGATGGAGAGGAGTCCGCTGCCGATATATCTCCTCCATCTCCTCCTCCACCAAGCCACGTCATTTCACTGATCTCCCGCCTCATCATATACGTAATCGGGCTGACTCTCTGAGTGATGTTCATGTTAGTACCAGGAGCTTAGCAGTGTTATGGATGTCAGTCTGTGGTATCACTTTACACGCCTTGATGGACCGACTGAGCCGGTGACTACCAAGAGCAATGTCATACCATGCTCTCGGGCAGATCATGAGTCACCTCACTCCACACATGTTCCTACCCATCGAGACGAGGCCCACAAAGAATGTGCCAGCACAGTTGTACTCTCTAGACATGTGTGTTAGCAAAGAAGAAGGTTTACACTCGCCAACACCAATCACAACAGAGTGAGGTGTGTTAGGCTCCTTTATGCTTTGTGTAGTTATCGCATTATCAACTCCATTCACTATCTTTGTGTAGGATTCATGTATTACCCATGTGAGGGCGCGTGATAATTTTGTACAGGATCAGCTACATATTCATGTATTAACAATTTTATTATATTAAAAGTTTTTACGTTGTTATATACGCTACACTTTGCATATCATTTTTTGTGCCTCCACTTTGTGTATCCACTTTTACCTTCAATTGAGCAATTGAATTGCCTTTAATTGGAAATTTGAAACCCTGTATGTCACCTTACTGCTAGAACACTCATGTTTATCTAATTGTCAATTGAGATTCTAGCGCTTTCTAACTTGAACACTTTGAGTCAATTCACACACACGCATTACACCGGGGACATGGCCACAGTTAGAACAGATCATCTCCTGGCTGCACAGCAGGCCAGATTGCTAAGGATAACCTATATTATAGGTTTGTGTTGCCCATATTTGAAGACCAATGTCTTCAAAATGGAAAAGAAAAAGAAAAAGAGAAAGAAGAAAAGAAAAATAAAAGTCAGACGCTGCCTGAAACTAACACGGAACTGAGGGCATACGCGGTGAAGTTTTTTGAAGCCCGATGTCGTAAACCCTTTTAATCGTCGGGGGAGTCATCGACTTGTTTCTACATCGGGCGAATGTGGTAGGGTTTAGCGTATCAGAGGTTCTCGATTCTCTCGTCATTCCTCGGAACCGCGCGAAGCTCAGAGAGTTTGTGGGGTCGTTATCCTTTGGCTTGATACCCAACCCAATTGGTTTGAGTCATCGACCTCATATACTAATTTGGTGAAGTCGAAGCTTACATTGCACCCTACAATGTAGTCAAATAAAGAAAGAAGAGTGTAGCTTCTATCTAGTTGATCACGTTAAAGGCCATGCCAAGAGCTAGGCTGGGGGAGGAAATAATTTTGCACTTTATTGGCCCGAGATCCGGTTGGCTATTAGAACCATTATATTTTGGTGGAAATTGGTGGTTGATTTCTCGATCCTAGGTCCACCTCAAACTTAAGAGTTCTTATATGGTTTTGCTCGCATTTCGGCTTTCAAACTAGGAAAATAATTGTTAATTTTAAAGGTAATGCTTATCTGTATATACACCTTTTGAACCGTATCTTTTATAAAATCACAAAGATGCATGTCCTGACATTTTGCATTGCTAAGGGACTAGCAACGCACGGTCGTGGGGTGATTGTCGCCCAAAAAGTGCCATTCCCATTCGAGACAGGTTTTGAGTGCTTTTACACCAATCATATCAATTAAGAATTGATGTGTGCGTGTGTTGACCGCCATCACAAACATGGCCAAATTTATATGTCGTTATCACCAAAGGACTAATATTATTGTCTAATCCTCGAAATCTTTCATAAAACTTGTTTCGAGACCCAAAAATCTCCTAATTTATCATTTTCAAATTTGTTTGGTAAAGATAATCAAGTGCAGCAGGTTTGAAAGTAATAAAATGAGAGAGTCTCAGATCGATCCCAATAAAGATCTCAAGAATTTTCATCAACTACCCCGACTACTCGAATTCATACTATTCGACCATCAATTGATATGTCCAAAGATAAAAGTTTCGGAAATAACTAATTCAAAGAAAATGAATAAATGGCATCAACTAAACAAATAAGAAAATAAATTTCACGAAAAGAAATGAATAATCTAATCAGCTTATCATAGGAAGACACATCAAGATAAATGCTGAAGTGAACGATCAATTCCCGTAGGTTAACATCGAATAAATTTGATTATCTCAAGTTTCAAAACTGGCCCAAGGCATTTCAGAGTACCGGATCTCCACACCCACATTTTCGTTATCTCATTCTTTCCGATTCTCGAATAATGTGGAACGAGATGACCTACTTTTAACAAGAACTTTCCCTAAGTCGTACTTCGTAATACTTCATACCCATTTGATACAGACACCTTTATTCCTGCTATCGATCAAGGATATACAACTTCCAAATTACTCTTCCTAAATTGAATAGATCAACTTTTTCTTGATTAGATCTCACTAACACTCGGGATTGGTCCCACTACTCCAGAATTGAGGTGAAATCTCGCTTGTTTAAACAGAGTCGTTCAACTCTCGGACCTCGACTTCAAGTAAGAGGATTTATCTAAGTGAATTTGCAAAGCTCAAAGAACTCAATAGGTGTTACCTTAAAGAAATGTACATTACTCCTGCATCTTTCTTCCCAGGGCTCACTCAGAGGACCCTCCAAAATCAGTAATGACAATTTTAACTAAGGCATAGTAAACTGATATTCAGATCCAAAATCAATAAACCCATAATCTGAAGTAAATTCATAAACCGAAATGAACAAGATGCTGGAAAATACTACAGGAAAGATCAACTCTGACTACAACGTTCACTAAATGGAAGCTGGGTTCCTCAATTAGTGAATCACACGAGACAGCATTCTTCTGATCAAAAGAATCTGATCAACTAAATATCCACTCTTAAATTTGTCTCAACTCAATGAGATTCTGTGTAGTAATTTGAAAGAAATTGAATTCTCAGATCACTTCAAAGAAAAACGATAACATTCAGATAAAAAAAAAAATAAAATAAAAAAATAATGAAACAATTCATTTAAAATTACTAAAAGAAAAGAAAATGAAAAGAAAAGAAAAGAAAAGAAAATAAAATAAAAGTTCGGTTTTGGGTTACCCAGATCTCTCCGATACACGCGACTTGCTTTACTATTCGGTAGTTCCTATTTATAGGGTTTCGCCAATCTAATCTCAATGGGTCACTGTGGAATTCAAGCATCCGCCCAAGTCACCGCCACGCCATGGTAATTCCTCGCTTTCAGGTCGGATATCATCCATGCGTCGCGACTGATCTCACGCCGCCGCGACATCAACTTTACGCCTATGTAGCCTGAACTTATCATTTATGAGCGTCGCGACATCACCTCGGTCGCCAACATCACTCTCTCTCGCAGGCTCGGCGCTGTTCCCGGCGTTGGCACCGATCCCACGTCGCGGACATCAACTTTTATGGCCTCTCAAGCTTAACCGATGTTCGATGTCACGCACATCACATTATGACTCTCGTTGCGTTTCCACCGATACCAAGATTGTCGCGGATATCATTGTCGCGGTCGCCGACATCCACTCGGTCCTGCGCCTTCAATCGCTACTCCCCGATGTCGCGGATATCACGATGGCACGCGACATCACCTCAAGTCCTCGTATCCTTCCACCGTTGTTATTGATGTCGCGACTTCGGGCTCTTCGGTCACGATACACAAACTTCAAATGGAATCATCTTCATTCTTCCAAACTTGCTGAAGCCTTAGGTATTCACATGCCTTACATGATGATGATGTCGCGACCACTCTCTTAGCTTCTCGTTAATCCCCTCTTCATCCGCTTTATACCGGTGGATTCTGGTCAGCGATCAAGACTGCACCACTTTCCTCGTACACGACCAGATTCGATCACACCACAACTGCATCAATGACTCAGTCAGTTGCCTTCAGTTTTGCTCTACATTTCGCATTTACCCCGCTGGCTTGCTACATTTTTACCGCATTTTCTTCTTCTTTTATACTTAATTAATGAGATTTGGTGGCTTCTTCAGTTATTTCTGAATCTGAATTATTCATTTTTACATTAAAATCAAACAGAAAAACAATTAAAAATAGATGACTTTAAGCTCATCAAACTTCAAACTTAAAATTTTGCTTGTCCTCAAAGAAAGAATTGTTTGTCCTCAAACAAAATAAAAGAAATAAAATTTTTAAGGGCATTTTTCTCGATTTGCTTCAAGAAGCAGCAAAGCCAATTTATTTGAAATGATAAGGTAATATACATTATTTTCTCTGCAAGACATCTAACTCTTCAAGTCCAGTTCGAGGTTGGTTTCTACTCTTTATAGTATACAAAACCAAATTGTTGAAATTGTTTTACAAACAGTATAATCATTGGATCCTGTTGAACAATAAATTGTTTTTCCTTTTTCATCTTCATAATTATTCACTTACCTCCCTAAGTCCTTCACAGTTTTTATTGTTTATCATTCTTTCCACCTGTATATGTCATGGTTCATACTGGACTTCCACTAATGTAGGTAATTCCATCCTTCAAGATCAATCAGGTTCCTTTGGGCTTAATGTTAGGTTTGGGTTATAAGATAGAAAGGAACTTGTAGGTTTAGATTACCCCGAACTTTTTCCCCCTTTCTTCTCATACTACACGCCCTTTTTTCCTTGTAATTTCTTTATTACTAAACTCCCCAAACTTCATGTTTGGGATTACCCTTTGATTTATTCTATTCAGATCCTGTGTGCTTCCGCTTATTTGTGATTCAACTGGGAAATTTCCTTTGTTTGTCACCATTCAGAGATAGTAAATGTTTTACCTCTCTTATTTCTAACACTCTTAGTGAACTCTGTTAGTAACCCACAACAGATAGAGATTGTGGTACTAGGTGCTGAAACAACCCTACAGCTTAATAGTTCAAGAGAATTAGCCAAGGTAAAACTTATATCCCTTGCCTTCTTTTTCATTATTGTCGCTTTGACCCTTTCTTTCATTCCCCTTTTTCTCGTTTTTCTCCTGTTTTCAAAACAACCCTCCCCAAACTTAATTTCTTCTTCCTCTTTCATTCTTTTGCAATCACAGGTTCTTTAACGGAGGATTGATTCTTTGGAAGGTTTGGTGTTTAAATTACAATTTTTAGAAATAAGGCTGATTGGCTCACTGAACTAAGATATATACTTTTAGTATATAGATGTGGGATGGCTTGAATGGTCTAAACTTTCCAAGAATGGCCACAGGATTATTGGTCACCGTGATCAGGATTTCGCCAATCACAATCTAACAAGTTCTAGAATCAAGGCTACCGTACCACCATTAGGAGTTCCTTGGACATTAATTTTTGTTGATGAGTAGTTAAATTTTAGCATCCAATGTCTGACTCATCGCTCATACCACAATCTCAAAAATATGTTTTGTCATTCAATTTCATTACCTTCCTCTATTCGACTTACTAATCTTAAACACTTTGCACCTTGTTTTTTCAATGAAATTGTGTATTCAACTAGCCCCTTTGTTCGTTCTTTTTATTGTTTTTCGCCATCTTAACCGATTGCTTCATTTATTTCAAAGATTATGACAAATCAATTTCTACTTTAAATAAATCACCTAAATTTCCCCAACTATGCATCAAAAAGCAACACAACATAGAACAAACAAATTCAAAATAGCACACAATTCACTTAAATTTCTATTTTATTCATGATTCAATTGTAATCGCTGATACAATTCAAATGGGAAATTGAGGTATGAGGGTTGCAGGAAAAGGTCTATTTTTTTCTCTTTCTTTAAACAGCCGTGGAGCAAAAGATGTTGGGGGGATCTAAGTCTAGTGTACCTAAATGAGCTGGGAATTCGTAGAATTTCTACTTCTTCTTTCCTTTCTTCTCGTTTCTCCCTCAATTTGTTCTTCAATGAAAATCTCATTTGTGATCAATCTTTGTTCAACTCATCCCCGCCTTTCCCAAGCCATTCATTATTCTCCATTTCCGCCAAGACTTCACAAATTGAGAGGTTGAGCTGGATCAAATCCAAGTTTTCCAAATTTTATCTTCTCCATAGGACTTCAGATCCTTCGCTTTCACTCATCAAGTTTATTTTCAAAATCCTTCTGTGCACTCATAGAACTTAGCCTTGAATCGTCTCCCAAATTTGGTTTTCGCTCTTTGTACTCTTGTATTTATCAATGTCAGGAGTTGAGAGTCACGCTCAAACTGATTGTTATAAAAAGCTTCATGACTTAGTTTGAGTTTCTAATGTATTGCTAATTTTCCCTTTATTTCTTTTCTTAAACTCTTCCTTTACGTCTCAAAACCTTTTCTCATCTCGTTTCTTCTCTTCTCGTCACCTCTTCACACCGGTTTCTTCTTCAGAGCTCATCTCATGCTCCTTTCTTTCCCTCGTTAGTTCTTCTCCTCCCACTCACGGGTCTCTTCTTTCAATTTTTCATGCAAATGTCTTCTCTCGACCTCAGCTCCACTCCTTCTTTCTCATCCATCTTCGCATGGCATCGAGAGCTCCCAGATGGGAACCTGCTTCCTGTGTCTCCTGAACTTTCTCCATGTTGGAAATTCCCCCTCGCTCCACGAGGAGAACCGGTCAAGGGATGGGAGGTCTATTGGGCTGCCTCCCATCCCGGCCTCTACACTTGTCTCCGCAGAACGTGTAATCATTATTGTCTCAAGAGTTTTCCTCGGGTGCTCGCTCCGATCACAGAACCCTGAGTCTCCTTTCCCTCGTTTCCCGCCTTGGGCTTCTCTGTATTCTCCACCTCAAGACTCTTTCTTATGGTTTCTGTCCCTGCTAACTCCCTCGCCGAAGGAGTGGTGAAGCCTGGGACTTCTTCTCTCGACTCCCACTCCTTTCACCCCTACTTCTTCACATAGAATTGTGATTATGCAGTGGAGAGGAAGCAGACTCCTTGTCTCTCTATGATAATTCTCATGATAGAGTTCTCTATGATAACTCCTATATTGATCTTGTACCCTTTGAGTATGTGGCATAAAGAACACAAATTTTTCTACTTCACTGTACCACATGTTTTGTCGGGACCAAAAAATAGCTTTAAAATAAAACCATATTCCAAATTAATTTCGCAGGCTTCCTCTGTCAACGTTTTGGCCTTCTTTTATGAATCGCACTTTACCGTTAGTGAGCTTCTTTGGCAATTTTTCCAAATTATTTTCAATAAGTTTAATTTGGAGCCACATGCTTGTGTAAGACTGTCATGCCATAGCTCAATATACTCGCTATATGAAACCCATATATTCATCTAACATAAACCGCTCCATCTTTCCTTCCTACCAAATTGAATAAAATTCTCTGCAATGCTGCTGCATACCGCATTTTTGGTGCGCACGACTCTCCCATCCTCTCTCGCCTATCATCTCCCTTTGAAAGGGGTACTGTGGATTTTCAATCTCCTCCACGATAAACTTTGTTAGCATAATATTCCATTGGGAGTAAGCTTCGTCTCGACACGAATCCTTCTACTCTTCCTCTTCTTCTCATCTTTCCCTTCCCTTTCCTTCTTTTTTGAGAAATTGCCTGAGCTTCTAAGGTGTTTCTCGATGGCTCTTCTCCCCGTTGGTTTCCCGACCCACTTCATCTAACCGCTCTTCTTAGCGGAGTTTCTGTCTTCTAGTTGTTCATGTTCCCTCATAACTTTGTCTAGGTCAGGGACTAGTTGAATTTTGGCCATTGAACTGAAGACGCTCAAGGTTTTGGAAGCTAGGTTTCAGGTCGGGTGATTCGTATAGGAAAAAGATGAATACTACGTGGGTCGAGTGAATGAGAAAGCTTCCACTCGGGCTTGCAATTCAATCAATGTTTCAGGGCAAGCATATTGCTTCATTAAAACATACTTCGACTCAATTTCGCTTTTTATTTGGAGGTCATTGAATTTAGGTTTTTTTTTTTTTTTTTTTTTTTTTTTGTTTTTTTTTTTTTTTTGTGAGGTTCAGGGCATTAAAAACTCCTCTATGTCGCGACATGTGTCAAGTTTTGTCACACACTATGGGATTTTTATTTCCAAATACTATTTCTACCTTGTTGGGGTTGTCGAGACATCATCTTCATTTTGAATGACCACTGTCATGACATCACATATCGCGATATAACCTTCTTTGTCGTGACTTCTAAGCCCTTAACTCCAATGATCTTAAAATCCTTGAATTTCATTGTTCCTAACCCTTTAGACATTTCTTCAGGCATCTCCAAGCAAAGATTTAACAATCAATTCAAGTTTATCCACATAATTGGGTTAGGGATACAGTTATCACATAAGTTGTGACTCGCAAGTTGTTGAATTAGTCTTCGTAGTTGCTTCTTGGCCATTCATGTCTTTAAAGCCAGAATTACCGCAATTTTCAAGAAAAATCTAATTAAACTACAATTGATTTCTAAAAATTTAAATCTATCCTTATAAAAACAGATCTGTCCTAATTTTCAGAAAATAATAGAAAAATATTTAGAAACTTAAAACCAGAAAGAATCCATGGGTTGCTCCCATTACGCTTTCCGGCTTTGAGTCCTACCGACTTCACTACAGTAGGTAGCTTCTTTTCCCTTAAGAACCGCTATTTCATTTTCCCTTCCCTATATTTAGGTAATGCTTTAACCTCTGTCCCGTTGACCTTAAATTCTTCCCATTATCAGCTTCAAGCAGCATCGTCTCCAAATGTAGCAGTACTTGACACCACCGTGTATGGCCCACTCCATCAACGCACTTCGGGAACAAGTCGGGCCTAGAATTGGGTAAACAAGAACTCACTCGTCAATTCTTTTCTCAAATTCTGATCATGCTATACTTTGTTCTCATGTTTTTGTATATTCTAGCATTATCATAGGCTTCATTCAATTCTTCCAATTCAGATACATAGAGCAATCTTTCTTCCCTTTGGCACATAAAATCAAGCTTAACTTCTTAATGGCCCACACACTTGTATTCCAATTCAAGAGGTAGATGACATGGTTTGCCAAAAACAACTCAGAGTGGACATTCCAATGGGAGTTTTGCATGCAGCTCCCTGTAGCCCAAAGGCATCATCAAGCTCAAGACCAATCCCTCCTTCCGCTGAGCTCACCGTCTTTTCATACTTTTGATTTCCCCGTTGGAAATTTCTCTCACTGGGATAAGCTAAACTCATTACATGCTGGTCCCCATACCTCCGCTTCAGGCGAGTTTTGTGAACATTTGTTCGCAGCGTCTCCATCACCACGATATTCGGGGTGTTCCAAATCAAGCCAAATATTCATGCGAAACCTCACAATCAGAGCTAGTATCATTCCTTGACAAGCCACTGCTTCACCTTATTTGGAAACGTAGTCTACTACTAGCAAGATGTATAGGTTTCAAATGATGGTGAAAGGTCCCATAAACTATTCCCATACATCAAAATTCAGATAATACAATGGTCTCCAGGGCATTTTCATTCTCATACTGATATTCCAATCCTTTGGGATCTATCATCACACAATTTAACCTAATTTCAAGAACTTCAAGATAGGTAATAATAAAATCTCATTGAGATCTTAGACGTTTTCTCCAGAGAATGTCCCCCATACTGGTGATGTTACTGCATTCATTTAAAATGTTGCCTTGTTCATTTTTGGGCACACATCTGTTTATTATCATGTCACACCTCTTTGAATAATAGTGGGTCATCCCAAATATAATACTCAAGTATCAGTTCCGTTTCCTTCTCATGGTAGCCGAATCTCCTAAAGGCATTACTCCACAAAGCCGAGAAGTTCACACACAAGATACCACGGAAGTCGAAGGGAAACTTTAAACAATTGCCTCAATCTGGGGAAGTTCTCGTTAACATCACATTTTCTTCTTCATCACGCTTTCTTGACAAGACTCATCATATTGTCACATCCCTTTTTATCCTTTGATTTCCAAACTCCCGCAACAAAGATCACCCAATCTTATCAATCTGCTTTACTTCCTTTTGACATCAAGTATTTGATTGCTGCATGATCGTCACAGAATTACCACATGGGATCCTAAATGGGGCTTAATTTTTCAAGCAAATACTATGGCTAGCATTTTTCAGCTGTTGAGGTTCTCTTGCAGGTTTACCAAGGTCTTACTAGCATAGTATATGGCCCTGAATTACTTTCTCTTTTTTTGCCCCAACACAGCTCCCATGGCAAAATCATCAGCATCACACATTATCTCAACTCTGATCCCATTCCTGGTGCGCAACTAATATGGGTGTGCTTCAGATCAATCCGATTTTGATTTCTTCAAATTTTGCAGAGTCATCAAAATGAACCTCAGATTCTTTTCCAGTAATCGTATAGTGGTCTGGCTATTTTTGAAAATCTTGATGAATCTCCCGTGAAATCCAAGATGCTCCAAAATCTCTACCCTTTTTACTGGTGTGTGGTGCAAGAGTCTTGATAATGGATACCTTGGATCTGGTCCACTTCTAGTCCAGTAGCAGAAATTTTATGCCCAAGAACAATACCTTCTGTCACCATAAAATGGCATTTTTCCCAATTCAAGAAGTCGCTTGTCTCGGGCATCTTAGAAGTACCTGCTTTCTAGGATTGTCTCAAACATTGATCAAAGCTGGATCCATACACGATAAAGTCATCCATAAAATTTCCATCAATTTCTTCAACCAAACGGAGAACATAGACATCATACACCTCTGAAATGTAGCTGGAGCATGCTAAAATGGCATTCTTTCCAAGGCAAAGGTACCATAAGGGTATGAACGTGAGTCTTCGCCATCCTCAGGTAATAGCACCTGATTGTATCCTGAGTATCCATCCCGAAACAAAAGTTAGGTGTCCTGCTAACCTCCGCCCAACACATCCGATCAATGAAAGGCAAAGGCGATCTTTCCGTTGTCGACCAACTTCCCGTAATCACACATACCCTCCATCCCTACTATTCTTGTTGGAATCAATTCATTTTTCTCAATATGATCACAGTAAATCCACCCTTCTTTGAACCATGACTGGCTCACCCAAGGACTATCTGTAAATAGCATTAGATAAACCAAAGATTCAAAGAATTTGAGTACCTTTCTCGATCACTTCCTTCATCAATGGATTCATTCCTTTGGTGTTCTACGATGGTTTTGAAGTTCTTCTAGCAGAATCTTATGCTGCAAATTGATGGACTGATACCCTTCAATGGACCAGTTATCGATTCCTTTATGCTTCCTTAATATTTTCGAAGAATCTTTGTTCCTCAAGATCACCGGAAGGCTCGTAAATGATCGGTTTTTTCTTTGGTAATTTAAGTAAAGATACTAATGACATGGCAACTCTTTCAAAACTAACCCTTCTGCACTGGTTTCTGATGAATTTCCTATTTTCAATATTTTCCTATTGTCATTGTCGTTTTGTTTGTAAGCTCATCACGCTTTCTCTAATGAATGAAAACTCCAGATGGGAATTTAGAATAAACATCTTCAAGATAATCGGGAATCATAGATCTCTTTCATTGATAAAAACTGGAGTATTACAATCATTGTTAACATCAGGGTTGGGAGTATAGACAAAATCAGCTACATTGCAATCCTCTTGCTTCGGCTCTGTTTTTCATACTTTTGATCAGTTAAGGTATCAGCAGCCTTTCCTCTCCAACCCCTTCAAGGTAAGAACTCTCCTTTGCATGTCAACTCAAAACAGTGAGCTAGAGAATGGTCTTCCCAATAAAGAAAAAAGGTACTTGTGAATCTTCTTCCATGTCCAGGATGATGAAATCTACTCGGAAAACAAACTTTCCAATAGTGATCATCGTGACCAATGACTCCTTTAGGTTTTACCACACTCCATCCAGGCTCACATTTGAAGAGTAACAACGTGGAGTAAGCTCCCCCAGGCTTAGTTTCTTGGCCCGCGAAGAGGCATCAAATTGATACTAGCTCAGAGTCACCGAGCTTCTGGAATTCAATTCCTGACAATACAAGGAATCGTGACTCACAGGTCTTTCATCTTCAACAGTGGATACTTTTGATTCTTGCGCAAGTGCGAGTGAGATTCACTATTCCTTCCTCTACAATTTTTCTTTTCTTGCTCAGTATGTCTTTCAGAAATTTTGCATAGAGTGGCATTTGAGTTACCACTTCAGTGAAAGGCATACTAATCTCCGGCCTGGAAGTCTTGAACCTTACCAGCGCTCCTCGTGCGGCTTACGTAGTCTTTGTGGAAATGGGACTGCAGGTTTTGATCCTTGCGTGTTCTTCCTTTCTACTCCTTTTTCTTTCTCCAGTACCTCTTCTCTTTCTGTGCTTTCTCCTTTTTTGTTGCTATTATCCTTTTCTTTCATCTCTTCTAACTCCTTCCCACTCCTAAGCTGCACAGCCATGCAGTCTTTTAGGTTCTTCTTTGTGTCACTTGGGAAGGCATCTTTCCTCTGCGGCTGCGGGAGTTGGGCCATTTGCCCTACTTGTGTCTCCAGGTTCTTCAAGGATGCATTGGTGGTGTTTTGAAAAATTTGAGAGTTGGTAGTGGTGGCACAGTGCAAACTTTTTGTTCATGGAGGATTCAGCTTGACTTCTTATTATCCCCCATGAATTTGCAGCATCACGTTCTTCAAAGGGTGGGCCCTTCTCGACCACAGTATTCATTTATGTGCTCATTTCCTTGATGTTGATGCTGTTGAAACCTTGGTGGTTGTGGATACCCTTGTTGAGGGTTCTGTCCCTGCCTTGGGCCTTGAGAAGCCCCTCCACCATATGAGAAATTCTCATGGTTTCTGAGTCCTGGATGATAATGTGCTGGCAAGGTTAGGATTGGGTTTGAAATTGTAACTTCTCTGCTCACCCAAGTATTTTACCTCCTCAGCATCATAAGACTGTTCTTCATTAGATTTTTCAGCACTTCCTCTTAACAACTCTTTTTCAACTGCTCCTACTTCATGGACAGTGTGCATCCTCCTTTCTTGTTTGTCCATTCGATGCATAATGGCATCTAACTTGGCTTCCATGGCTGTCATCTTGCTCAGCTCCATGATCCCCTTTCCTCTGCTGTTTCCTCTTGAAAACTCAGAAGGAGTTTTCATATTGCATTTAGCCAGATCTTCAATCAGCTCTTTTGCCTCCTCAGCACTCTTTCGTTTGAATGCTCCACAACAGGAAGCATCAATGATCCCTTTTGATGTATCATTCAAGGCATGATATACAATGTCCATACGAGGTCTTCGGATCCTATCCGATACATTGGACATCTTCTCGACCAAAGTTTAAATCTTTCGAGGCCACATATAAGCTCTCATCTTCCCCCTGCTGAAAAACAATGATTTCCCTCCTCGCTGCGAGGTGAGTGATGGGGGAAGAATGCCCAAATAGGTATCTACCAATTCCTCCCGAGTATCAACGAACCATATGGTAAAGATTCATACCATGTATTTGGCTGTATCTCTCAGAAAATGGGAATAGATGTAACTTGATAACCTGCAGTCTTACCAATTCGACTTAAGCTGTGTTTGCCATCTGAGAAATCTCCCAGTGCTCATTAGGATCTTCGATTAGGATGACCGATGGCGATCTTCTTCAGACCATTGTAATCGATCTTTGGCTTTAGTGAAATTATTAGCATCAGCTGCGAAATTTGTCGATTCTAGCTGAGTATTCATCTTGTATAATTGGTCTCCAGAAGTCCTCCATTGTATCGGTGATTGGGGACTTCTAGTACCTTTCTCTATGCTCGTCATTACGTTCTGTCTTTCATACGCCATGGTGGATTTTTACCCCTTCTTTATCTTCCTCAAGCCCGAAGTGTTTTCTCTAGTGCTGTGTCTGTGGAATCGGATCAGTATTACATTTCCTATACCATTAAACTTTCGTTCACAGCAAAAACATTCTAACATGCTTGGGATTAGTGCAGTGTTAAATATTTTCAATTTGGTTTGTTAAAGGTGGAGTGGATACTAATAGTCAACGCGAAGGCTATTTTGTTCTTTTCTTTAAAATGTCCAAATTAGTATTTCCTTCTTTTGTCTGAATATTGATTACTAAATCCCTTCGATCCCCGGCAACGGCGCCATAAAACTTGTTGACCCTCACCAAAACACATACAAATTTATATGTCGTTATCACCAAAGGACTATTGTCTAATCCCTGGAAACTTCGCCATAAAACTTGTTGACACCCAAAAATCACCTATATTTATCATTTTCAAATTTGGTTTGTAGACACTACAGTGCACAGTCGTGAGAATAAAATGGATATAAGAATCGAATATCGATCCCACGAAGTCTGAAATTTTCATCAACTACCACGACTACTGGAAATTCATACTATTTGGGCCGTCAATTGATATGGGTGTCGGCATAAAAATTTGGGGAGATAGCTAATTCAAGAAAAATGAACATTCAAATAGACTGAAATAAAACAAATGAAGGAAAATAAATTTCTACGAAAATAAATGAATACTGAACAGTTATCATAGGAAGACACATCAAGATAAACAGTTGAAGTGAACGATCAATTCCTGTAGTTAATACTGAATAAATTTCTTGATTATCTCAAGTTTCAAAATACATCCCAGGCATTTGTAGTGCTGTTTGGATCTCTCGACACTCCACATTTCGTTATCTCATTCTTCCTGATTCTCTGAGGCCACGAGACGAGATGACTACTTTTAACAAGAACTTCCACTAAAATTTGGGTATTTTCTTTGCGATACTTCATACCCGATTTTATAGATTTGTACACCTTAGCTCCCAGGGTGCTCCCGGGTCCAAACAGGGTCTCTGACTTCCAAATTACTCTTCCTCGAAATTAGGAGCTAGATCAGCCTTTCGCGGTTAGATCTCAGCTAACACGGGATTGGCCCCTGCTCTAATTGAGGTAAATCTGCTTGTTTAAAATGAATCAGTAGTTCGACTCGATCTTTACTTCAAGTGAGAAGAGGATTTATCTAAGTGAACTGCAAAGCCAAAGATCCCCTAATAACGAGGTTAGTATCTACCTTCAAGAAATGTACATTACTCGGGATTGTCTTCCTTGTGTCACTGGAGGACCTCCTTGAAATCGAGTAATGGCCTTAATTCTTAACGGGTATAGTAAGCGATATTCGGATCCAATCAATAAACCCATAAATAAAGTAAGGATTCATAAGCAAGAATATGAACAAGATCTTTGCGGAAAATACTATAGGAAAGATCAACTCTGACTACAACGTTCACTAAATGGAAGTTGGGTTCCTCAATTAGTGAATCACACGAGACAGCATTCTTCGATCAAGAATAGCGCAAATCGGCTGAAATAATCGAATTTGGTATGCGAACTTCAATGCATTCAGGTAGTAATTTGAAAGAAATTGGGTGCATGATAAACCCCGACAAAGCGATAACATTGGATCAAAAATAAATAAAAAATAAAATAAAAAGAAATACGAAAACAATACGCTCTGGAATTACGAAAGAAGAAAAGAAAAGAAAAGAAAAGAAAGAAAATAAAAGTGAAGCTAGGCTACCCCGGATCTCTCCTACGATGCGCTGCGACTTGCTTCTGTGCAGGTAGTCTCCTATTTATAGGGTTTCTCAGTTGGGCCCTAATCCCAATGTAGCCTGCTGTGGAATTCCAAGTATCCAGGCCCAAGTCACTGCTCACGTCGCGACCTCAGTTTTCTTGTCGTGACATCATCCATGTCGCGACTTCGATCTCACGTCGCGACATCAACTTACGTCTATGTAGCCTTGAACTGGTCATTTATGATGTCGCGACATCAATTTCTTGTCGCGACATCATTTCCGCGTCTTAACGAGGCTTAGAAGGTTGGTCCCGATGTTGAGCCTCGATCTCATGTCGTGACGTAACTTATATTATGAAGCTTTCAACTTATGTCTTCCGGATGTCACGACATCACATTATGACTCTGCAGGTTTCCACTGATCGCTCAAGATGTCGTGACATCATTGTCGTGTCGCGACATCCACTCTAGTCCCTTGCAGTCTTCAATCGTTGCTCCTGATGTCGCGACATCACGATGTTGTCGCGACATCAGCTTCAGGCTCTGCGCATCCTTCCGCGGATTTGTTATTGATGTCGCGACTTGGTCTTACGTGGCGACAACGTCCGGCGGAGATCATCTTCATTCTTCCAAACTTGTTGTAGCTTCCAGGCAATTCACATGTCGCGACATGATGATGATATCAGCGGCGTCCTCTTAGCCACAGTTAATCCTCATTTGCTTATCTTGTGATTCTTGTCTGTTCGGTATCGGAATTCTCTTCAATTTTCCTGGTGTCACGACCTCAGGACTGGACTGTACAGACCCACAACTGCATCAATATTTCGGTCGGAGTTGCCTTCGATTTTCTTTCTACGTTATTTCCTGCATTTTACCACAGCAGTTCTTTGCATTTTTTTATTGCATTTTCTTCTTTCTTTTATACTCCCTGCAATTAACAGATTTGGTGAGTTTCTTCATATTTCTGAATCTAAATTATTCATTTTTACATTAAAATCAAACAGAAAAATGTACTAAAAATAGATGACTTTTAAGCTCATCAGCAGGTCCATTTAGTTCCACTAATACCATTTCGAGCATGTTTTTTGGTGTTTTTGTAGGTCTTTGCGTACCTCAGCCACTGTGTTTAAGTTTGATGACAATAAATGTGCCGAATGCTGAGGAAACACGGTGTTATCGACCATCAAAAAAATCTCAAAATTCAATGTGGAATTGAAGGCAATGTGATGAAGAAGAAGTGCAGAGAGATGTAGTGGGCAAAGCAGTGAAGCAGGAGCAATCCCATAAATTTCTCTATGATTGCGAAAATTTCGCTGGGATTGTGAAAATTTCACAACCATAGCGAAAATTTCGCAATCCTAGCAAAATTGGGAAATTTCGCTAGGCTAGAGAAATTTCGCTGGCTAAGCGAGAATTCTTGTGCCTAGCGAGAATGCTCCAATTCGCTATCTCTATAAATTTAGCTAGGCTAGCGAGAAATTTGGCTAGCTAATGAAATTCCTTTGTTGATAGCGAAATTTTCCAATTTAGCTATCTACGTAGAGATTTCGCTAGGCTAGCGATTTCGCTATGCTAAAGTGAAATTCTCTTGCATCGCCAAGTCTTTGTGGTTTTGTGTATTTGATCCCAAGCGAACTACGTTTTGGTGTATTACCACCTTGTCCCTATTGTAGGCCAATATTTTAGGCAATCTTGTATTTTCACACTTTGGGGTGAATTTATATAAACCCCTTTAATTTTTGTAACCCTAATGATTTTGACGAAACACCTGCATTTACGCATGAAATTCACGCAGCTTTCATTTTAGGGTTTCATTTTCTCTCTTCTCTCTCCTCTTTCTTTCATTTTCTAGGCTGCCAAACACCCTCCTTGAGGATGACAACTCAAGGAATGCTTGACTAATCCTCAAAGCCTTGAAGCGGAAGGTTGCCAGCTTGGTTTTGGGGTTGCTGCAAGTTGTCCTCATGTATTGAATGCTACAGGTACTGTATTTATGGTCCCCAACTTTCTATCTAGGGTTTAATGCCATTTAATGTCATTCTTGAAATAATCTTGCAAATGCTTTAGGAGTTCAGTGCATACTTACTGGTAGATGCACTGATATTCTTTATATGGCCTTTACGAGCCATTGAAATGAGGTTGAGTGTTAGGGTTTTAAACTGAAAGGGACTGTGAGTGCATAATACCTGTGTTGACTCAAATAAGAGTGGTCCTAGGGCTAGGTTTTATAGCTAAATGAAGATTCGGTTATGGCTTTGACTATATGTCACTTGCCATAATGCGAGGATATTATCCGAGGACATTGCATTTGCCCCATGGTATCAAGCTCGTGACCTAAATCTTCAAGGTTACCATTTCACACTTTATATCCAGCCATTACAGTTAGTCAGTAAACAAACAACTCCCACTGTTTTAAACCAAATCCTGAAATCCAATCAAAAAGCCTCACCATTTTCAAACACTGATGCGAGTCATTCGTGGGATGCCATCCGTGTTGACCCTAGACCGCTATGCTGCGATGGCTTGACTACGCGTGGGAGAACATGGGAAACAAATTTTGTTGATTCAAGCTCACTCACCCTACCGTTAGCTGATAGCTGGGTCCTAATCTTAGGTTAGTTAGCATGCTAGGTCGTGGTAGTAGCTAGGTTGGGGGGAGAGTGCAGTTTAACAGTTTATTGTTGAGGCGATAAAATAAACACTAAGATTTTGGTGGAAGTTTCGGTTGATTCACCAGGAAACCAGCTGTGCTCAATTTTGTATAGTATTCATTCTCATGATGGATTATTGTACCGGCTTTGATGATTCTTACTTAGGGTTAGAGCATTACTCGTCACAACCTTTTTGAAATATAATTTTGTTAACATTATTTTGTTATCGTTGTATGCTCTTTCTTTCTTTCTTTCTTTCATTGCTAAGGGACCCCAGCAATGTGTAGGTTGAGGTGTGATTAGTGCCCAAAAAAGTGCTATTTTGAACCACATTTATTATAGGTTTTGAGTGCTTTTGTATACTAATCATTATAATTAACCCAGATTTACACATCGAGTCCCTCTTATTCTCTTGAATTTTATTTGTTGGTAAATTTTCTTTGTTTTTGAGCTATTCATGCCAACAATATTGAGTCGATCCAAACATGAAGAATTCGAGTCAAACTCAACATCATAGATCAGAGACTAAGAAGAAAGAAGTGCAGAAAATGGAAGAAATAACGAGATCTGCGGTCTGGTTGGAAGTAAGGAGGCAATGGAGCGATAGCGCGCGAAGAACAATGAATTTCGGTATGGCATGTGAAATTTTAATCTAATAAAATTTCGCTATGGCCGTATTTTAAACTATGATAGCGAAATTAGCTATCTGGCGAGATTCTTGTGCATAGTGTAAATTCAAATTTTCGCTATGCCTATAATTTTCGCTATGATAGCGAATTTTCGCTATCATAGCGAAATTTCGCTATGATAGCGAAATTCACTATGCATAGCGAAATTTGTCCCCCTTTGATTTTGATCCAAACGACTTCGTTTTGTGTAATTCCCATTTTTTCCCTATTGTAATCATATATTTTAGGTATTTTTGGTATTTCACACATCTTGTATGGCTATATAAACCACCTTATAGCTTTTTGTAACTGATGAGCTTAAAAGTCATCTATTTTTAGTCCATTTTTCTGTTTGATTTTAATGTAAAAAGAAATAATTAAGATGCAGAAATATGAAGAAACTCACCAAATTTGTTATTTGCGAAATTATAAAAGAAAGAAGAAAATACGTGGAAAAATGCAGCAAATGGTGGAATAAAAGAATGCGAAGTGGAAGGCTGATGAAAACAATTGGTTGACTAATGTTGCGAGTTTTGGGCGTGCCGCAGTCGGTTATGAAATTCGCGACCTTCGGGAGAATTGAAGGAATTTGATGCGGTCAGCGACGGGGATCCGCGGGATAAGCGGTACGAGGATTAGCGAAGTTAAAGAGGGAATGATGTCGGCGGCGGCTCGTGATGTCGCGACAAACGTTGATGTCGCAACGTGAGATGGAGGTCGCGACATGAGAATCGCCTTGAAGCTATGACAGGTTTTGAAGAATGAAAATGATTTAGCGAGATCTGAGTTATTAGCGTGAAGACTCCGGTCGCGACGAAAGCACAACAATTGAAACCTGCGGGGGCGAAGCGTGTCGCGACAAGAAGTTAAATTGCGACATCGCCAGAGCGTTCAGTTGAAGGCTTGAAGACTTTAGCTGATGTCGTGACAAGATATTGATGTCAGCGACATCGAGAGCAGTAATTCAAAGCGCGAAGCCGGTTGATGTCGTGACAAAGGATTGATGTCGCGACATCGAAGCGGCAGTTGAAAGATACAGTGGCGCGACGAGATTGAAGCATGCGGTGATCAGTTAGTGTCCGCGACAAAGATTGATGTCGCGACATCAGGAAATACTAATTGAAGGCAGCAGCGTCTCAAACGACGTCGCGACAAGAGATTGATAATCAGCGACATGAGAAACTTTAACCCTTTTAAACTGCCAGTGAACTAAGTTGATGTGACGTTGATTCCTTCATCGCGACATAAGATCTATGAGCTAAAGAATTGTGATTTATTGATAAATGCGCAGTGACTTCGGAGTCGCGACAAAGATCAATGTCGCGACATGAGCGGCTAACATGGGCTGACTAACTGGAATCCCTGAAAAACCTGCATTGAATTAGGGTTATTGAGAAACCACTATAAATGCGCATTTACGGATGAAGCGACGGCAGGCGACACGAGACGGAAGTCGGGTGGCTGAAGAGCTCATTTTATTTTCCTTTTAGTTTTCTTTTCTTTTATTTTCTTTTCTTTTCTTCTCTTTTATTTTCTTCAATGTTGATAGTTAGAGATTAGAGTAGATTTATCGTTCTAGTTTTCGTTTTCTTTTCTAGAATTGGATGTTTTACTTTTGAGCTGAAGCTAAATGCAATAATCTATTCTATTCAAATTACTACACAGATGTTGAGATCGAGACAAATTCAGATTGAATTTTCGATTTCCCCAGTGATCGTTCTCATGTGATGTTGTAATGTGTAGTCGATAATTTAGAACCCGGCTTCCATTGAGAAAAGGTTATGGTGAAATTAATCTTTTAGCCAGTAGTTCTGCGACGGTTTGCGATTTTCAATTTCTGAATTTACTTCACAGTTATGTTTTTATTTCTTTGATACGAATATCGATTGTCCTTTACCGAGTTTTAAGACTTGTCTCCTTTGCTTTCACGATTCAAGAGCCCTCTGGTGACACGGAAGGCATTCCTGGGAGTTTTGAACATTTTCTTAAGGGTATATTAACCTGCTATTTTAGATCTAATGAGCTCTGCAGGTTTACTTAGATAAATCCTCTTCTCACTTGAAATCAAGAATGAGTTGAATGACTTATCAATTTAAACAAGCAGAGAGTTCACCTCGATTCGAATAGTGAAACCAATCAGTGTTGGGCGAGATCTAATCCAAAGGAGGATGATCTATTTTAATTTGTGGAAAATGTCGGGAAGTTGTATATCCTTATGGCCAAATAGCAGGAGTTAAGGTTACAGTCAAAATGGGTATGAAGTATTGCAAAAGAAAAATACCCAGACAAGGAAATTACAATCAAAAGTAGTTATCTCATTCCCTGTATTCGAGAGAATCAGGTAAAAATTAGATAATGTAAGGTGGAGTGTGGAGAAATCCAGCTGCACTGCTGAAACGCCTTGGACGAATTTTGAAATCTGAAATACACAATCATTTATATTAGAGTTATCTACAGGAATTGATATTTCACCATAACTGTTTTCTGGATGTTCTTCCAAAAGTTAAACATCCAATTTCCATTTATTTCTTTAATCATTCATTATTTTTCTTTCTTCTTAAATTTCCAATTTAATTAATTGATTCATTCTTTTGTTCTTTACAACTGCATATTTCATAGCCTGAAAAGCTTAATCATAATGCCATCTAATAGTCCAAATAGTATGGATCTTGAGTAGTCAGGGTAGTTGATTTAGAATTCTTGAGATCTCTGTGGGATCGATATCTAGACTTATATCCAATTTATTACTTGTCGACCTGTGCACTTACAGGATATTAGGCCAAAACCAAAATTTGAAAATGATTTACTCGAGGAGAATTTTTTGTCTATATAGTAGACAGTCAACAAGTTTATGACACTTCTGCTGGGGATTAGTTAATAGTCCTGTGGTAATAGTGTTATACATTTGTTCAAGTGTTTTGGTAATAGTGTTTATAAATTTGTAGATGTGTTTTGGTCTAGACAACAGTAACCCTAACTTTTCATTCAAGATTTCGACCAAGTAACTTGTTTTTAGGTTCTGGTTTCTCTTCTCCTGCTCTCTTTCTCTCATTTTTCTCGGTTACCAAACACTCCTCGAGGATGACACTCGAGAGGATGTTTATTAGACCTCTTTCACTCCTTGAAGAGAGGGCCACTAGGTGAATGTTTTAGGTAAAAACAATGTCCCTCATATTTTCATAAACATTTATTCCCTTTTTACGTTTACGTATCTCTCACGTTTTAGGTTTGATTCCTTTGTGATGTACCACTGAGTGGCGAGTACTTGGCAAGCTTTCAGGTTCGAGTGGATGCTTCTTTGTTAGATCACTTGATGCCCAATTAGTTTTTCATTTATGAGCTCCTGCGGGTTAGATCCGGAGATGGTTTTAAGCGTTTGAAGCATTAAGGGTAATAAATGCTATACATTAGAAGAAATAAATTTAGGGTTTAGGTTTAATGCCAAATGAAAGCTGGGTTCGGGAAATGACTATATGTTATCCTCCCAATGCGAGGAAAAGACACGAGGACATGTTGAATGTAGAACCACTAAACCAGGTGGCGTGACTTCAGGGTTCTATTTACATTTTATTTTATTTAAATTTAGTTTGCCAACCATTACACCCCCTGTTTCCCAAAATCCCAAAATCAATTTAATTCACCAATTTTGACTTCACTGGCTCATTTATGCGAAGAAAACCCATCACGAGTGTTGCGACCACACATGAACCGCTATCTTGCGATGTAGCTTGACTACGGCAATAGGAGGAAAATTAGGATACAAATTTTGTTGATTCCGAATCACCCTACGTGGCACGAATCAACCCTCCTCTCCAAGGATGAGGGGGTTTAGCCAACCATCCCTTTAGTTGTCATCCTCTAGGGGTGTTTGGCAACCGAGAAAATGAAAGAAAATGGAAGAAAATGGAGGAAAAGTGGAAAAAATGAGAAAGCGGGAGCCTGGAGCCCTAAATTTTATTCATTGGCAAAAATTCCCCTTTCAAAGTCTTGGTTGGGTCAATTTATACCTAACCTCATTACAAATTACAAAAAAAACTACAAATCCAACACTATTACAAGGAGAAGTTGGGAAGAAATACAAAAAGGTCAAACGGGCAACAAGAAGGAAAGACCAGGATGAACAGTTGTAAGAGCTGTGAATAGTGCTGCATGATGAACAGTGCTGCATGAACCAAATTTCGCAAGTGCTCCAATTTCTTCACTTTTTGCTCCTCTTTCCTTTTGGGATCTGATTTGCAGCGATGAGTTCAACTCGGGTTATTTGTGTTTGAATTGACTCAATAATTTTGGCACGATCAGCTCACAAAAACTACAAAATTTTCTATAAAATGCGATCAATAGAATAGCAGGGACCTGAATGTGCAAATCGGGTTAATTACATTGATTAGTACACAAAAAGCACTCAAAACCTATAATAAATAGGTTTGAAATAATGGCTTTTTGAGTGCTGTCCAACATACGCCCTTCGGGATCAAATAGGTCTTTTAGGCTTGTAATGCATGGTTTGGGCATTAGGTAGGTAATTGGACATTTAAGGCTCAAGTTTACCCAAAGCGCACATACTACTTAACATTTGGCACTCACACTTCTCATCCACACTTTTATACTAAAATCAACCTTCAAAAGCACCCCAAAACTTGGTTTGGTGCATCATTTTTCATACTCTCCATTATGGCATTTATTTTGACCACTTTTAGACTTTGAATTAAGTTCCTCATACTATAAGCACTTTTCTTTTCCATTTTTGTGCAAGGTTTCAGGAACGGTGCAATGTTTTGCCTTTTTAAGCTTTCTGCTACCCTTAGCAATGTTTAGGTTAGTAACTCTCATACTAGTTGGCATTAGGGTACTAGGTGTTGAAACCCCCCTAAGAACTTAATGGCACAAGGGAGGAAGGCTACAAGACAAAACACACTCTCCCATAATACTTTTGTAATTTTATAGCTTCTTATTTTTATTTTGTGTGCATCTTTACTTAATTTCTTTATCTCAATTGATCATCCTTTCCACATTGTCCTTGCCCGAAATTTAAATTTCTACACCCCCAACTTGTCCCATTGTCAACTTCATATGCACTCATATTGCAATTTTGGCAAATTAAGGGTTCATTACTAAAGGACCATATTTAAGGCAGGATTAAGGTTTTTCATTTGTCTTTTGATGATGGAATTGGAATTTAGCTCAAATAAGGTACTAGAGTATATTCATATGCACATCATAAGGGTAGGCTTGTAAGGCACAAACTTTTCAAGGATGGCCTACATCATTTCATGTTGGTTGTGTTGCCTATAATTTTGCCTTGAGTAATAATCTAACAAGTTCTAGAACCTTTGGAGACTAAAATTTTGATGAATCTCATAAGATGTTCCTAACCCACGCACAATCAGTTGTTAAGGTACTGGAGACCATGTGTATGTTTTCAAGGTTCATTAGAACTGAAATGTTCAAGCAAAATAAAATTATCAGCTTTATTATTATTAATTTTTTTGTTTTTGTTCAAATCTTCACGAGTCTATAATTTCAGTCTAATTATCATTCACATCATAACTTTCTAATTCTTTTGAGCTCATTTTGCCCCTTACATCTACCAAGACTTCTCTTTTATGCTATTCAACTTTTTTTTTTCTATTGTTTGGTCTTTCTAAAGGATATTGTGTTATAAGATAAATTAGAAGTTCAATGTTATTAAACTGTTCACTTTTAGTCCAACAATGTAAGCATAAGTATCTCAACAACATTCAATCCAACCAAACAATTCAAAGTCACAACTATAAGTATGTTTACTTAAATGCAAGAAAGTGCAAAAAAAGAATTTAATTACATGATGACAGAATTTTCATCAGACATTTAAGCAACACAACACACTAACTTTAGATCAAACGAACTCAACAAAATTGAGCTATTAACACAAAATTACTATGATTTAGACAATCAAATTCAAAATGGTCAATTTGGCTTTGTATTTTCACCCCATCAAAATTTAGTTATTGTAAATAAAGAAATAAATGCAAGGAAAGTTAATTGGAATGTCTTCATAGAATTTTAAGCTATATCCCATCTTTATTCAGCAGACTCTCATTATGTTCTCTTGTTTGCTCAAGGATCTTCACAAATACTCTGGAAATTAAAATTGGGTTGCCTCCTAAAAGCTACTATGTTTAATGTTCTTACTTAGACATAGCTGCAGCATCAAAGCTTTTCAGAAAAACTCCTCCTGTAAAATTTCTTGCCACCTGACTACTCCTCATTCATTATTCCTCCCTTGTAATGTTTCAACCTTTTACCATTGACTTTAAATTCTTTTCCTGAATTTTCCTTCAGTGCGAATGCTCTAAATGTTGTGATTGAGATGATTGTAGAAGGACCACTCCATCTTGATTTCAATTTTCTTGGGAAGAGTTTGAGTCTTGAGTTGTAAAATAGGACTGATTCTCCCACCTTAAACTCCTTTCTCAAAATTTTCTGATCATGCCATCTTTTAGTTTTGTATTTCTAAATTCTAGCATTGCCATAGGCCTCATTCCTTAATTCTTCTAACTCATTCAATTAGAGTAGTCTCTCTTCTTTTACAGTTTGGCAGTCAAATATTAGTTTCTTAACCGAATCACATAGATTTTTGTTTTATTAAATAGGTAAATGACATGATTTTCCAAAAACAAACTTTATGGTGACATCCAAATAAGAGTTTTTTAGGCAGTCCTGTAAGCCCATAAGGCATCATCTAGCTTCAAGGATCAATCCTTCTTGCTTGTATTCACTGTTTTCTCTAGTATGTTATTTATCTCTCTATTGGACACTTCAAAAAATTTATTTGATTGAGGATGATAAGCTAAACCAGTAGCACGTCTTATGCCATATTTGCTTATGAGCTTTGGAAATAACTTGTTGGTAAAGTGACTTCCCTCATCACTGATAATAGTTCTTAGGGCTCCACATCTATTCAATCTATTCCTTTGGACAAACCCCACAACTGTATTTGCATCATTCCTTGGGCAAGCAACAACTTCTAGCCACTTTGATACAAACTCCACAACAAGGAGAATGTATAAGTTCCTATACGATGGTGGGAATGGTCCCATAAAATCTACTCCCCAAACATAAAAAGATATACAACCAAGAATCCTTATATAGGAATTTCATTTATTCTGTTGATGTTGCACATCATTTGGCATTTTTCACATTGCTTAACCCATTCAAAGTTGTCTCAAAACAATTTTGGCTACTAGAAACCACATTGGAGGATCTTCTGAGCTATCCTTTGTTCTGTAAAATGACCTCCATACTGTGTTGAGTGGCATTTGTAAAAAATTTCAACTTTCCCACTTTTAGGTATACACCTTCTGAAAATTTGTTATGCGCTCCTCTTAAACAGAAGTGGGTCACCCTAAATGAAAAATCTAGTTTCATGCCTCAATATTTTTTTTCCTGCTATGTGAATTCTTGTGGCACAATCCACAAGCTAGATAATTTACCAAATCAGCATACTAAGGTAGCTTGATTTTCACCTTAAACAACTTCTTATCAGGAAAACTCTCTTTAATTTCAACCCCCTTCTGCATTCAGCTGTACTTTCTATTCGAGATAAATGGTTTAAAATCACATAGTCACTCCCCTTTTTATCCTTTATCTCTATATCAAACTCTTGCAACAAAAAAACCCATCTGATCAATCTAGGCTTAGCATATTTTTTTTCCATTATCTATTTGATTGCTGCAGGGTCTATTGCACAATAACATGAGACCCCAGGATGTATGATCTAAATTTCTCACAAGCAAAGATCATTGCTAGCATCTCCTTCTCTATGGATGAATAGTTCTCTTGAGTTTCATTGTAGGTTTTTCTAGCATAATAGATGGCCTAGAAGGTTCTTTGAATTCTTTGTCCCAATACTATTACCATGGAAAAGTCACTACCGTCACACATGATTTCAAAATTTTTGTTCCAATCTGAGTGTTGACATTATAGGAGCTATTACAAGTCTAGCCTTTATCTCATCAAATGAAAATTTTAATGCATCATCAAAATCAAATTTTGTGTCTTTTCCAACAACTTTCTTGATTAGGTACCACGGTAGGGTGATCTGGAATCTAACAAAATATATATCTTATATTTATCTCTTGCATGTGATCAACTACTCAGCATAGTGGTTGTAGGGTCGAACACAGGGATGGGTTTTCTTCGTACAAATGACTAACAGTGAAGGCAAAAATTGGTTAATTAAATTTGGATTTTTAAGGTGGTGATAAAAACAGTGGGTTGGTGGTTTGCAAATTGAAAAGAAATAAAATAAAATGTAAAATATAACTCCTTGAAGCATTGGGCCACTGGTTTAGGGTTCTAAGGCATTCAACATGTCCTCGGGTCTTTTTCCTCGCGTTGGGGAGGATGACATATAGTCATTTCCCGAACCGGCTCTTCATTTGGCATTAAAACCTAAACCCTAAAATCATTTCTTCTTATGTATAGCATTTATTACCCCTTTATGTTTCAAAATAGTTAAAACCATTACTGGATCTAACCTGCGGGAGCTCATAAATCACAACTAAATGGGCATCAATGTTTCTAATAGTAAGCATCCAGACAGCTTGCCAGAAATGTGGCCACTCGGTGTACATCACAGTGATTCAAACCTAAAAAGGAAGTCTGAGAAAGCAGTAAAGGGAGTAAATGCTTTGCGTGAGAAAAACATGAGGGCCGGTGTTTTACCTTCAAACAATCACCCAGTGGCCCTCCTCTTCAAGGAGGAAGAGGTCTAGCCAAGCATCCTCTGAGTTGTCATCCTCAGAGGAGTGTTTGGTAGCCGGGAAAATGAGAGAAAGAGGAGAGAGAAGAGAGAAAAATGAAAAGCTACGCGTATGTACTGAAAGATTAAAGTTAGGGTTACAAAAATATATAAGTTGGCTTATGTAGCCAACCTAATTGTGTGAAAAACCAAAAATACCAAAAATATAAGATTACAATGGGGACAATATGGTAATTAATCAAAACGAGGTCGTTTTGAATCAAAAACATCAAAAGCTGCGAGTGAAATTTTACTGCCATAGTGATTTCTGTTATATAGAAAACAAAATTTCGCTATGAGCGGTGGTATGATAGCGAAAAAAGCGTATGTGTGAAGACTAGCATTATTTTTTTCGCATCCGCGACTCTTGTTCCCGGCTTTCCTGCTTCCACCACGCACTTGTTCCATTTCTTCAAGCTTTGATATTCTTCATTCCCGGGCTTATTAAATGATAAGACCATATGAAATTGGATGGAAATCAACCTAACTTTGGTTATGATTGATTGAAACGATAATTTTGCCTCCAATTCCTGCAAAACTACAAAACAAATTTCGTAATGCAATTAGAAGTAAAAGGGACCCGAACATGTCAATCGGGTTAATTATAATAAATTAGTACACAAAAAGCGCCAAACCTATAAAAATAGAAGAAAATAGCACTCGGGGTACTAATCACACCCCCCAACCTACACATTGCTAGTCCCTTAGCAATGCAAGAAGAAAATAAAGAGAGAGCATACAAAATGATAACAAAATAATGTTCACAAAAATAGTATTTCAAAAAGGTCGTGAATGAGTAATGCCTTACCCTAAGTAAGAATAATCAATGTCCAATAACTATCATGAGAGAATGAATGTCATACAAAATTGAGTATCAAAAGAGCATCCTTCTTGGTGAATCAACCAGAAATTTCCACCAAAATTTAAATGTTTATTTGATCAGCTTTCAACAATAAACTGTCATACTGCACTCTCCCCCTAACCTAGCTACTACCACGACCTAGCATGCTAACCAACCGAAATAGATCAGGACCCACCTCTTATTCCACAATTCTTTTTGTGTTGTAGGGTGCAATGCTGAAAACTCGACTTCATCAAAGTCCGTGTAACGGGGGTCCAACGATGACTCCCAACCAATTAAGGTTTAGGGCATCAAGCCAAAACGATAAACTGACTAGAAACTCTACAGGCTTCACCCCAGACTTCGAATGACTTCGAGAATTAAGCACCTACAACTTGTTAAACTCTACTCATCCACCCGTGTAGCGAACACTAAGTCGGCGACTCCCAACTAGTGAAGGTTTAGGGCACCGGGCTTTAAAGGCTTTCGCAATATACCCCTCGGACCGTGCTCGGGTTTCAAGGCAAAGCGTTGCAATTTTTATTATTTTTCTTTTCTTCTTCTTTTCTTTATCTTTTCTTTTTCCCTTTTTTTCTTCTTTTTCTTTCTCCACGGGGGTCCTTAACCTATTAAAGGCGGTCAATGAAACTAGAGTAGGTTATGCAAAGTAAAGGAGGTTGCGCAGTTTTTCAGCCTATCATTGAAACCTAATGTTCTCGGTGTGTGGTTAGCTAAAGGTGGAAGAAAAATGGTCAAAAACAGCAAGAATTCAACTAATCGTTCACTCAATTAGGCATGGAACCGATCTAACATCAGTAGAATTTGACAAATTTTCAATTTTTGAAACTATGAGCTAGGCAAAACACACAAAAAATTTGGTTGCAAAAACGGGTCCAAATTCTGAAAAAGTAAGCTGTTTAGTATAATAGCTTTATAGAAAGGGAACCCAACAAGACACTGAACATCACAAAATGGGCTTAAACAAAATAGTACACAAGAATAAATACAAAAGCCACTTCCTTCGCTAACTCTCCCCCCAACCCAAACATCTCGATGTCCGAAATGGGGCTCGGATTGGAAAATTAGAGAAGGAAGTGCTACCTCCTTGATGAGATGTGATCATTGCTGGATAGGAGACTTTGTAAGCTTTCCATCGACACCTTATTCACTCCGTTTGGGCTTCAAATAAACAAGTTAGGAGAAGAAAAGAGAGAAGAAAAGTGACCACTTGGAGCATTTTTAAAATTACACTTTCATAATAATCTCAAAATGTTCTTTCTG
This sequence comes from Tetrastigma voinierianum, assembly GCA_016808115.1. Classification (NCBI taxonomy): domain Eukaryota; kingdom Viridiplantae; phylum Streptophyta; class Magnoliopsida; order Vitales; family Vitaceae; genus Tetrastigma; species Tetrastigma voinierianum. The sequence continues at coordinate 48,929 of JAEQBH010005982.1, forward strand.
GCCATATTTGATTCTACACTCTCTAAGCCTAACGGTACAAGAACGCCCTAAAACAGAGTTCGGGGACAGAAACGCTATGAGCGAAACAAAATTTGAGGCAAAGCCGGGCTCATAGCGAATTTTTCGCTAAATTTAGCGAAATTCTCATTGTTATTTATATTTCGCTAGCTTAGCTTAAAAAATATTATAGCTAGCTTAATTTTTTTTATTTTTTTGATTCTTTTAAAACAAAATAAATTAATTAATAAATAAAAAATAAAATAAAATAATAAAATAATAAAAACACATTTTTTTATATATTTTTTTAGACAATTTTTTTCTATATATATAAAAACGATTTTTTTTTTAGATAAATTTTTTTAAAAAAATTTAAAATAAAATAAAATTTTAAAAATTATTATTTTTTAAATCATAAATAAAATAAAATTAAAAATTAAAAACATACGTTTTTTTTATAAAATAAAAAAATTAAAAAAATAAAAAAAAAAATAAATAAATAAATAAATAAAAATGGAACTCATATCGCTTTGTCATGTAGCTTATGGTTACAGGATTTTTCGCTAGCTGAATAAATTCTGATCAAATTTTTGTTATAGCGAAACTGATTTCATGATCATAAATACACGGTACTTCGCTATAGTCATAAAAATTCCTACGCCTCCAGACATTGCCCTCGATCTTCTCAATCCAAGCTTCAAAATTTACAATGCATAAACCGCAAAATTAATGCAAGAAAATTAGGCAAAAATTCAGAAAAGTAAAAAATTAATATAAAAACAAAATTAACTAAAATTAGAGAAATTCAAAAAAGAAAATTAAAGAAATAAAGATAAAATACGCACAAATAAAATAAGCTAAGAAAAAACGAAACAAAGTGGGGAAGCTTAGAAATGCCGGAGAGTTCGGTGCTCCACTAACCTAAGACCGAACCAACTGGCCGTGGTCGGGCTAAATGTAGGCAACTCGGCCAGGTTTTTTATGTAGTGGCAAAGTCAGACATCGGGCCACTAACTTTGAATTTTTGCATGGAAAGCAAAGGATGGCTCCTGACTTAGCTTGGGAGCAGTGATGCGTGCTTTGAGTTTGTTGTGTTGGCGCTTGTACACTTGGTCAGCTGAGGAGGTTATTGGCAGTGGGTTGTTTTTGAGTTGGGCAGTGGCATTAGGATCCAAATCTACGGGCTCGTTGAATGATGCCTTTCGGCCCTCCATCAAGCTGGCCCACGCTTAATATCCTCGCCAACAATGGGGGAGGTTGCTTCCTTCTTCTCCCACAGGCAGACAGCAGACCTTTTGAGGATTCAAAATTTTCTACCAGGCCTTCTTGTGGTCAAGCACACGGCTCCACCATGATGCCACTCAGCACTCTTCCTCTCGACTCTCTTCCCTATTTGATCAGCCGCAAGCATTGAAATTCGACATTGCAGTCGCCAAATTGTCGACCCATTTCACTTTGAAACCCATTTGATTTTTGCCCAAAGGTTCTCCACAAAGATGAATTTTTTGGCTCCACTCATTGAATTCCTTTGTTTCTACCACAAAGATCACACACTAGTTTGCAAGCGTCCGTAATGGCTCGTCAACTCGGAGAAATTAATTGTGGTGGCTAAGGAGTTGAGGTATGCCGTGGGAGGCACCATGTAGGAGGGTGCATCATCCATTGGTCTACATAGTCCCCTAAGTGATCTAGGTGGGCTCTGATTTCCTCTACAAAGCTGTTGCCACGCTTACTAAGGTTCCCGTAATCCCTCATCGACTCAGATGATCTAGGGTTTCTTTCCACTAAATATTCACTATATTGTTCTCCCTCTTCCATTTGATCACAGTCAATTTTTTCACTTAACCTTGCCTTTAGAATTTTTGATCCATTGGAAATGGATTCCTACAACACTGTTGAGTATGAAATGAAAACAAATGACAAGAAATATAAAAGAAATTACCTGGGCATTGTGATGAGGATCAAGGTGTTCCACAGCCGTCAAATGCACTTAGGCACCATCCCCTGCAACGGCGCCATTTGATTCGTGCCACGGTAGGGTGATCCGGAATCAACAAAATTTGTATCCTATATTCCTCCTACTGTCGTAGTCAAGCTACTGCAGTATAGTGGTCTAGGGTCGAACACAAGGATGAGTTTTCTTCGTACAAATGACTAACAGTGAAGGCAAAATTTCATGAATTAAATTTGGATTTTTAAAGTGGTGATAAAAACAATGGGTTGGTGGTTTGCAAATTGAAAAGAAATAAAATAAAATGTAAAATATAACTCCTCGTTATCACACCGGTTTGTGGTTCTAAGGCATCCAACATGTCCTCGTGTCTTTTTTCTGTTTGGAGGATGACATATAGTCATTTCCCGAATCGGCTCTTCATTTGGCATTAAAACCTAAACCCTAAAATCATTTCTTCTAATGTATAGCATTTATTACCCCTTTATGTTTCTAAACCATCACTGGATCTAACCTGCAGGAGCTCATAAATGATACAACTAAATGGGCATCGCGGGATCTAACAGCTTACATCCACTAACCTGAAAGCTTGCCAAGTAATCGCCACTGGGGTGGTACATCACAATGATTCAAACCTAAAAAGTGAGATACGTAAACAAAGAAAGGGAGTAATGTTTGCGTGAAAACATGAGGATGCTTGTTTTTACCTTCAAACAATCACCCAAAGGGCCCTCCTTCATGATGAAGATCGCCTAGCCACATCCTCCTGGTCATTATCCCCGCAGGAGTGTTTCGTAAATGTAGAAAATGAGAGAAAGAGGAGAGAGAGAAGAGAGCAAATGAAAGTCGCGCGTGATGTACCGAAGATTAAAGCTAGGGTTACAAAATTCATAAGTCATTATATAGCCAACCCGATTGTGTGAAATACCAAAATACTCAAAATATAAGATTACAATGGGGGACACATAGTGATTAATCAAAACGAGGTCGCTTTTGAATCAAAAAACATCAAAAACACAAGGGCAGGAATTACGACAAGACAAGAGTTTTCGCTTAAGCTACGAAATTTCCTCGCTAGCTTAATTACGGTACTTGTTGCACAGCACTTTCGCCATGATAGCTAAAAACTGTGCATAGCGAATTCACTGCTTGCCTATCCCGCGGCTATTGTTTCACTCTTCCCGTCTTCCAAATCTCGCACTGCTCCATTTCTTCAAGCTTTGATATTCTTCATTCCCTTGGCCATTTAAATTGATGTAAGACCATATGAAATTGATGGAAATTAACCCAACTTTGCCCATGATTGGATTGACACGATAATTTACCCAATCTTGCAAAACTACAAAAATGTACCGTAATGCAATTAGAAGTGCAAAAGGGACCCGAACATGTCAATTGGGTTAATTATAATAATTAGTACACAAAAAGCGCTCAAAACCTATTAAAAATAGGGTTCAAAATAGCACTTTTTGGGCACTAATCACCTGCATAATGGTCTAGCAATCTTGGAAAAGTCTTTAATAAATATTCTGTAGAAGCCAACATGTCTGAGAAAGCTTCTAACTATTTTGACTATAGTAGGTGAAACTAAACTGTCAATTATAGAGCTTTTTTCTTGATCAACTTCTGGCCTTGTGATGAGTCCAAAAACTTATTTCATTTTTAATCAAATTTTCTGAGCATATTACAAGATAAATGTTGATTCGTATGCAGAAATGTGGATATTTTACTCAAATTTAATTTGCAAAAAGTACAAGATAAGCTTAAAATCCCAAAGAAAAACTGGGTATGAGAGATCATTTTACAGCAACAGTCGAATAATCAGCTGCATAGAGTCATTTTCTTCAAATATTTCAAGTCAAACATCACCAAGATCAAACAGAAGAATAGGCTGATCTGTGCTTTGAGTCATGATCAAGTCTGCAGTCACGAAACGATCAAAGCCAACAAGTGAAAGGTCGTGACGCGCGTATTGAGATCGAAGAATATTCAAAGAGACTTCATTAATAATTCACCCCCAGCGCACGCCAATGAGTCTATAATCACGTCGCGACCGGATCGCTGTTAGCCGCCGGCGGATAACTCCGGCAAGAAAATGAACGGCAACCATTTTAACAGCGGTTCATTTGATATCACGGCCGAGGTCGCCGTTACGAATCGGAACCTTCGGAGTCTCAACGGAAGATCGGTTGGCAAACCAACCGGCGAGACAAAACAGCGGAGGGCCTTAACCGTTGGCCGCAACGAACCCGTTAAGAAACTGGCGGCAACTGGTTTACGATCCGGTGATCAAACGATGTCGCGACATCATTCGTCGACCGAAGAACTGATAGAAACCAGCGCCGCGAACTTACTGGATAACGAATCACACACAACGCGAAAAAGATAATATGATACCGCCACATCACCGAGGCCGCGAACTGGAAGAGAGGTTGAAGATAAAACCGTCGCACAAAGAACCAGGCCAAACAGCGGTAGCGAAACGAAACATTGAAGAGGGTCGCGAATAACAACTGGAGGTCGGATCAAACTCGAAACCGCGGTAGCAAGGCAAGGAGAAGACCTTAAATCTATTACCTCCCAGATTTCCTGTAGTCCCGCTATAAAAGTCCACATACAATCCTTTAGGAATATCCAATGGAACCCCACTTTAAGAAAGAAAGTAAACACATGCATTAATATAATACCTCAAATATATAAAAAGATCCACAACAGCTTAAATCCACAACCGACCTATCTACCAGAGGTTTAATAAGTAACCACAAACACACATAATAAAAGACTCACATTATTCAATACTAAGATCAGAGCATTCTCAAGAGTGTTCATGAATTTGGGGTGATGTACAAATGAAAATAAATAAGTACAATAAAATAAAGATGTATAGATAAAATAGAAAACCGTAAATGTTCAGCAGAAGAGTGATGTAGAAGCTGGAGCACAAAGGAAACCCTACAAACCTCGACCTAGGGAACGAATTTAAAATAATACAACGTGAGATAATAATCTCATTGAGCGGGCATAATTTATATGAAAATAATGTTTTTATTTTTGAAAATTCCTTCTAAAGACCTCACGTCCACTCTTTGCAAGGTCTCGAAAATCATTTCACAAAACCCAAACTTATACCTGTCAATAATATGAAATTTAACAAAATTTAACCGGTAAATTATACGGGGCGAATTATAACTCGACTTATTCACAACATAAAAATTGAGCATAAATATATAAAACATCATGTCGTAAAAATAATCATGAAAAATATACACAACTATAAATATTGAAATGGTTATAGCTTACTCAGAAACCAACAATGTAACATACCATATACCCATCATAAACCGTGGATACCCCCACCACAACCCGACACTGTGGTGTCGTGGCTATCAATAATAAAAATAAACCGTCGGGTAAACCCGACCACGGTCAAAGTAATATGGCAACCGTTAGATGAAACCAACCTCACGACACCGTGGCAAACCCAGTGCACTGTAATATAAATACTGAATCGAACCTCTGGTGCTATATGGTACATCAATTTATAACAACCAACACAGTATTCTTACTCACATATACTTTTCCAACGATACTATGTTATAAATTTTATTTCAACAACTCAATCAAATATATTGATGAATTACAATTCATCAATTCATGCTTAAATTGATAAATACCACAATTAAAATATTCACCATAACAAATTTTAAGCACATAAAACTTTAAAAATTTTTAACATGCTTAAAATCATAAAAATCTCAAAATCCATTTCATAAATCAATAAATTTTCAAGTGGTTTAAAACCTCAATCCATGTACCAAAAAATTTAAATACCACAAATTCATCCATGAACTCAGTCAAATTTCCAAATATTTAAAGTGTTGACAAAATTCACATGAAATGATAACTTGTTTATAAAAAAACAGATAATTATATTTATGCATAACCAAATCGGTCGACAATAATATATATATATATATATATATATATATATAATATACATATATATATATATATATATATATATATATATATATATATATATATATATATATAATAATAATTAACCACAATTATATATCAGAATAATAATTCCAAAGATTTAAAAACATATAAACCACTACGCACTACGATGTTAAGTCCCGCCTCCCCGTAGATCGTTCCGTGCTCGGCCGTGAGTGCTTGTATAATATAATAAAAATACCATTTAGTCTAATATTCAAACCAAACATTATCGATGTCTCAAATGTCTTAGAATAATTTTTAGAACTATGAAACTATCTAAATTGAACTCCGACAAGTCCAATTATACAGTGTGCCCTATAGACCCAATATCCAAAATTGGGGCTTTTTACCCGGAGGCTAATTTTTCGAAATTGAACCCTCCAATAAATCATAAAAATATCAAATTTCACTAATCCATCTTCAATTTTGCTTAGTTTGACCAATTGGGGCTTTTTACCCGGAGGCTAATTTTTCGAAATTGAACCCTCCAATAAATCATAAAAATATCAAATTTCACTAATCCATCTTCAATTTTGCTTAGTTTGACCAATTGGTGCCCAATTTTAGTCCAAACCCTTTCGGTAATTACCTAAATGACCCAAAAATGGAAAACTAACCAAACGACGTCCAAAATATACAAAATTTATATCAACGAAAAGCCCAAGAGACAAGGAACACAACATTACCCTTACCTTGGTTCAAAAGTTCCAACCGTCGTCCAAACTTCCTTTCTTCGTATCTTTCAAACGGTGAAGAATCTTTAAAAAAGGACCATGGGAATGAGTTCAGAGGGTCCACAAATGGGGAGAGGGAGGTATGGGTTGACATGGAATGGCCGAAAAATGGCTAAACCGATCGGTGGCACTACGCTGTCGTACGGCTGATATAAAGGTCCGCCGCTGCTCATCGTGATTTCGTCAAGGTCGCCACCTTGGTCTTCCTCCCTGATGGCGCGGTGCAAGGATGGTGGCCTGGACCGCCTCCCACGCTTAAAACCCGATTGGCCCGAACGCGTTGAAACGACCTACCGGTCCACGGGTCTCTGGAGAATTTTCTCTGCCTTAGGGCTGAGCACTTCTCTGCATGCAACCAGAAGAGATAGAGCCTAGGGTTGTTTTCAGGTAAAAACCCCAGACTAACTTGGACATTGATAAAAATACTGTTGTTTGAACTTCCCAAAGCCATAACTTCTTATCTGTAAGTTAGATTTTGAAGTTCAACCCGTCTATGAACTCGTATCGACGAGGCCTACGAAATGGTGTCTTAGTTAACTCAAAATTATTCATCCTTGAAAAAGTCAACTTGGGCCCACATACTAATTGTTGGTCAAACTTGGTCAAACTTAGTCAAACTTGGTCAAACATGTTAAAAAAACTTGTATTATTTTATATGGGTCGTTACAACCTACCCCCATTAAAGGAAAATTTCTTCCATAAAATTCGTACATGTGTCATGGAAGAGACAAGGGTATTGGCTCCGCATTTGGTCCTCCCGCTCCCAAGTCGCCTCCTCGACTATGTGGTTTCTCTAAAGGACCTTCACTAAGGATATTGTCTTATCAAGGAAGCTCCTCTCTCTCGGCTTCTACCCAGACCGCACCGGGCCGCTCCTCATAGGATAAGTCATCCCTCAGCTCAATCTCTAGTGTCTCCAACACATGTGAGGGATCTAAGATATACTTGCGTAGAATGGAGATGTGGAAAACATTATGGACTCGAGAAAGCTCCTCCGGAAAGTCTAATATATAAGCCAATGGACCTATCCTCTCAACAATCTCAAGGTCCAATGTAGCGAGGACTTAGCCTCCTGCCTCGCCATGCGCATTTCAAGCCCTTTTATGAGAGCTTAAGAATACTCGATCTTCAACTCAAAATTCAGTAAGATCCTTTCTAAGCTTGTCCGCATAACTCTTTTGCCTATCCTGAGCTGCTTTCAACCTGGCATGTATAACATTAACCTTGTCCACTGTCATTTGTACAATCTCAAGACCTAGTAATTTCCTTTCACCAGTCTCATTCCAACATAATGGAGTGCGATATCAGCTTCCATACAATGCCTCATAAGGTGACATCTCAATGCTTTGATGAGAAGGTTGCTATAAGTGAACCCCACCAAAGGTGGATATTCATTCCAATGTCCTTTTGAATTGTAGCACATGACTCCAGATATCCACTAATCTGAATAGTCCTTCCCGGGGACGGTCTTAATTCGCATGAGTGCTGTACTTAAATTCAACTTGACACCTATAGCCTCCTTCATCAATCCCTTCCAAACCTCGAAGTGAATCGTGGATCTCTATCTAGATGAGATCGGTAACGGCACCCCATTCAAACTCACTATAAGGATCATAAAGGGTTCCGCTTAGCTTCGAGGAGAAACTTCAACAATAGGTGAAATGCGCTGACTTCAGTGAGTTGATCTAAATACACCAAATGTCGCCATGTCTCGAACCGTGGAGGATTTGAATACAAAATCCACATAATGTGTCCCATTTCCATTCTGGGATGGGTAAGGGCTGTAGAAGTCTAGAAGGCTTTTGTCTCTCTACCTTCACTTGTTGATAGGTGAAGCACTTGGATACATACTCGGTAACTTCCCTTTTCATCCATGACCACCAATAATATTCTCTCGTACTAAGACATCTTGGTACACCACCGGGTGCATAGCATAAACAGAACAATGGGGCTCCTCCACATTTGCCTTTTAACTCTTTCTCTGTCGGAATGATGTGCCTAGAGCCAATCACCAAGGCTCCATCGTCTCTAATAGCAAAATTTGATTGTTCCCCTTCCTAAACTTTATTTCTCATGCTCATCAAATAGAGATCTTCTAGTTGTGCCTCGAGAATATGATCTACAAGTATTGATCGTAGTTGGAAACTAACAAAAAATTGCTCCTCAACTCAACACCCAACTCTCGCAACTCGACCATCAATGGACGTTGTATTGTCTGCATATAAGCCAAAGAGCCTGTAGAATTCCTGCTCAAGGCATCCGCCACTACATTTGCCTTACCTGTATGGTAGTCGATAGTGCAATCATAATCCTTAGGTAATTCCATCCACCTCCTTTGCCATAAGTTTAACTCTTCGGGTAAACAACATTTAAGGCTCTTATGGTCGGTAAATATTTGACAAGTCGCTTCCATAAGTAATGCCTCCAAGTCTTCACGAAAATTACCGCAGCGAAGTTCCAAGTCATGAGTAGGATAATCTAGCTCGTGTTTCTTCAACTCCGTCCTGGTTTAGCATACGCTCACACACTTTATGTTGCATCAACACGCAACCTAAACCTTGGCGTGAAGCATCACTGTAAACCTCGAACCCCTCGTTTCCCTTTGGTACACCAAACAGAGCTTCACGTTAAATTTTCCTTCGTGTTTGGAAGCTCACACTCCGCCCCATTCAAACTTAACTCCTTTCCTAGTCAAACAAATGAAGTGGTCCCGCTACCTTTGTGAACCCTTCTATGAATCATGCACACCGCTTAATCCTAGGAAACTCCTAAGACTTCAGCTACTCGTAGTTAGTTGCTCCCAATTTTCCAACGCTTCTCTACTTTATGAGGATCCACATAATTGCCTCTGTACAGAACCACATGTCCGAGAAATCCTAATTTGTACACAAATCCAAACTCACATTTGTCGAACTTGAGATACAACCGGTGTCGCCTTGTAAAGTCTCGTAACACCAAACCCAAATGTCTCTCATGCTCCAACTCGCTTCGAAAGGCACACCAAGATATCGCCGATTTAAGACAATGACAAACCGATCTTAAGTATGGACGGAAGACCCGTTCATCAAATCCACAGTTGCTGATGCATTAGTGAGTCCGAAAGACATCACTAGAAACTCATAATGCCCATATCTCATCCTGAATGCCGTCTTGGGAATGTCCAATTCCCTAATCCTTAACTGATGGTACCCTGACCTCAAGTTAATCTTGGAGAACCCTTTTTCACCCTGGAGCTATCACAGATCATCAATCCAGCAAAGGACATTTGTTACAAATGCTGACCTTATTCAACTGTCAGAGTCTATGGCCACAAACATCTCAAGTACCATCCTTCTTCTTCACAAATAACACCGACGCTCCCCAAGGTGAAATACTGGGCCTAATAAATCCCCTATCCACTAGCTCTTGTAGCTGAGTCTTCAACTCTTTCAACTCAGTTGGTGCCATTCTATAAGGTGGTAAAGAAATAGGAGTTGTAATAGGGACTAAAGCAATGAAAAATTCTATTTCTTGTTCTGGAGGTAAACCTAGAAGATCGTCAGGAAACACATCCAGAAGTCCCTCACTACTGGTACATCCTCTAATCTCCCTTCGCTACTACGAGTGTCAACTACATGAGCTAGATACCCCTTACAACCTTTTTGAAGTAAAACATCTAAAGAGAAATGGCAAATCAAAACCCGACTATGTTTCGCCTCTACTCTTAGAAGACTCATTACCGTAGTCCCATTGCCTAAATATCACCTCTTTAAACAATCCATCACACAGTTTGAAGGGTTGAATCCATCCCAAGAAATCAGCATCCAACCCCTGAGATCTGGCTAATATCAAATTTGCTCCATAACTCAAGCCCTCAATAGAAAACAAGCTACCCTTAAGCATCTGACTAGGCCAAAGAGACTCTCATGTGGGCGTGGCAATCTCCAAACCACATCCCAAAAGAACTGGAGTCATCCCGACTCGTGTAACATACTCACGTGAAATAAAATAGTGTGTAGCCCCTGGGTCAATGAGTACATGTGCATCGTCAACAAAAATAGATAATGTAATTTCACATAACTTCGGGGTGGCCTCAGAGCCTCACCGCCATAGTATAAACTCGCTTCTGGTAGGTGGTTGTCCTCTGCCCCTCGATGAGCTTAAAAGTCATCCATTTCAGTCCATCTTTTCTCGATTGATTTATCTGGTAAGACTGATTTATGTGCTGAAATATGGAATAACTAACCAAACTGCTATGCAGTAGGGAATTCAAGAGAAAGAGGAATTTTTGCAGTAGAAGGAGAAGAAGGTGGATGGAAAAGATCGATATAACTCGGGCTGGAAGGAGGCTGCGCAGAGAGGTGCACATGGATTAGCGACCTGGCGTCGGACGCCTCGACAAGAATGAAGATTCATTCAAAGTCGCTACCACAAATCTCCAGGCGCAACAGAAGAGCAATTGAAGGCAGAACGAGCTGGTCGCGACAAAAATCGTCGCAAACTATGAATTGATGAAGAGAAAGACATGATGTCGGTGACTATACGTGAGGTCGCGATAGAATTAAACCCAGTACAATGGACAAAAAGGTCGCGACATCAGCTGCAAAGGAAGGGAGGTCGCGACATCATTTTGCTGTAGCGACATCAGCTTGGAGAGAAATTAAGGTCACGACATCATCCAGCAGTCGCGACATCATCAAATACTTATAGAGAAGGTCGCTTACATCGCCGTGAGGTCACTACATCGCAGTCAAGAAAAGAGGTCGCGACATCATTCAAAAGTGGCGACATCAGTTGCACTGAAAAGAAGGCCGCGACAACACCTAGCTGTCGCGACATCAATTGCGAAGACTTGAGGTCGCGACATCATTAAGCATTCGCGACAACATAAGCAAGGAACAGAGGTCACGACAACATTAAGAGGTCGCGATATCCACTGCAAAGACCAGAAGGTTGCGACAAGATTTAGCTGTTGCGACATCAAATACAAAGAGTTAAGGTCGCGACGTCATTAAAAGGTAACGACATCAGTTCCAAGGAAAAGAGGTCTCAACAACATTTAGCTGTCGCGACATCAGTTTCACCAAAGACATGTCGCGACCAAACAAAGGCATCTACGACATAACTGAGACAATAGAGGTCGCGTCATAGAATCGATGTCGAGACAGTATCAACAAAATGGGCCAGTTAACTTGAAATTCACAATGAGGTGCATCAAATTAGCCCAACTTTGGGTTTATAAATGCGCGTAAATGCCACTAAGAAAAGCACTTTACAATTTTTATGAGATCCAGCGCCTTAAGGCCTCAGATTTTAATTTTCTTTATTTCTTTTATTTTTATTTTAGATTAGTTTGTTATTTCTTTTCAAATTTGATCCTCGAAAGTTAGCCGTTAAAGCTTGCCGAATGCACTATATTTCTTCAAATTATCACTGCTGTTTGAATTCCGCATAAATTTTGGAATTAGGACTACTCGCTTCCGATTTACGCTGGTTTTCTTTAATCGCAAGCCAATGTATGGTGTAATCCAAAGTTGATTTAGAAACCCGCTCATTGAAATGACTCTATCGTCATAAATTATCTTTCCCAGAAATTTTATTCATTATTACGAACTCGCCTTGTAAATCTACTTGCTGGTTTTGTGTATTTTATGGAATTGATCCCAATGTCAGTGTCTCATACCATAAACGGATTGTCTCAAGCTCTGATTTCCAGGAGGCCCTCTGAGTTACATAGAGAAGGCATTCCTGAGAGTGATGAACAATTCTTGGAAGGTATGCGAACCTGATATTTGTGATCTAGTGTGCTCTGTGTAGTTAAATCGATAACTCCTCTTCTCACTTGAAACCGAGAATGAGTTGAGCTATTTATCAATTTAAACATGTGGAGAGTTCGCCTCGATTCGAATAGTGAATTCAATCCCGTGTTAGCAAAGATCTAATCAAGGAAAGGATGAGTTGTTATAATTTTGAGGAAGAGAAATGAGTATAGTGTAAACCTATGCAATGACTATATCTTAGGAGCTAAGGTTTACAGTCCAGGTTGTGGGTATGAAGTATTGAAAAGAAAATGCCAGAAAAGGCAACCCAGTTAAAAGTAGTTATCTAGCCACTTGTCTTGAAAGAAGCATTGAAGGTTAGAATGATGAATGGTAAGGGTTTGGAGAGATCCAAAGCGCACTATGTATTCCTTGGACTAGTTTTAAATATGTGGTTCATAAAGTAAAATTACAGTGCAATCTGAAGGAATTGATGTTTCACAATAGCTTTATTTTCAATGTGCCCTTTGCAGATAACTGTTCAGTCTAAATTTGTTATTTTAGTATCTCAAGATTCAATTCATTTGTTATTAATTCATTCTTCTTAGTTTTCATTATTTTAAGGCTTTTAAAACTGATTCCAATTGCCTATCAAAGTCCAAATAGTATAGAGTTGGAGTAGTCAGGGTAGTTGATTGGAATTCTTGAGATCTCTGTGGGATCGATATCTGGACTTACATCCAATTTACTACTTGTTCGACTTGTGCACTTGCAGCATAGTGGATCAAAACCACTCAGAAAATGATTTACTCTTAATGAAACTGCTTCTAAGCAATACAATAACTAAGGAACATAACAAACAAGTTTCATGACATTATTGATGTGGATTAGATAATAGTCCTTTGGTGATAACATCATAAATTTGTATACATATCAATCTGATCCACAAACAAGTTTATGGCGCCGTTGCCGGGGATTGAAAGAATTCATTAGATCAATATTCTGATAAAAAAAGAAAATGCTAATTTGGACATTTTTTAAGAAAAACGAGCTTGACTTTTCAAGCAATGACTACATCGATCAATTTTTAAAAAAAACCATGTTGAAAATATTTGTTAGGTTTGGTAATCTGTCATCCCAGTATGCTTTGATTTAGGAAAACCTTTAATGCATAGAAATGAGGATTTGACACGATTCCGATGAACCTTTGAATTGGAGAATTTTCGGAGCTTAAGAAAGACAAAAGACTGACGCAACTATGGCGGAAGAGGAGACATGACCAAATAGGAAGAGAATAATGGCGGGGAAGACCCCCATTGCGACCTGATGGAGGATTTTTTGGAGGCACATTATTGAAGAGTATTATGCGTCGAGGGCAATGACCTATTGTGGATGCAAACAATTTTAGACTAAAGCCCATTATAGTATAATGGTTCGACAACATCGGTTCTTGGTCATCCGCAAGAGACTGAATAAGCACAGGAAGATTTCTCAGGATGGCTAATACAGTGAAGCTGAATGGTGTGAGACCAGAGGTGATAAAGTCGCATCTCTTCCCATTTTCTTTGAGAACCTGCTTGGCCACAATGGTATGAATCATTGCAGGTATGAGTTCTGGTTGATACTTGGGAAGAGTTGGTAGGGAAGCTTATTTAGGCGATTCTTTCCCCCATCTCGCGGAGAGACGAAAAGAGATAATTGTATTCTGACAAGGGAAGATGAGAGCTATATGTAGCTTAGGAAAGATTCAAAGGTTATTGAATAGGTGCTTGATACTGGAATATCTAAAGACGAGATGGACATAGTGTATCATGCTCTGAATGATACATCTAAGGGTATTATTGATGCTTCGTCTTGTAGGAGCATTCCAAGCGAAAAGTGATGAGCGAGAGGCAGAGATCGATAGAAGACTTAGCAAATGCAATATAAGCTGTCCCGAGTTTTTCAAGAGGAAATGTAAAGGAAAGGGAGTCATGGAACTGAGCAAGATGACAGCCATGTAGGCAAAGTTGGATGCCATAATGCATAGGATGGACAAATATGAGAAGAAGATGCACACTGCTCATGAAATAGGAGCAGTGGAAAGAGAACTTATGAGAAGAAGTGTTGAAGTGCCAACAGAAGAAGAGTCTTGTGGTGCAGAGGAGGTTAAGTATTTGAACGAGTAAAGAAGTTATCATTTCAAACCAAATCCTAACCTGCCCACACATTATAACCTAGCACTGAGGAACCATGAGAATTTCTCATATGGTGGAGGGGCATTACATGGCCCAAGGCAGGAACAACATCCTCGACAAAGGATATCGTGACCCATAAGGTTCAACCCAATGAGGAGGAAGCATAAATGAATATGGGGTAAAAGGAGGACCTTCATTTTGAAGAGCAGGTCTTTCACCGAGTTCATGAGGACAACAAGAGGCTATTACAATTCCATGATCAGAAACTATCAGATTTGTAAGCTTTCAAGTCTGATACTCAAATGTTTCAGAAGAACGCTAGTGCCTCGTTGAAAAATTTAGAGACACAAGTAGGGCAACTGGCCCTGAATATGCCAAATCAAAGTAAGGGAACATTCCCTAGTGACACACAGAAGAACCTAAAAGACTGTATGGCAATTCAGTTGAGAAGTGGGAAAGATTTTAGCAGTAACAAAGAGATTGAGGCAGAGAACAAAGAGACTGAGGAAAAAGCAGTAAAGAACAGCCAGCTTGATCAGCTGAAAGGAAGTAATGACCAGAAAAAGAAGGAAGGAGTACCAGCTTATACTCCTGCAGTGCCATTCCCACAGAGACTTCAGAAGTCAAGGAGAGAAGAACAGTTTTCTAAATTCTTGGATATTTTCAAGAAAATAGAAATAAATATTCCATTTGTAGAGGTGATCAGTCAAATGCCTCTTTATGCGAATTTAGGAGGTGCCCTAAGCGAAAATAAAGATAGATGAGGAGGGTATAGTCAATTTGGCCCCTTTCACTTGCAGTGCCATTTATCCAACAAAGCTCCATCAAAGATGAAAAGATCTGATGATTCACCATTCTGCTCCCATAAGGGAAATGAATTAGCTTTATGTGATTACATGTAAGTATAAATTTGATGCCTCATCGGTTAATGCGAGACTTAGTTTGGGGGGAACTTACTACTTGGCAATTACATAGAGATGGGTGATAGATCAATGGCACAAACATAAGGCGTCGTAAGATGTCTTGAGTAAGGTTAGGAGAATTTGTATTCCCATTAGTTTTGTTGTCATGCCGGATGGAGGAGGGCGCTGAGTTCCTTTGTTGCTTGGAAGGCCTTTCTTAGCAGGTGCGCTGATTGATGTACGAGAAAGGTGGCCCGACACTCGAGTTGGGGATGAAGCGGTGCAGTTTAATGTTGCGGAGTGCGGAACATCCTAATGTAGGTCGAATGAGTTGTATGGTTCAATAAGAAACACTAGCCTTCTCAATGATGAATTTAATTCTGATTGTATCATTCAACATTCTATCAATGAAATTGAGATGAATTTTAAGTACCTTAAGAGCTTTGATTGTGAAATTTTGGCTTCAAATTTTTTTAACAAGGAAACAGTCTCAAGTATAAATGAAAACAGTCAAGATGAAGAAAGTAGCCAGGAACAACAAACTCATGAGGAGGAAACTAGTGCGAAGAATTGCATTAAAAGAATTGCCCGATCATTTTAAAATGAGTTTTAGAACCGAGGAAAAGAGAAAACCAGTCATTATATCAGCTACATTGACTGAAGCTGAAAAACAGAAGTTGCTGGTAATTTTGAGTAAATACAGAGCAGTTGGCAATTGATTGAAGATACGAAGGGTATCGATCTCTGTTGCCTGAAATATTCTTCTTTGGAAGATACAAAAACTTCTATTTGTATCAAGGAGAATTTGAACCTTGATGATGAAAGGAAATTGTCGAGAAAAGAAGTTACGAAATGGTTAAATGCAAGCTTTATATATGCTACTTATATCAGTAATGAGATAGTTCTTAGGTAAGCCCGATTACATGTGGTTCCCCAAGAAAGGTGGATCGATTAATAATGAAATAGAAAAGAATGAAGCGAGTTCCTCTGAGCTATGTGAGGACGGAGGTGTGTATTGACTATAGAAAATTGAATCTGCCCACTTGACAGAAAGGATCATTTTCCCCACCTTTCATTGATCGAGATGCTAGACGGGTTGGCGGGGACACCCTCATTTTTGTTTTCTTGATGGATAATGCAGGATATAATGATTGCTATTGCACACAGAAGATCGGGGGCTTGCTTTACATGCCCATTGGGTACTTTTGCTTTTAAGGAGAATGTCACTTAGATTGTGTAATGCTCTAGTACCTTCCAAAGATGCATGATGTCTATATTTCTGATCTAGCGAGGAAAGTTATGGAGATCTTCATGGATGATTCTCGGTGTATGGATCAGGTTTTGAGCAATTGCACATAACTTTGGAGACAGTATTTCAAGGTGCAAAGACAAAGTCTTATACGAATTGGGAAAAATGCCATTTATAGTTACAAAGGAATTGTCTTAGGAAGCATGATTTCTGTGAGGGCTTAAGGTAGACCAGGTGAAGTTTCAATTATAAGAGACTTAAGCGCCACCGCTACGATCGAGGAATGATTTCTTAGGACATGCAGGATTTTATAGAAGATTTATCAGAGACTTCTCAAAAATTGCTAGACCACTATGCAGATTGCTGGAAAAAGATGCCAAGTTCTACTTTGATGAATCCTGCCAGAAAGCATTTGAAGAAATCAAATTCAGACTAGTTGAAGCTCCGTCCTTGTAAAGCAGTTGGAGCGAGAGGAATTTGAAATCATGTGTGATGCAGTGATTTTGTGATGGGGTACATATTGGGACGATTGATGAAAAAGTGTTCAAGGCCATATACTATGCTAGCAAAACATTTAATGAAGCACAAGAAAATTACTCTACTACTGAAAAGGAGATGCTAGCAATAGTGTTGCATGTGAAAAATTCAGGCAATACATTTTGGGGTCCATGTTGTTATACACACTGATCATGCAACAATTAAATATCTAATGGCAAAGAAAGAAGCAAAGCCAAGATTGATCAAATGGGTATTATTACTATAGGAATTTGATTTAGAAATAAAAGACAAAAAGGGAAGTGACAATGTGATAGCTGATCACTTGTCCAAGCTGATAGAAGCAAGGCGAAGAGGGAGATAAGACTAGAAACTTCCCAGATGGCGACCCTATTTCAATTGTCATTCCAAATGACATGGTATGCTGATATTGTGAAGATTACTTAGCTTATTGGAGTAGTTCCTTTTGAATTCAGCTACCACTTGAAACAAAAGCTCGGGATTGTGTGAAATTATTATATGGGATGACTACTTTGCTATTTAAGAGAGGTGCTGACATGATTATAAGAAGATGTGTGCCAAAGAGTGAACAATGCAAAATTATGAATGAATTCCATGCATCACCATATGGGGGACATTTTTCTAGAGAAAGAACAGCTCATAAGATACTCCAATCAAGATTTTATTGGCCTATTTTCAGAGATTGTACTGAATGGGTGAAATTATGTGATAGATGCCAAAAGATTGGAAATATCAGTAGCAGAAATGAAATGCCCCTACGAGGCATAATGGTGGTGCAAATTTTTGATGTATGGGGGATTGATTTTATGGGACCCTTTCCACCATCATTTGGAAACTTGTATATGCTGCGATTGGATTATGTTTCAAATGAGTCAGAGCTAAATAACTGTCGAGGAATGATGCTAATATCTGGTTATTGAGTTTCTTACAAAAGAACATATTGAGTAGATTTGGAACACCTAGGACTATCATCAGTGATGAGGGAAGCCACTTTGGAAACAAAATCTTTGCAAAGCTCATGAACAGGTATGGGATCAAACATATAATGAGCCTAGCTTATCATCCCCAGACTAATGGACAAGCAGAAATTTCCAATAGGGATATTAAAAGGATCCTGGAAAAGACTATAAGTTCAAGCAGGAAGGATTAGTCTTCCAAACTTGATGATGCACTTTGAGCTTACAGGACTGCATTCAAAACTCCCATCGGTATGTCCCCATACAGATTGGTATTTGGCAAACCATGTCACCTCCCTCTTGAACTAGAATACAAAGCTATGTGGGCCATCGAAAATTTGGTTCGATTTCAAAATAGCGAAAGGAAGAGAAATTTGCTCCAATGAATGGCGGAAGCGAAATGAAGCCTATGATAATGCTAGAATATACAAAGACAAGACAAAGAGATGGCATGATCAAAGGATTTTAAGGAAAGAGTTCAGAGCAGGGGATCAAGTTCTGCTATTTAATTCCAGACTAAAAGTGTTTCCAGGAAAGTTGAAATCAAAGTGGAGTGGACCATATACAGTGGTGTCAAGCAATACCTTTGGAGCTTGATAAAACTCGGGGCGATCTTTGGTGAAGAATTCAAGGTTAATGGTCAAAGACTGAAACATTATCTCAGCAGGGAGAAAGAAAAGGAAGAACACCAGTTGGTGAATTAAGAAAGAAAAGGCTTAAAACAGCAAGTCCAGCTAAAGACTCAAAACAGAGCATCTCATGGGAGGCAACCCATATAGTGTTTGAAATCTTGATATAGACTTTGAAATTGTTTTATTTACTTGTTTTGAATTTTTTTCTTCTAGTCATGATTTATTAGAAATTGCTAGGTTAGTATTAAATCAATTTAATCCTTTCTGGAATTATTCCAATATGCAGATGTAGAATCAAATTGTTCAGGCGAGAAGGAACAAACTCCAGTACAACTCCAGCAATTCACAGGAAGGAACGACTTGAAAAAGGGGAGTATGCTTCTCCCTACATAAATTATGTGAAAATTTAATAGAATATATGTTTGAATTGCTGTGTGGGAATGATTTAATTGATGCTGAGAATTTGAGAATTAATAAAGAGTGAAAAGTTGTCTTATCATCAAATTTAGGGCAAGTGCATACTAGGTCGCGACAAAAACTTATGTCGCGACAGAAACTGAGGTCGTGATAGAAGTTGATGTCATAGCTTAGTCAGTACTGAAGGAAGAACAAGGTTGAGGTCGCGACAGAAATTGAGGTCGCGACAACTTAACAATGTCATGGAATGCCTGATGTCACAGCCTTATGATAACTTGTCCTCCCACATCTTAATTATGTAGCGACAAACAATAAGCAGGTCGCGACATAAGAGAAAAGTTTGCCAGCTAAGCAGCTTTTAATTTTGCCCTAAATTTAATGATAGCACACAATTGCAGTCTGACATTGAAGTCGCGACAAGCGCAATTAGAGTAATAAAGAGCCTGATAATGTGATTGAATATGTAATGAACCTGCATCATCTCATTAAAAATATTACTGTTCGTCTTATATTCCACGATTTTCAAATCCTGCAAACCCTAGATCTGAACTTCTTCCTACAAACCTTTAAATTTCTCTAATACCCGAACCTTCAACCATATTCCCAAATCTGAGCGAAATGATGGAGGGCGTACTTTCGACTGAGTAGAAGTTCATTTGGAACTGCGAGGAACATGATGACGAGCAACCGAGTTCAGCCGGTTACAAGGCGATGGATGAAAAAAGGGGAAGGAGAAATATGTCAGAAGAAGAGGAAGAAGAAGACGAGTTCGTCTTAGAAGAAGCTTACTCCAACTTGAAGAAGCACTATACAGGAAAGGGGTTTATAGGGGAAAGATGATTCAGCCAACTCATTCCCCCTTTCAAGGAATTGATAGAGCAAAGGGGTTGGGGAAAATTTTGCAAACATCACAAATCTGGATATGCAGTAGTGGTTAGAGAATTATACTCCAACCTTGTTGGGAGAAAGGAGAACTCTGTCTTTATCAGAGGAGTTTGGGTGCCATATGAGGCTGAAACCATAAATGTAATGTATGGAATGGAGAGATTGACATGGATCAAGTACGAAAGATATGAGGCAGCCCTAGCGAGTGAAAAGATGGGCAGGAAAACTACAGACTGACAGGTGAAAGTAAATTCGAGGAGAGGAGAAAAGATTATAAACAGGGGGGATCTGACAGAAGAAGCAAAGGTATGGTTTTATTTCCTAGCTTTTGTTCTGGTTCCTAATAAGCATGTTTGCACAATAAGAGAACAAGAAGCAATCATCCTCTATGCCATACTGAAGAGGTATAAGCTTAATGCTGGAGCTATCATTGAAAACTCCATAATGAAGTATCATGAAGGAAATAAGGGGGCACGATCCTCTTTAGGCAACCATCAAGATTATGTATAAGGGCTGGTGTGAAGGGAAGTTGGGAAGAAGAAGAAGAGTGCCCCAAGGCTTCACCATTAACCCTGACTGGGGTAAGCAAGGGACCAAGAAATCAAAAGAAAAAGAGGGTCATAGTAGGCAGTTAGAGAGATGAAGAGAGGAGAATGCAAGGCAAGAAGAGGACACCGCCCCAGTTGAAGATCGAACGAATCCGCTAAACACAACGAGAGGAACGCGATTCGTGCCACGGTAGGGTGGCGGAATCAGCCTGAAATTTATTTCCTATATATTTCACTCCCTCTTTGTCGTAGTCAAACTACGCCAGTATAAGCGGTCTAGAAAGATTGGAACACGGGGATGGGTTTTCATCCACAGGAATGATTTGCATAAAGTGTGTGAAAAATTAAGGCTTTCTATTTGGATTTTTTGGTTGTTTCAACCGATTGTGAGTAGTTTGAAAACTGAATATCTGTAAAGATTGAAAGTGATGTGTGAAAGGTAACTTTGAAGTTGAGTCCTCTTGATAACATAGAGCGACTTGATGTGGCCGGGTTTTATCCTCGTATTATGACGGTAGCCTATAGTCAGGGCCATAGCGGATCTTTGTTTAACTAGCAAAGCCCTAGCCTAAAAACCACTCCCTATTTGATCAACTTCAGGAAACATGCATCTATAGCCTTTTAGTTTGAAACCACAACATTCAACATCATTCAGTGGCTACGTAAAGACCATCACAAAAACCCTCAGTGCATCGCTTAATAAGTATACAGCATCCTAAAGCATGGTAAGTATTGGCCAAAGCAATGATATTAAATGATATTCAACCCTAGTTTGAGAAGATAGGAGCCATAAATACAGTACCTGTAGCATTTAACACATGAGGACAACCCTGCTGGCCTTGCTTGACCAAGCTAGCTACCTTCACTCTTCAAGGCTAGAACTTGGCCCAGCATCTCTTGAGTTGTCATCCTCAAGAGGGTTGTTTGGTAGCCTAGAAAATGAAAGAAAGAGGAGAGAGAAGAGAGAAAACCAAACCCTAACTAAAGCTGAGAAGATATTTACATAAAATGAAAAATTGTGCCAAACGAATTCTTAGGGTTACAAATTGGGGGGCTTATATAGGCCGCCCAATGTGAAAATCTGGCTAACATTTTGGCTAAAATAAGGGACAAGGAAGTAATACACAAATGAGGTCGGTTTGCATTAATTACAAAAGGATGACAAAGACGGGGAGAGATTTCGCTAGGCATTGGCAATTTAATACAGCTAGAAATTTCGCTAGGCCCCAGCCGAAATTTCGTAGCCATGAAATTTTAGGTGATAGAACTGGATTTTTCGCTAGGAGCAGTGTTGCGAAATTTTGGGTCTAGCGAAATTCACAATTTATTTAGGATTGTAATTTTCGCAATCCAGTGAAATTTTCGCAATCTTAGCGAATTTCTGGGTTACATATTCTTCCTTTGCTACACCTTTGCATCCTCTACTTCATCGTTTCTTCATCACTTTGCCTTCATTTCTTCACTGAATCTTGATATGTTGATGGTTGATAAATGGGTTCAATCTTCATGGTTCAGCACATATCTCGATATTGAACTCCCAAGGTATGCAAAAACCTGCAAAACAACCAAAAATACCCTCTAAATGGCATAAGTGATACTAAGAAGACTTGAACACCTCAATTGGCATAATTGACATGATTAGTGCGCAAAAAGCACTCAAAACCTATCTGATATAGGGCTCAAAATAGTACTTTTTGGGTACTAATCAAACACCTTTATGTTTGCAGAGGAAATATGACTAGATTAAAGAAGTCCTATAGATTTCACCACCCCACTAGCCAGCTCTCCCCCAATGAGACGAGGGAATTTGAGAACACGGAAAGTTGAAGGAGCCAAGAAAATAATCAAATAATGGAGATGCTCATTTCTATGTACGAAAAGTATGGAAGAAAATAAATGGAGCATCGACAAAAGTTGAGAGAAGAGAGGTGTATGGCGAATTGAAAAAGAAGAGATCAACGGTGGGAAGAGGCTAGGCCCGAAGAGAGAAGAAGTATATGAAGAGAAGCGGGACCCAAGAAAAAGAAGCGGCAATGGGAAGAGGAAACAAGCGAAGGAGGAGCAGATTAAAGATCACAGAGCATCGAAAATTTCAAAAGAAATGGAGGAAGAGAGATCCAAGATCTTTTGAGAAAAGTTGCGGCATAGCCATGAATCATTCTACAATAATCAGTATGATCGAGACTCTCAACTCTTGAAACTCATCAAGGAAAGGGATTCAGAGCAAGAAGCCAAGATAAAGGAGCATATCAAGGGGGTTCAAATTCCTTTATATGTCATTGTTAAAGGACTTCGAGAAGAAGATGAATGAAAAATATCAAGTGCTTGATGATAATGATGCCTATAGAAGAAAAGTCTGGCTGGAAAATTTGAATTTGATTAACAATAATCTATCCAAATTTTTAGAGGTCATGACTGAAATGGAGTGTACAATAAACACATTGGGTCAAAGGGAAGATGATCTGAATAAAAAAATTGATCTCACCAATGAACTGCTTCTTGAAGAACAAATAGAAAGGGAAAATGACAAGAGGAAGAAGATAGCGAATGAAGGTCCCCCGAGTTCAGCCCTAGCACGGCTACCTTGATCTGGTGATTGGTACTTAAAATTCTTTATTTAGAGCCTGACCGAAGATAGGTTTGAGTGCTTTATAGCATTATAATCATATCAATTAAGCCAATTGATGTGTGTAGTTCCACTTAGTGCCACTGAGTCCATTTCGAGTTTTTTTTTGGTAATTTTGCAGGTTTTTACGTGCCTCAGCCAATTAGTTCAAGTTTGATGTCGAGATATGTGCTGAATGTGGAGGATTCACAATGTTTTCAACCATCAAAAATGAAGAAATGTGAAGTAGATTTTGAAGAAAGAAGGATGCAGTAGCAAAGCAGGGAAGCAGGAACAAAGCTGGGATTTTCGCTATGATTGCGAAAATTTCGCTAGGATTGCGAAAATTTCGCAATCATAGCGAAAATTTCGCAATCCTAACAATTCGCTAACTAGTGAAATTCTTGATTCTGACGAAATTTTCCAATTTAAGCTATCTCTAAAATTTCTCTAGGCTAGCGAAATTTGGCTAGCATATGAAAATACAAGCTATGCTAGCAAAATTTCTTGCATCTTGAAATTCCTCAGCTGTGTTTTTGGAATTTTTTGATGTAAGCGACCACATTTGATATATTACCATTTGTCCCTTATGTAATTTCATATTTTAGGCATTTTTGTATTTTCACACTTTGGGTTTGACTATATAAGCCCCTACAACTTTGTAACCCTAAGTAACTTTTCATTTTTAATACAGTTTTCCCACAGCTTTCATTTTAGGTCTTATTTTGCTCTCTTCTCTCTCCTCTTTCTCTCGTTTCATTGTACAAACACCCTTGAGGATGACAACTAAAGGGATGCTTGGCTAAAACCTCATAGCCTTGAAGAGGAAAGTTGCTAGCCTGGTTTTGGGGCTACTGCAGGTTGTCCTCATGCTTTAAATGAAACAGGTACTGCATTTATGGTTCCAACCTTTCCAAACTAGGGTTTAATTCCATTTAATGTCTTTCATTTGGTCAATACTTACCATGCTTTAGGGTTCAATGCATTCTTAATGGTAGATGCACTCATATTATTTAGATGGCATTTACGAGCCATTGAAATGAGGTTAAATGCTAGGGTTTCAAACTGAATGGGACTTTGAATGCTTAGTATTTGGTTTAACGCAAATAGGAGTGGTTCTAGGGTTAGGTTTTATAGATAAACAAAGATCCGATTTTGGCTTTGACTATATGTCATTTGCCCTAATGTGAGGAAATAATCCGAGGACACTTTAATAGCCCCATGTTATCAAGCTAGTGACCCAAGCCTTCAAGGTTACCATTTCACACTTCACTTTAAGCACCACGAGTTAGCGGTGAACAAACAACCTCACCGTTTTAACCAAATCCAAAAATCCAAACAAAAAGTCTCACCATTTTCTATCACTGATGCGAATCATTCGTGGGATGAAAACCCATCCCCGTGTTCGACCCTAGACCGCTATACTCTAGTAGCTTGACTACGACAGTAGGAGAAACTTAGGAAACAAAATATCGTTGATTCCGATCACCCTACCGTGGCACGAATCAAATGGCGTCGTTGCCGGGGATGGTGTCAAATTACGTATGATGCGTTAATGTGTACTTGTAATCCACATTACAAGTGTAGGTGACTTTTAATCCTTTTTGAATTTCATTTATTGTGCTTGCGACTTTTCCACGCTATAGCGCGATTACTCACTTTGTTTTTGTTTCTTCTGATCAATTTTAATCCTTTTGTGTTCTTGTATACAATTTAGGTAGCAGGTGTTTATCGCCCCTTTGGGATAGAAACACTTCAGGTAGACTACAAAGAGTTTGTACACCAACTGATCAAGGTTGTGAAGTAAGTGTGCATAGTGAAAACATGGATCATCTACGAGAGCTGTGAGTCAACAAGCGACCCTATGAATCGACAACATCTGAAATCCAGTGAGGGACCATATACCTCTAGGGTGAGTGCACCTTCCTGTATCATACCACCTGCTGATGACGTGGTGGTAAGACCCTATTTGGTGCCTCTGCTTCCCACATTCCATGGAATGGAGAATGAGAATCCTTATACTCATATCCGATAATTTGAGGAAGTATGAACAACTTTTAAGGAAGGAGTGCCTGACATGGATTTGCTCAAGATGAAAGCATTCCCACTGACACTGAAAGATAAGGCCAAAATTTGGCTCAATTCATTGAGGCCAAGGACAATTAGGAATTAGGCCGAACTTCAAGTTGAGTTTTTGAAAAAGTTCTTCAGTACAACCAAGACCAACAGTTTGAAGACAGGATCTACACTACTCGGCTATGTGATGAGAAGTTATCGGTGTTGGGAAAGATTCATGGAGACCATCAATGCACACCATGGCTTTGATACATGGATGCTAGTGAATCATTTTTATGATGGTATGTCCCCACCCATGAAAGCGATTCTTTATTATGTGTGGGGTGACTTTTAAGCAAACACCCAGATGAGGCCATGGACTTTTTTGAACTATGTAAGCTAGAAACCTACAAGGCATGGGATGAGCCGAATCGAGGAAGCCGAAGATCGAGGCCTTGGAGCCACCCGGAGGGGGCGTTTATGCACTTTCATGAGACACGAGACAGAAAAGCTGACCACTTTGACTCGAAGGTTGGAGGAGCTGGAAATGAGAAATCAGCATGAAATACAAGTAGTAAATGAGTTATCTGCATCCCAATCACTTTGCTTTAATTGTCAGTCAAATAGTCACCCTGAGGAGCACTGTCAAGAGCATGCCCACATCCTTAACCAAAATAAGCCACCCACAAATGCTCAGCAGCAACACCTATAACCTAGCGGAGAAATCATCAAGCTATATCTACGGGAACCTGACGAGTTTGGCTCCACTTCAACTATGACATTTGCCTCTGCTTGCTACTCTTTGTGAGGCAAGCAATCTGAATTTAAGCAAAGTGGTGACACGTTTGGCTGGAAGAATAAAGGTATTGAATGTTCAGACTAAGCTGAAAATTGAAGCATTAGAGAGTTGGCTCCAGCGAGGAAGCAGGGATAATATGCACTAAAGATTTCAAGGCTCATCTGACCAGGCAGCTGCGAGGGTTCAGAAAAAGGGAAAGTTCTCTTCCAGTCACAGCAACATCAGAAGGGAGTGCATGAAATAGGGCAGACCAATGATCCAAATGTAAGAATTGATGAAGTTAAGGAAATGGTGACTTTAAGAAGTGGTAAGAAGCTGGGACCAATGGTCCAGCTCTAGTCAGAGTCGGCTCCACGATGGCTGATCCACCACAAGAAGAGCAGTCAACAAGTAAGGAAAAGGTGAAGATCAGTGTACCCCCTCCATTTCCACAGGCTCTCCGAAAAAAGAAAAGTTCCGTTAACCAAACAGAAATGCTAGAAGTTTTGCGGCAAGTGAAAGTTAATATTCCTCTCCTTGACATGATCAAACAATTCCCCACCTACGCAAAGTTCTTGAAGGACTTATGCACGGTAAAAAGAGGTCTCAATGTAAACAAAAAGGCCTTTTTGACCGATCAAGTGAGTGTTATCATTGAGTGCAAGACTCCAGTGAAATATAAAGACCCAGGATGTCCTACAATCTCGGTTAATATTGGAGGCATTAGTGTTGAAAGCACCCATGAACTTGGGAGCTAGTGTGAACCTTTTGCCATATTCCATGTACAAGCAACTAGGTTTGGGAGAACTGAAACCCACTTCCATCACACTGTCACTAGCCGATAGGTCTATTAAAATACCAAAGGGGACCATTGAGGATGTTTTAATATAAGTGGACAGATTTTACTATCCAGTGGACTTTGTCGTACTTGACACAGAGATGGTTGCGTGGGAGACGTCAGCGTGCCCATCATCATATTGGGGAGGCCATTTCTTGTCTACTTAGATGCCATGTAAACTGCGGAGTAATGGGGTTATCTGACCCCAACATTTGAGATATGACCTTAGAACTCAATATTTTTCATTTGAGTAAAGGCATATGCACTCGGAGGAAGATAATGTGAAGAGTACGTATAATAGATGCAATTGCGGAAGAGCAGGCTAATGTACGGCAAGTGCAAGATTTATTAACTTGAGATTATCAGAGAGTGCCTTGGGGAGCAACAAGAACCTCAAGGCATGAGCTTAGTGCAAGGGTAGTGGAGGAGAAAAATAGAAATCCTACCTCTATTGACTGGTGATGAACTAATGGAACCTCAACAGCTAGAGCTCAAACCCCTCCCAGTTGAGTTAAAATATGCATTCACGGAAGAGAGAGTGAGCCTTTGTCCGGTTGTGATTTCATCATGATGACCTTCACTTTTGAGCATGACTCTTGTGCCTCCTCAAAGGAACGACAAGCATTGGAGTGAATTTGTGGTCTAAGGCATAAGCCTAACAATCTGGCTCATCACATTTACACAGAAGAAGAGTCCCCAAGAATTTGTCGGGTAGCCACGGCGGAGG
This sequence comes from Tetrastigma voinierianum, assembly GCA_016808115.1. Lineage (NCBI taxonomy): Eukaryota > Viridiplantae > Streptophyta > Magnoliopsida > Vitales > Vitaceae > Tetrastigma > Tetrastigma voinierianum. The sequence continues at coordinate 76,636 of JAEQBH010005982.1, forward strand.
TTGAATCCCAGCTACGGGGAAGTAGTTCGCATTGATGTCCTGAAATTGCTCATAGCCGGTATCATTTACCCCATTTATGATAGCACTTGGGTAAGCCCAACCCAGGTGGTGCCAAAGAAGTCAGGAGTGATAACTGTAAAAAATGAAAAGGGTGAAGAATTTTCTACCCGACTTACTACCGGTTGGAGAGTGTGCATAGATTATAGGAGGCTCAATGAAGTAACAAGAAAAGATCACTTCCCGTTGCCATTCATCGATCAGCTCCTTGAGAGAGTTTCTAGACACTCATTCTACTGTTTTTTGGATGGGTATTCAGAGTATTTCCAGTTAGAGATTGCACCAGAGGATCAGGAAAAGACCACCTTCACTTGTCCATTTAGCACATATGCTTATAGGAGGATGCCTTTTGGTCTTTGCTGCTTGTAGCCACTTTTCAGATATGTATGCTTAGTATGTTTAGTGATATGGTGGAGCGCATAATGGAAGTATACATGGATGACATCACTGTATATGGAGGCGATTTTGAAGAATGTCTGACTAATCTAGAGGCCATCCTGCAGAGGTGCATAGAGAGCCCAGACACAGTGCTCGACGGGGAGAGATGCCATTTATGGTCAGCCCCGAGGTGGGGCGCATTATTTGCGGGGGAATAGATGTTATTAAGGGAAAAAATTGAACTTATTTCCCAACTGCCATCCCCAACGAATGTAAAAACAGTTAGGCAATTCCTTGGTCATGCGGGATTCTATAGAAGATTCATTAAAGACTTCTCTAAGATTGCTCAATCCCTGTACAAGCTCCTAGAGAAAGATGCCAAATTTGTTTGGGAGAATGAATGAGAGCTTTGAAGAGCTGAAGTCCCATTTGACCACTGCCCCAATAGTACGAGCACCAAATTGGCAAGATCTGCCAAGGAGTGATGTGGTGGATCTTAAGCATTTGAGCAAGATTTCTCAAAGAGAGGACTCGAAAGCCTCATGTGTCTATTATGCAAGCAAAACCTTGAATGAAGCACAAAGGAACTATACTACTACACAGAAGGAATTGTTGGCAGTAGTCTACGCTTTAGACAAGTTTTCGAGCATACTTGGTCGGGTCTGATATCTTCATTTTTACGGACCATTCCACTTTGAAATATCTCCTGACCAAGGAAAATGCCAAAGCAAGGCTTATCCGATGGGTTCTTCTACTTCAAGAGTTTAACTTGCAAATTAAAGGACAAAAGGGGTAGTATCGTTAGGCTTATCATCTTCAAGGCTAACGAGCAGTCATGACACTCATAAATTTCACCCCATCAATGATGACCCCCGAAGAATCCCTAATGCAACCGGGAAAGCCCCCGGTATGCTCACATTGCCAATTTCACAGAGAAATCCCATCTGAGTGGAAGATAGGATAGGAAATATTTCTTTGCGAACGCCCATTCCTATTATCGAAGACTTTATCACTCAACATCGTGCATCAAATAATCAGAAGCGTGGTGCTTGAGAAGGAACAAGAGGGAATTCTGAACCATCGTCACGAGGTGCCTGTGGTGGTCACTTGTTTCCCAAGACAGCAATGAAGGTGCTGCACTCGGGTTTCTTCTACCGGCCTTCCTTGTTTACATGGTGCCACATTAAATGTGTCGTGTATGTGATGTATGCCAAAGACTCCGAGAAGTTGTCTCGCCATATGTGCCCTTCTTGAACCCAATTTTTAGTAGTCGAGCTATTCGATGTGGGGCATCGATTCATGGACCTTTCCCCACATCGCATGGTCATACATACATTTTGTGGGAGGACTACGTGTCCAAGCTGGTCACAATCCCCTCAAACCAATGACCACAAGGTGGTACTTAAATTTTTGAAAGCAAACATCTTTTCTAGGTTCAGGGTACCAAAAGTCATTATTAGTGATGGAGGTTCACATTTTTGTAACAACCCATTTGAAAACCTCATGGCTAAATATGGTGTGAAACACAGAGTGGCCACCCCTTACCATCCTCAAACAAGTGGTCAAATAGAACTTACCAACAAGGAGATTAAGACCATTCTAATGAAGCGTGAGAACGCTAACAGTAAAAGACCACCATCCATCAAACCGCTTGATTCACCTGTGGGCCTAGGAACAGCCTTTCACACAATCTCGATGTCCCTCATCTAGTCTACGTAAGGCATGTCACCTCTTAGTGGAGATCGAATACAAGGCATGGTGGGTAATCAAGAATTCCAACATGGATTCCAAGTAGGGCCGGAGTCAAAGAGATTCCTTGATCTCAATGAGTCGAAGAAATACGAAATGATGCCTATTTGAATTCGAAGATTGCAAAGGAAAAATAAAAAAAATGGCATGATCAAATGATAACTGGCAAAAATTTCAACAAGGGGACTAAGTCCTCCTGTATGACTCCGAACTCCATCTATTTCCGGCCAAGCTCAAGTTGCGACGGATGGGTCCATTTATAGTTCAGGAAGCATACCCCAATGGTTCAGTGGACCTACTTAATCCAAATGATAATAGGGTGATCAAAGTCAATGGACAGAGAGTAAAGCCCTATGTTGTGCAATTGCATCACAGTGGAGTGAAATTCTCCACTGATCCTCCTGAGTCCCACAAGCCACACGTTTAAGTCATCGCATGGAACTGGGCTACTATAACATTACCAAATGGGAATGACCCCTCTTCCAGCCACCAGAGGAGGTACAGTTCCATCCATTAATTTTTGTGTTTCCATGCTAATCCAGATAGAGGTAAATTTCGTATTTTTGGAATTTGGTTTTACTGGTTGTACATGTCCTGCATTGTCCATTTTTGTTTTTCTTTAATTTTCAAATCACTTTTGTGTCTTCATTTTGTGTATCTACTCTTGCCTTTAATTGGAAAATTGAAACCCTGTATTTTACCTTAATGATAGAACAATTCCATGCATGATTTAATTTTTGGTCAATTGAAGTTTCAGCATATTCAACCCTGAACATTCCCCCTTTAGCTAATTCACACACTGCACACCAGATTGTACCAATAGGTTGTGGAGCTATGTACCTCTTTTCAATTTGCAAAGCCGGCCTTAGATCTGTTGATGACCCATAATAGGTTTGTGTTACCCATATATGAAGGCCAATGTAGTCTTCCAAAAAGGAAAAGAAAAAGGAAAAATAAAAAGAAAAGAAGAAAAAGAGAAATAAAAGTCGTGACGCTTTGCCTTGAAACCCGAACACGGTCCGAGGGGTATATGGCGAAAGCCTTAAAGCCCGAGCCTAAACCCAATTGGTTGGGAGTCATCGACTTTGTGTTCGCTACACGGTGAATGGGTAGAGTTTAATGTTGTAGGTGCTTAATTCGCAAATATCTCTGAGTCCTGGGTGAAGTCTCGGTGAGAGTTTATGGTCAGTTGATCCTTTTCGCTTGATGCCTTAAACCTTAATTTGTTGGGAATCATCGGTGGACCCCCGTTACACGAACTTTGGTGAAGTCGAGTTTTTAGCATTGCACCCTACAATGTAGTCAAATAAAGAAATAAAAGTGTAGCTAGTCCTATTCAGGTTGGTCAACAGTTTAAGGCCATGGCAGTAACTAGGTTGGGGGGAGGGAATATCTTTGCAATTTATTGGCTCAAACTGGTTAACTTAGGAACAATTAGATTTTGGTTGGAATTCAGGTTGATTTCCTTGGATCCAATGTTGACCTAAAGCTTGTTCTTATATGGTTTTTGTTCTCTTATGTCGGTTTTCGACCATGGTGTAAATTGTTCATTTTAAAGGTAAGGCCTATCTGTACATACACTTTTTGAACCATATACACTTTTTGTGAAAGCAATGCATACATACCCTTTTTGTTTTAACATTGCTAAGGGACTAGCAATGTCGGTCGGTGTGACAAGGCCCAAAAAGTGCTATTTTGAGCCCTATTCAAGATAGGTTTTGAGTGCTTTTTACGTACTAATCATATCAATTAAGCCAATTGATGTGTGTAGGTCAACTTAGTGCCACTGAGTCCATTTCGAGTTTGCTCTTAGTAATTTTGCAGGTTTTTGCCTACCTCAGCCAATTAGTTCAAGTTTGATGTCGAGATATGTGCCGACAAGTGAGAGGGGATTCACAAATGTTTTCAACCATCAAAATGAAGAAATGTGAAGTGGATTTTGAAGAAAGGAGGATGCAAGAGTAAAGGAAAAAAGTAGCTGTGAACAAAGCTGGGATTTTCACATGATTGCGAAAATTTCGCTTAGATTGCGAAAAATTCGCAATCATAGCTGGGTTTCATCCTAGCTAAATTTTCGCATGTGAAAATTTCTCTGGGGTTAATGACATTTCTCGCTTAGGTAGCGAAATTTATCGCTCAGCTTAAAATTTCCAATTTCGCTTATCTCACAAAAAAATTTCACTAGGGCTAAGCAAATTCGCTTAGCATAATGAATTCTTCACTATGCTAGCGAATTTTCTCGCATAGCTAAATTCCTCACTTGCTCTTTGAATTTTGATGCCAAACGACCACGTTTTGATATATTACCATTTTGTCCCTTATGTAATTTCATATTTTAGGCATTTTTGTATTTTCACACTTTGGGTTTGACTATATAAGCCCCTACAACTTTGTAACCCTAAGTAACTTTTCATTTTTAATACAGTTTTCCCGCAGCTTTCATTTTAGGTCTTATTTTGCTCTATTCTCTCTCCTCTTTCTCTCATTTTCTCAGTTGCCAAACACCCCCCTTGAGGATGACAATTCAAGGGATGCTTGGCTAAGCCTCATAGCCTTGAAGAGGAGGGTTGCTAGCTTGGATTTGGGGCCATCAGAGTTCTCCTCTATGCTTTAAATGATACAAAGATCAGATTTATTCCAAGCTTTCCAAACTAGGTTTAATGCCATTTAATGTCTTTCATTTGGTCAATACTTACCATGATTTAGGGTTCAATGCATTTTAATGGTAGATGCACTGATATTCTTTAGATGGCCTTTACGAGCCATTGAAATGAGGTTAAATGCTAGGGTTTCAAACTGAATGGGACTTTGAATGCTTAGTATTTGGTTTTACCTAAATAAGACAAAGCAATTCTGTGGTTAGGATGAGAAGCAAACAAAGATCCGATTTGGCTTTGACTATATGTCATTTGCCCTAATGCGAGGAAATAACCCGAGGACACTTTAATAGCCCCATGTTAACAAGCTAGTGACCCAAGCCTTCAAGGTTACCACTTCACACTTCACTTTAAGCTTTACAAATAGGCCAAAGGAACAAACAACCCACCGCTTAACCAAATCCAAAAATCCAAACAAAAAAGTCTCACCATTTTCTATCACCGATGCGACCATTCAGGATGAAAACCCATCCCCGTGTTCGACCCTAGACCGCTATACTGCAGTAGCTTGACTACGGCAGTAGGAGGAACTTAGGAAACAAAATATCGTTGATTCTGATCACCCTACCGTGGCACGAATCATTTGGATCCTCCCAACATCTTTGCTCCTCCCCCAAAAAGAAAAAAATAGACCTTCCCATTGATTTGTCAATCTCTTCCTCATTTTCAGCCTGTTGTTCTCAACTTTTGCACAATCTCATGAATGAAATAAGAAATTTGTTTGATGTTGCTCACATGTCAGATTGTGCTTACTACTTTTAATTGTTAGAAGAATAACAAGTAGGATTAGCTCAGGAATGAAAATGCTGACATATCATAATATGAGCTAGTTGAAGTAATTGATTAGAATATAGACTGAAACACAAATAATTGCAGAATAAGGGCTGAATGGCATATAATTGAATTGAAACACAAATTGCATAATTGACTTGAATTTAGCTGATAAGTCCAGGTTAAAGGAAAGTTATACAATTGAAGGAGCAAAACATATTTTTGAGTTTGAGGTATAAACAGTAAGCCAAAGAACTTGGTGAACCTTAGATCATGTAACTCCTCATCAACTGAAGTGAGTCAAGAACATCCTTAGGGTTATTCACAGTTAATCAAACAAAAATCTATAACTTGTTAGATTATTGATCAAGGCCAAATCCTAGGTGATACAACTAACAAGAAATGATGCAGGCCATCCTTGGCAACTTGAGCCTTTCTAGCCACCCTTATTTATATGCTTCTGCATACACCCTAGTTCCTAAAATTTAGCCAAAACATTCCCTATCTTCAAAATAAGCAATTAGAATCGTAAGCCATCCTTTATAACTAATCCTCCAGTAAAGAACCTCTAATTACCCAAGAATTCATGAGGAGGAAGAGATAGTTTGGGGAGTATTTTTGAGAACTAAAGGAGAATACAGAAAGGGTGAAGAGAGAAAGATCTAAAGCAGGAGGATACATCAGAAAAGAAAGCTTAAAGGAATAAGTTTTGTCTTGTGGCCTAACTCTCTTGAACAATTAAGTTCTTAAGGGTGTTTCAACACCTAGTACCCTAATGCCAACTGGTATGGGAGCTACTAACCCAAAGTCTGCAAGAGTGTTAGAAATCCTAAAAAGACAAAACATTGCACTATTCCTGAATGGTGGCAGAGAAAAAGTTCCAATAATAAGAAGTACAAATTAGGAATTGGAGCAAATAATTTTAAATAAAAGAAATCAAGAAGATACCCCAAAGATGAAGTTTGGGGGAATCAACTAAAGAAGTTGCAAGGAAAAGAAAGGCAGCAGCTAAGAATAAAGAAGAAAGAGTTTGGGTAATCTTACCCTAAAAGTTCCATTCATCCTACCCATGACCCAAGCCTAACATTACAAGCCTGAAAGACCTGATTGATCTTGAAGGTTGGAATTACCTACATTAGTGGAGATCAATATGAACAACAAGCATATGGAATTTCGAAAATCTTCAAAGGATCAAAACTATGAAGAACCTCAGAGGGTTAACTAATTCACTAAGAAATGAGGAAGAAGACAAACCTACTCTTCAGCAGGATCAATTGACTATACTGTTTATAAAACAAATTCAACAATTTAGTTTTGTACACCTTATTGAGTAGAGATTAACCTTCATCTGGACTTGAAGCTAGATATACAATAAAAGAATGCACTTTTAGTTTTTCAATTAATTTTGCTCGTGAATCGCAAAATGTAATAGAAAAATGTCCTTTGCTTTTTTTTTTTTGAGGACAAACAAATTTTCTTTTTCTTTTGCTCGAGGACAAGCAAACGGTGCTCGGGGGAGTTTGATGAGCTTAAAGTCATCCATTTTAAGTCCATTTCATATTGATTTTTATCTAAAAGACTAATTTATGTAATAAATATGGAATAATTCAACTAAACTGCTATGCAAAGAGGAATTCAAGAGAAAGAGGAATTCTTGGCAAAGAGAAGGAGCGTAAGGTGGTCAAGAGCAAAGATCGACATAACTAGCTGAAGGAGGTTGCAGCAGAGATGTGCACATGGATTAAAGGACTTGTTGTCGTGACGCCTTGACAGCAATGAAGATTCATTCAAAGTCGCTACCACAAATCTCCAGGCGCAACAGAAAAGCAATTAAAGGCAAAACGAGCTGGTCGCGATAGAAACTCCAAGTCAGGCAACCATGAATTGATGAAGAGAAAGACATGATGTCGCGACATCATATAGAGGTTGCGATAGAATTAAACCCAGTACACTAGACAAAAAGGTCGCGACATCAGCTGCAAAGGAAGGGAGGTCGCGACATCATTTAGCTGTCGCGACATCCACACTGAATCGGTCGCCGCGACATCGCCTGAGAGAAATTAAGGTCTGCGACATCATCCAGCAGTCGTGACATCATCAGCTTAAGAGAGAAGGTCGCAACATCATTCAGAGGTCGTGACATCAGTAGTCAAGAAAGGAGGTCGCAACATCATTCAAAAGTCGCGACATCAGTTGCACTGAAAAGAAGGTCGCGATAACACCTAGCTGTCGCGACATCAATTACGAAGACCTGAGGTTACGACATCATTAAGGCCGCTGGCAATGTAAGCAAAGGGAACAGGTCGGACATCATTCAAAGGGGTCGCAACATCCACCGCAGCACCAGGTCGCGACAACATTTAGGACATCAAATCTGAAAGAGTTAGATCGCGGCGTCATTAAGGTTGCGACATCGGTTCCCCAGGAAAGTGGTCGCGACAATGGCTGGCTGCCGACGCCCGGTTTCTGAAAGACATGCCGGCGACCCGAGCAAAAGGCATCTGCGACATAAGTGAGACAATAGAGGTCACGACATAGAATCGATGTCGCGACAATATAAAAAAAATAGGCCGATTAACCCAAATCGTAATGAGGTGCATCGAAATTAGGAATGACTTCATATCTATAAATGCGGTGCTCTTTGAAGAAAGCGACTCTTGGCGACTCGTATAGAGAATCTGCAGTTATTTGAAGGATCACGTATTTTAATTTTCTTTTTCTTTCTTTTATTTTTATTTTAGATTAGTTTGTTATTTCTTTAATTTCGGATCCCGAGCGTTAGGCTGTTAAAGTTTAAGGCGAATCTTGAAAATTATATTTCTTCAAGTGCATGCGGTTGTTTGAATTCAGACAAATTTTGGAATTTGGACTACGGTTCCGTTACCGGTGGTTTCTTGATCGACAAGCAATGTATGGTTTAATCAAGTGATTTAGAAACCCAACTTCCATTGAAATGACTCTATCGTCAGAAATTATCTTTCCTACATAATTTTATTCATTATTGCTGAACTTCAGTTTGGAAATCTACTTGCTGGTTTTGTGTATTTTATGGAATTGATCCCAATGGCAGTGTCTCATACCCATAAACGGATTGTCTCAAGCTCTGATTTCCAGGAGGCCCTCTGAGTGACACTTAGAATGCATTCACGAGTGATGTTTTAATTCTTGGAAGGTATGTGAACTGATATTGGTATTCCCAATATTAACTACAATAGTTAAATCGATAAATCCTCTTCTCGCGGCTTAGGCGGATGAGCTATTTATCGAATTTAAACATGCAGAAAGTTAGCCTCGGTCGAATAATTGAATTCAATCTGTGTTAGCAAAAGATTTAATCGAGAAGGATGGGGAATATTCTAATTTTGAGGAAGAGAAACTAGTATAGTGTAAACCTATGGAATGACTATATCTTAGGAGCTAAGGTTTATAGTCCAGGTTGTGGGTATGAAGTATTGAAAAAGAAAAATACCCAGAACAAGGCAACCCAGATTATAAGTAGTTATCTAGCCCACTGTCTTCGAAAGAAACAGTGAAGGTTAAATGATGAATGGTGGGGCTTGGAGAGATCCAACTGCACTATCATATTCCTAGGACTAGTTTTAAATATGTGGTTCATAAAGAAAAATTACAGTGCAATCTGAAGGAATTGATGTTTCACAATAGCTTTATTTTCAATGTGCTCTTTGCAGATAATTGTTCAGTCTAAATTTGTTATTTTAGTATCTCAAGATTCAATTCATTTGTTATTAATTCATTTTCTTAGTTTTCATTATTTTAAGGCTTTCAAAACTGATTCCAATTGCCTATCAAAGTCCGAATAGTATAGAGTTTGAGTAGTCAGGTTAGTTGATTGGGAATTCTTGAGATCTTTGTGGGATCGATATCTGGACTTACATCCAATTTACTACTTGTTCGACTTGTGCACTTGCAGCATAGTGGATCAAAACCACTCAGAAAATGATTTACACTTAATGAAAGCTACTTGCTTGTCTGATAACTAAGAACATAACAACAGTTTTCGTGGTATTAAAGAGTTAGATAATAGTCCTTTGGTGATAACGTCATAAATTTGTATACATATCAATCTGATCCACGAACAAGTTTATGAAAAAAATAGAAATAAAAAATAAATAAAAAGAAATAAAAGAAATAAAAAAAATAAGATATTGTCGCAACCTTCTTTTCAGTGCAACTGATGTCGCGACTTTTGAATGATGTCGCGACCTCCTTTCTTGACTACTGATGTCGCGACCTCTGACTGATGTCGCGACCTTCTCTCTTTAGCTGATGATGTCGCGACCTAAATTTCTCTCGAGGCGATGTCGCGGCGACCGATTCGGGCATTGATATCGCGACGACTAAATGATGTCGCGACCTCCCTTCCCTTTGCGTTTTGGGTTTTAATTCTATCGTGACCTCTGTATGATGTCGCGACATCATGTCTTTCTCTTCATCAATTCATGGTTGCCTGACTTGGAGTTTCTGTCGCGACCAGCTCGTTTTGCCTTCAATTGCTCTTCTATTTCGCCTGGAGATTTGTGGTAGCGACTTTGAATGAATCTTCATTGTTGTCAAGGCGTCACGACATCAGGTCCTTTAATCCATGTGCACCTCTCCTGCTGCAACCTCCTTCATCGGTTATATCGGTCTTGCTTTCATTTTAACCGCTCCAACCTCTTTGTAAAAAATTCACTCTTTCTCTTGAATTCCCTGCTGCTTGGTTGGTTAGACCATTCATATTTCAGCACATAAATCAGTATTTTTAGATAAAAATGAATCAGAAAAATGGACATAAAATGGATGACTTTTAAGCTCCTCCAGTCCTAACGCTATGCCCGAGGTGGAGCTGGCGTCGTGCTAAAGGAACCACCGAGTGCGCCTGTGCGTGTATCGTCCTCCCGTACCCACTAGGCGCTGGTGAGCTTCATCGAGACTCTAGTGCATTTGGATCTCGATAGGGTAATCCCTCTTGAAATGTCTTACGCCCTTGCTTGGCATACATTATCCATTGGCATGGTCCATCATGAATCTTCTTGCATGAAACACCGTAGTGAGCAGGAGCTTAGCCTCGACTGCGGATCTCCCCGAAATGGCTCTTTGCCGCTGCTCGTGATCAAAATCCAGAACCATGTGCATGTCCACCTCTCTGAAGCACGTTGCTGGCGGCCTGTACGCCCCACTAGGTCTATTTTGCCCAGAAGATCGGTTTCGAAACTACCCTCTTAGATGATCACATTTGGGGCTCCCAGAAGACAATCCATCGTATGATCGGCCGGCAGTCGGCGTGTCGGGGTCGTCTCTCCACCTCTAGTAGCTTCTCTCATCGGCCGATATGTGGGATGATCGGGCTGAGAGGCTAAGCTATCCAGCTGCCCGATCCATGAAACCCCCTCTTCTTCTTGGAGGCCTCATCCACTGACCAAATTGGGGCCAATCGATGGCTTCTCTAAGCTTGTGCTCGTACTCGAGAAGCGTCGTACTACCACAGTGAGCGTCTCAAACTCAAGCCTCTTAGTCTCAATAGAGGCTGGGAAACTTCCCGGTGTGGCGGTCTTAAAGCGTACTTGAAGTGTGGCGTCTCAGAAGTCCTTTCATCGCCCACCGCGCTTCCTTACGCACCCCCTAGCGGCATGAAGCTATCTGACCATCCTCATCCGGATACTACATACCTTCGTCTAAAATCTTCTTGGTGTCATCTAGCAAGGATAAAACCACATGGGATCCGTGGAGCCATCAAAACCCACTGCTCCAAGTCTATGAGCCTGATCATCAGTAACACCAGTAAACCCACTCCTCTCGAGTGATCGAGCAAGTGCTCTACAAGATTCTTCTCATAAGTAGGTGCATCTAAACTTTACATCGAAGCCTGCTGGTACTTACGTCTACCTCTATACGCTATCAGAAAGAAGAACTATTTCCAAGAATAAATGAAACATAATCAATTTCAAGGATAAGGTTAGGAAGGTATACAAACAACGGATGAGTTGCCTGCAGATAATGTACAGCGAGGAATTTGAAACACTAGAGACTCGATACGGTACATTGAGGACTGGAGCTGGATCCCTCCCGGGATTTCCCGGGTGGTCATACATTAAGTCCAGTGTACAATCTAGGAAATATCCAATGGAACCCCAGCACTAAGAAAGAAAATAGCTTAATGCATTAGATAATACCTCAAATATATAAAAAGATCCGTATGACTGAAAACCGACCGACTATATGCGCGTAGGTCGCTAACCCTGTTACATATAATAAAGACTCATATGAGTTCAATACTAGATCAACATTCTAAGAGTGTTTGCGGAATTTAGGGAACAAATGAAAATAAATAAGTCGATAAAATAGGGCGAGATAGATAAGATGGGAATATTGCGTTTGTCCGCGAGAAAGAGTGATGTAGAAAGGCCCCGGACGAGGTAGGTCTGCGTCTTTGCTTGGACTTTGAGGAACGGATTTAAAACAATACTACGTGAGATAATAAATCTCAATGAGTGACATAATTTATAAGGAAAATAATGTTTTTATTTTCGAAAATTCCTTCTCTCAAGACCTCACATCCACTCTTTTCCAAGGTTCCCCGTTTAAAATCATTTCACAAAACCCAAACTTATACCCAAGTCAACAATATGAAATTCATGCTCAAAAATGTATAGAAATTATTATTAAGAAAATTATAACACAATTTATTCACAACATAAAAATTGAGCATAAAAATATATAAACATCATGTCGTAAAAATAATCATGAAAATCTGATAACCATAAATATTGAAGTGGTTATAGCTTACTTTCGAGAAACCAACAATGTACCATACCATATACCCATAAAGCCAAAGAAATGTTAGGGATACCCCACCTCCTGACCCTCGACATCGAGGTGTCGTGGTAATAATAACAATAATAATAAACCATCGGGTAAACCGACCTCACGGCAGGTGGAAATAATATATAGTTGGATGAAACTGACCTCACAACAGGTGGAAAACCTAGTAAATAGTACGGTAGGCTTAGACCTCCCGCGGTAAGGTGAAATAGTACTCTTAGTTGGATTAAACCAACCTCCGTCTGAGTGGAAAGCCTAGTGCCTTTGTAATATAAATACAGAATCGAACCTCTGGTACTATATGGTACATCAATTTACAACAACCAACAAAATATTCTTACTCACATATACTAATCGAACCTCTGGTACTATATGGTACATCAATTTATAACAACTTGACCACGGTATTCTTACTCATATACTTTCTGACGATATTGTATTATAAGTAGGAATTTATATAAATTTAATTTTAATAACGATCAAATATATTGATGAATTTCAATTCGGCCAATTCATGCAAAATAGATAAATACCACAATGAAAATATTCACCATAACCAATTTTAAGCACATAAAACTTTAAAATTATTTAACATGCTTAAAATCGTAAAAATCTCAAAATTCATTTCTTAAATCAATAAATTTTCAAGTGGTTTAAAACCTCAATTCATGTACTAAAATATTTAAATACCACATATTCATCCATGAACTCAGTAAAATTTCCAAATATTTAAATTGTTGACAAAATTCACATGAAATGATAACTTGTTTATATAAAAACAGACAATTATATTTTTGCATAACCAACCATTCGATCAAATAATATATATATATATAAAATAATTAACCACAATTGTATATTGTAATAATACCCCAAAGCTATTAAAACATATAAACCACTCCCCTGTTCTGGTGCTCAGTCTACTCCCTGCAGATGGAGTCTCGAGCTTCGGCGTGAGTGTAATATAATAAAAATACCATTTAGGCTCCGATAACTAAACCAAAGACATTGGGATGTGTCCCAAATGTCTTAGAATAATTTTAGAATATGAAACTATCTAAATTGGACTCAGACGGGTCAATTTATACGATGTACCACATGGGCAGATATCAGTGGGACTTTTACGGGAGAAAGCTAATTTTTGAAATTAAACCCTCCAATAAATCATAAAAATATATGATTTCACTAATCCATCTTCAATTTTGCCTAATTTGACCAATTGGTGCCCCGATTTCGTCCACACCCTTTCGTTAGTACCAAATGACCCCGAAAATGGAAAACTAACCAAAGCGACATCCAAAATTTACAAAAATTTATATCAACGGAAAGCCCGAGACAAGAACATAAGCGGTACCCTTACGCTGGTTCAAAAGTTCGTTGGTGGCTTGAAAATGCGATCAGCGGTCGACGAGCTTTCTTCGTCGGCATCTTTCAAGCGGTGAGAATCGTGAAAAAGGACCTTGGAATGAGTTCGAGAGGGTCGAAAAAATGGGGGAAGGTATGGAATTAGGCTGGAATGGCGGGAAAATGGCCATCCAGGCGACCGGAGTTGCGGGCATCGCCAGTTCCTGCTTGCATTTGGGCGTCAGACGGCGTTGGCCCGAGTGATTTTGCGAGCAAGGTTGCCTCACCTTGCTCTTCCTCCCTGGCCAGTGCGTGTGCAAGGATGGTAGCCGAAATCATCTCCCACGGCTAAAACCCGATTGGCCTTAAAACAGGACGAAACGACCCAGTTTAGGGTCCACGGATCTTGGGGAATTTTTATCGGGTTTTGGGGCTGAGTACCCTCTTTGGCACGTAAAACTAGGTTTGTATAGAGCCTAGGGTCGTTTTCAGGTAAAAACCCCGGACTGACTTTGACAAGACCCGACCCGGATACCCCTCCAGGGTTCCCCGGGTGGTCTCGCCTAATGGAGTTCCATTGTACAATCCTTAGGGAATGCACAAAAGGACCCCACCTAAAAGAGAAATAGACGCATGCAGTACCACAACACCTCACATATATAAAAGAAAAAATAATATAATCCACGACCGACCTATCCAAATGTAAGTCATAACCACAACATACATAATAGGGACTCATATGAGTTTAATACTAATGTCAGAGCATTCTAAGAGTATTTTGAGAATTTAGGGCTACAAGATAAAAATAAATAGGTCCAACAATCCAAGATAGATGGATGGAGTAGAGTACTAAAGCTGTCGCAGAATGAACGGTGTTGAATCTGGCGCGAGGTGGGCTCTACGAACTGCCCGGACCTAGGGAACCAATTTAAAACAATAAAACGTGAGAAATAAATATCAGTGAGTGGCACAATTTATATGGAAAATAATGTTTTTATTTTCGAAAATTCCTTCTCTCAAGACCTCACGTCCACTCTTTCGTAACACGTTCTGGTTTAGCAAGCGTTCCGCAAAACCCGACTTTCCCAGAAAGCGACCATATGAAGTCATGCTCAAAAGAATTTAACATAGACATCATTTTCAAAAACCTTAAAACCACGAACCTATTTCCTGACATACGAATTTAGCATAAATATATGTAACCATTATGTCGTAAAAATAACCATGAAAATACAACTATAAATATTGAAAGCATGCCGTCGAGAGACCAAATGATATGTAGTACATGTATCCTTTATAAAAAACGTGTGTGTGCTCATCATATACCATCGGTTAAACGGGCCTGTCATCGGTGGCATACCGGCGGTCGATGTCAGACCTCCGCGGCCCAGGTGGAATTAATATATAACAAATCTCTCGACAATAGGTGACATACCAAGCTAGAGTCGATAATCGACCTCACGGTAGATTAAAGATTAATATATAACCGTCTCTCGTCATCGTGGCATACCCGGTAGGTCGATAATCTAGACCTCCTGACCAGAGAATTAATATATAACCAAACTTTTTACACACAAGTACTTTTCCAAACATTACCGTACTTTAATCAATATATAAAAAATCTCACGACATCGTGGCTTGCCTGTCGATGTCGACCTCACGGCGGAGTGGAGTAAATATAGCAGTATTTTTATTCACACAGTACTTTTTCAAGCGACAACGTATCTAATCATTTCCTGAAGACCTCGAAATCTCTTTCTTAAAACAATAAGTTTTCAAAGCGGTTTAAAACCTCAATCCACGTACCCAAAATATTCAAATACCACACAATCATCCAAGAAATTAGTACAACTTCCAAAGAGTGAAAATGTTGACAAAACTCACATGAAATGATAACTTGTTTTATATGAGACCGATAATCACATTTGTATACAACCAACCATTTGATCAAACAGTATAAATGTAAAATATTTAATCGCAATAGATATACAAACAAAATACCCAAATCATTTAAAAACATATAAACCACTCACACATCCATGAACATTGTAAAACTTCAAAATATTTAAAATGTTGACAAAATTCGCATGAAATGATAACTTGCTTTTATAAAAACTGACATTTTCATTTATGCACAAACATCCGTCCGATGAGATAAGTTATATATGAAATAACTAACCATAAATATATATCATAATAATACCCCAAAACATTCTAAAAACAAGTAAACCACTCACAGATCCATGAACACTGTAAAACTTCCAAATATTTAAAATGTTGACAAAAGTACATGAGAAATGATAAGCTTGTTTTTATAAAGAATGAATAATCACATTTGTATGCAACCAACCATTTGATCAAAACGGTATATATGTAAAATATTTAATCACCGTAAGATATATCAGCATAATAACCCAAATCATTTAAAACATATAAACCACTCACAGACTATAGGCGCTCAATTACGATTTCCCACAAAGATGGAGTCTCCAGGCTAGACGTGAGAGTGCGTAATATAAATAAAATATCACTTAGGCTCCAGTAACTGAAACAACAACATTGGAATGCCCCTAGGTCTTAGAATAATTTTTAGAGCCCATGAAATTATCATAATTGGACTCAGGCCGGGTCCGATTACACAATGTGCCTATAGGCGGAATTTACCCTGAAATTGGGGCTTTTCACCGGGAGCTGAGCTCTCGAAAATTGAGCAGATCGATAATTCCCAAAAATATCCAATTTCACTATTCCATCTTGATTTTGGGTAATTTGACAATTGGTACTCTGTTTCGAGTCCGAACTACCATTAATTTCTCGAAAACTTACAAAATGGAAAAACAACAAACAACGTCCAAATTTTACAAACCACATATCAATGATACGAGACCAAGAACTCATTGGTACCATTACCTTGGTTCCAACGATCATTTGTGGTAGCCAGGAAAACCAGATCTAGCTTTGGCCAGGTTAGTTTTCGTTGTAACTTTAAACGGTGCCAAATGCAAAAATGGACCACGTAGATGAGTTCGAAGGTCCAAATGGTGGAAAGGAGCTATGGGGTGGCTGAAGTGGCGGAAAATGGTAGAAAATCCGCAAAAAACTCGGAGTAAGAAAACTGAGTCTTGGCCATGAGTCGGGTTGCCGTAGATCCGGCAGCGCGTCGCTGGGTTGGCGGAAGTAAGAACACACTGCGACCCGGCAGCGTCGGCGGTGGCGCACCTCATGGTCCGGCAGCGTGTGCGTTAACTCCGGGTCGCTGGGGCCTCGTGCGGTCAGATCTCTCCACGGCGCGGTGGTACACTGGCCCGGAAATGGTGTTCCGGTTTGGAGGTTTTCTCTTAGGGTTTGGGAGGCTCAGTGTTGTTTATTGGCTAGGGTTTCCATTTGGCATCCCGATATGTTTATATAGGGTGCAGGGTCGATTTCGGGTCAAAAATCGGGACGGAAATTTGGACAACGATAAAGTCTTAATATTGAACTTCTAATAGTCGTAACTTTTATCAGAGTAAGTCGGGATTGACGTTAAAGCCGATCTATAAACTCGTATCGACGCGGGCTATGAAATGGTGCCTTAGTCAACCCAAAATTATTCCTTCTTGAAAAAAGTCAACTTTGGTCAACCCACTAGGGTGTTAGTCAAACAGTCAACTTTGGTCAAACTTAATCAAACTTGGTCAGCAGTTTCAAACTTGTATTATTTGGTACGGTCATTACAGTCTACCCATAAAGAAAAATTTAGATCCATGAAATTCGTACGTGTCATGGAAGATATGAGGATCTTGGCTCGCATTTGGTGCAGCTCCCAGAGTCGCTTCTTCGACTAGGTGGTTTCTCGAGACTTTCACTAAGGATATTGTCTTGTTCTTGAAGCTCCTTCTCTTCGACCCGAATGCATTAGTACGCTCCTACGCTAGTATAAGTCATCCTCATTTCAATCACGGTGTCTCAAACACATGTGGGGATGCGGAATATGCTAGCGTAGCGTGGGGCTGCCAGGAACACGTATGGTTTCGAAAACTACTTACGGTAAGTCTAATCTATAGGCCATGACCTATCCTCTCAACAATCTCAAGGTCAGATGTAGTGAGGTTTAGCACCTCGCTGGCGTACCACCACTTCGAGGAGAGAGTTTAGAATACTCGATCTCGACCTCAAACTCAAGATCCTTTAGAATATCACCCACATGTACTAAATATTCATCCAAAGCATTGTATGCTCGACCGCAGCCAAGCTAAGGTTGGCGTGTAATCTTTCCATCCTCAAAACCTACGGGTCCCGACTTTCATGTCACGCGAGTGGTCTCGCACTACATCTAAGGTGGAGGAAATAATGGGGGATGAGAGCTGGCACTTCAGTAGTGAATCTATACAAACCCATGCTCATAAACATTTCAATTATACATAATTCAAGATATCTCAAAACATGAGCATTTTACAAATAATAGGTTGATGATGGAAACACATGAATACATCTTGCCACCACCTGACCCCTAAATCGGTGACTCCTTTAGGCTTTCACCCGAGATTGCTTGATCATCAGAGCTGCGACAAATTCTTGGGACTTACCGCAGGGATATGCCCACACCGGTATATTTGTGACCTTTGCGGGTCCTGACCCGGGACTAGTCATGATCGGGTGTCGCTACATCAATTCGAACTCTCCTGCAGTCTCATACCGTGTCATCTTTTTTAAAGCGATTTCCGCAAGCATTGACCATGGATATTAAAAACATCATGTACCGGTTAATTGAAGATTTCCATATATATAAAAAATAGCATTTTATATCACTGTGAAAATCACACCGGTCAAGCACACATAATGGTACAAAAAATTCCCCTGACATCAAACCACGATAAACGGGGAGAAGGTTATAAGACCCCCTACAGTCTTAGGTGTCATGAAGTCTCCCGAGAAGTCAAAACGGCACTTCAAGAGGTGCATAAATAACAAGTCATAAGATTCATAGCCTCTCCTGTCAGGTGCCACATAAAAAATTACTCAATTGGTCTATTACTTTATCACCACTCGACTCACATATATCCTTATACCTTAAAACCTAAACCTTGATTCCCCAAGTACACTCTCTCTTACACTTACTAGGATCAACATTTAACACTCATTATTAGGGTTACGTAAACAACGCACCCAACATAAAACACTTCTTGTATTCCTATCTCCATATTACTCATTTGAAGATAAAGTGCTGGGGTTCTTTTCAAGCTGGAATCACCCGGTCGGGCGAGAGTGATCAAGTTATGGCCAAAAATACTAACAGCAGCCATAGCAGAGAAAAATCAGTCCACGAGAATGCCCGAATTATGATTTTCCCCACTTTTTCCATAAAGTTTCCAACCAAGTCAATCCCAATATTCCAGAAACACACATCAAAGCCACTTTCTATTCAACTCGAAACATCTTCAAGAAAACACATCTTATATTATACAAGAATCTGGGGTTTTGCTAACTCATCACTCAGCGATCTAAGGTTTGGGATGAAATCTGCTTGTGTCCATGAATCATATCCTTTATACAAAATCCTTACCTGAAATAACCAAGGATTAGGGTTTTACCTCCTCATATCCTTCAAATCTAGGGTTAGGAGAAATTCCCCCAACCAAACCCTAGAAAAAAGAACCATTTTACAAGAATCAAACCAACAACCTTTACCTTTTTGGCTCAATCTCCTTTCCTAGTCAAACAATGAAGTGGTCCTGTTATTTTTATTTTTTTTTTTTTTTGAGAACCCTTCTATGAACCTACGGTAATACCCCGCTAATCCTAGGAAACTCCGTACTTCTGTCATCGTAGTTGGTTGCTCCCAATTTGCCCCTGCTTCTACTTTATGAGGATCCACTAATGCCGTCGAGAAGCTATCGTCAGAAACCTCGGTCTGACCAAGAACCACATTTCTTGAACTGGCATACAAGCGGTATTGCTTTAAGTGCGCAACACCAAGCCAATGTCTCTCATGTTCCAATAGCTTTTTTGGTACACAAAGATATCGTCGATGAAAACAATGACAAACTAATCTAAGTGTGGACGGAAGACGGGACCATTAAATCCATGAAAGCTCTTCGGGGCATTGGTGAGTCGAAGGCATCATTAGAAACTCATAGCATCCGTATCTTGTCTTGAATGCGAGTCTTGGGGATGCTGGGATTCCCTAATCCTTAAATGATGGTACCGACCTCAGCAATCTTGAAGAACACTCTTGCACCACAGGAGCGATCAAATAGGTCATCAATAGAGGCAAAGGATATTGGTTAGAATGAAGTTACCCCTTATTCAGCGTACGTAGTCTATACCGCGGCCTATATCAGGAAAAGAACTAATCGATTTCAAGGATAAGGTTAGGAAGGTATACAAAACAACTGGATGAGTTGCACGGCAATGCGACGAATTTAGAAACATAGAGCTGCGATACCAAGGCGACAAGACCCAGGCAGGATGCCCTCAAGGTTCCCGGGTGGTCTCGCTGGAGTGGAGTTACATTGTACAATCCTAGGGAATGCACAAAGGACCCCACCTAAAGAGAAATAGGCATGCGATTCTGACACCTCCTGTATATAAAGAAAAAATAATATAATCCCACGACCGACCTATCGAATGTAAGTCTTAACCACGAAACATACATAATAGGGACTCATATGAGTTTAATACTAATGTCGAAGCATTCTAAAGAGTATTTTGAGAATTTAGGGCTCTGAAGATAAAAATAAATAGGTCCACGACAATCAAGATAGATGGATGGAGTAGGTACTACGGCTGTCGTGAGCAGACGGTGTTGAATGGCGCGAGTGAAGCTCTGACTGCGGTTTCAGGGAACAATTTAAAACAATAAGCATTGAGAAATAAATCTCGTGAGTGGCACACGATTTATAGGGAAAATAATGAACATTTTGAAAATTTCAGATCTCCAGACCTCCACGATCCACTCTTTGTGCTTAGTTCCCAGTTTGCTCAAGCGTTACAAAAACTTGACTTTCAAAGCTGACCATATGAAGTCATGCTCGAAATTTACAACAGACATCATTTTCAAGAACCTTAAAACTGGATACGTTTCCTGACATACAATTTAGCATAAATATATGTAACCAATATGTCGTAAAAATAACCATGAAAATACCACAATTATAAATATTGAAAAGCTTATACTTAATCGAATATGATATGCAGTACATGTATCCTTTATAAAAGCGTATTGTGTGCTCATCATATACCATCGAATGAAGCCGACCTCGAGCCATGTGACATGCCAACCGTCGGTATCAGACCTCCACGGCCGAGATGGAATTAATATATAACAAATCTCGACATCGTGACGCCTGCTTGAGTCGGTAATCCGACCTCACGACCATGGAATTAATATATAACAAATCTCGTCATCGGTGGCGCCTGTGAGTGGGAAGTAAATAAAACCTCCACTGGCCAGAAGGAATTAATATATAACAAGCTTTTACTCACAATAGTACTTTTCCAAACATTCTGATGCTTAATCAATATATAAAAAATCTCACGACATCGTGGCATACCAACTGTCGGTAATCCGACCTCACGACCGTGGAATTAAACTATAACCGTATTTTTATTCACACAAGTACTTTTCCAAACGACACTGTATCATAATCATTTCATAAGACCTCAAAATCTCTTTCTTAAAACAATAAGTTTTCAATGCGGTTTAAAACCTCAATCCACGTACCCAAAATATTCAAATACCACATAATCATCCAAGAAATCAGTACAACTTCCAAAGAGTGAAAATGTTGACAAAAGTCACATGAAATGATAACTTGTTTTATATGAGACCGATAATCACATTTGTATACAACCAACCATTTTGATCAAGCAGGTATAAATGTAAAATATTTAATCGCAATAGATATACTGTAAATACCCAATCATTTAAAACATATAAACAAACTCACACATCCACATGAACAACGTAAAAACTTCAAAATGTTTAAAATGTTGACAAAATTAGCATGAAATGATAACTTGGTTTTATAAGCGACATTTCATTTATGCACAAACAATCGTCCGTCGAGATAAGTTACATATATGAAATAACGCTTAAATATATCATAATAATACCCCAAAACATTCTAAAAACAAGTAAACCACTCACAGATCCATGAACACTGTAAAACTTCCAAATATTTAAAATGTTGACAAAATTCACATGAAATGATAACTTGTTTTTATAAGGGACCGATAATCACATTTATATGCAACCAACCATTTGATCAAAACAGTATATATGTAAAATATTTAATCAACATAGATATATCAATATAATAACCCAAATCATTTAAAAACATATAAACCACTCCACGGTATAGACTGGCTGATTACGTTTCCCACATGAAGATGGAGTCTCTAGGCTGCATTAGTGAGTGCACCTTAATATAAATAAAAACGTATCATAGGCTCCAATAACTGGACAACAACATTGGAATGCCCTAAGGTCTTAGGAATTAATTTTAGAACTATATGAAATCATCTAATTGGACTCAGAGCAGGTCGATTACGAGAATGGGCGGAATGAAGTGGGGCTTTCACCGAGAGCTAATTTCTCGAGAATTGAGCGAGTCGATAATTCTAAAATATCGAATTTCACTATTCCAAACTTCAATTTTTTGCCAATTTTGACCAATTGGTGCTCTATTTCAGTCCGGAGCTTCTCGGTAATTTCGAAAAAACCTAAAAATGGAAAACAACAGCTTGACGTCAAATTTTACAAACCACATATCAATGGAAAGCCGAGACCAGGAACTCATTGGTTGTGGACCAACGGTCTATTTGTGGTTCTTGGGAAAACCAGTCCCCAAGCTTCGATTGTTGTTTTTGGGTTGTAAATTCCAAGCGGTCTTGTCACGCAAAGGGACCACGTAGATGAGTTCGGAGGTCCAAGAAATGGTGGAAAGGAAGCTATGGGGTGGCCTGAAGTTCTTGGGAAAATGGTAGGAAATCACAAAACTCGGGTGAGAGCAGTGCAGGCGGCCCAGTCGGGTCGCCCGACCAGTATCCGACGCGTCGCTGCTGGTTGGCGTGGCTACGGCGTGGCGTCCGGCGGTGGCGCGCCTCATGTCGGCGGTGTGTGCTTAACTCCGTCGTTGGTGCCACGTGCGAATTAGATCTCTCCGCGGCCTGGCGTGGGGTGGCTACTCGACCCCAAATGACGTTCAGGTTTGGAGGTTTTCTCTTAGGGTTTTGGGAGCTCGAGTGTTGTTTGTGGCTAGGGTTTCCATTGGGCATCGGTATGTTTATATGAGATTAAGATTTCGTTTCGGGTGAAAAATCGGACATAATTTGGACACTGATAAAGTGCTACTATTGAACACCTAATAGTCGTAACTTTTTATCCGTAAGTCGGATTGTGACGTTCTGCTTTCGTCCCATGAACTCGTATCGCGGCAGAGGCTCTGAAATGGTTGCATAATCCCGGCCCGAAATTATTTCTTCAACGAAAAAGTCGACTTTGAGGTCGACCCACTAAGTGTTGGTGAAACTAGTCCAACTTTGGTCAAACTTAATCCGGGAAACTTGATTAGCGTTGAGCTTGTGATGATGACTGGTACGGGTCAAATTCTGGACTTGGATCTTGATAAAAATCTGGTGATGTTGAACTTCAGAGCCGCAACTTCTATCTTTAAGTCGGTTTTGGCGTTCGACCATTACATGAGCTCATATCGATGAGGCCTACGAAATGGCGTCTTAGTCAGCCAAAATTATTCATCCTTGAAAAAGTCGACTTGGGCCCTATACTAATTGTTGCTCAGCTTACGGTGAAACTTACAGTGGCGGTGGCTTGATGTTAAAAAAACTTGTGTTATTTTGTGCGGTGGATTCTGAAGACCCTGAAGGTCGTGACCAAAAAAAAAATTGAAGTCCGCGACATGAAGTAAACGGTAAGCAATGGTCGCCCGACTTAGCGAGAAGTCGCGACGTCTTGTGTAACTTGAGGAAGAGAAGTGATGACTTAGAGCCCAGATTAGGTGACTCATAAACCAAAGAAGGAAAGATAGCAGTCGTGATGTGGCAGGTGGTCCGCGATATCAAATATTGAGAACCAATGAGCGCGAGGTGCGCGACTAATCGGCGGCTGCCGAGGAACTGGTCGCGGCGAGAAGTAACAAGGTCATAACTAAACTTGAGAAAACAAAGGAAATCCAAGTCGCGACATAACCTTAAGGTCGTGACCTAGGACAGTAAACTGGGCCTTCTCTTAGGAATTCCACCTTGAGTTCTTTTTGCATTAGGCCCTTTTTTTTTAACAGTTATAAATAGACAGTGTTAGAATAGTAAAGAGAAGAAGTAACTAGTCTTCACTACTGAAAAAAGGGAGGCGAAGAGGAACTCAATGTATAGTTTAGAGTAGAATTTTCTTTAATTTTCATTTTTATTTTTTTCCTGGATCTGATTCTTTTAAATGTACAGAAACGATTAGAGATGAAATTTTATTTCTTTTATTATCTTCTTATTTCTCAGTTTCGTTGCGATTATAGTGGTTGTACGTGATCGATGATCCATTTCTTTAATCGTAATGCAGTAATTGGAACGCAGTTCTACTAGATTTGAGATACAGTTAGTTACAATATTTTATGCAAAAATATGGAGAACGTTATTTGGGTAGGAATTGACTTGCTTGGTGTCGTTTTTGAATCGATAAGTTCCCAATGGTGATGCCAGAATGCCATTTTAGGGAGGCGCCATCTTGCTCACGATTTCAGGGAGGCCTTTGCATGGCACGAGAGATGGAGATTCCTGAGTGGACATTCCATATGGGCATGTTACTCTCAAGAGTTCATTTTGATAAAATACCACTGATGGCTCGTAATTGAAGTTAGAGGAACGGAGTTAGCAATATAAGTATTAGAGTTCACCTTAATTTTAAGGAAGTTCCGAACCTGCGAGATCTAATCAAGGGAAAGGGCGAACCAATAGTTACGAAGGATGAGCCACAGTGGATTATAGAACTTTGCCCGAATCCACGAGAAGGAAGGCAAAAGATCTGCAGTCATCAAGAAATGGGTGTGAAGTATGGAGAAATAAAAATACCCAGACCTTACAAGAAAAGCATAAATACAAGTAACTGGTTAGCTCTTGATTTCGAGAGAAACAAGAGCGTCTAACCAGTGAATGTAGAGAAATCCAACTACAATAGTTAGGCAATCTTGGACAAATCCAGATCCATAAATACAATAAAGCAATTTATTTTCATGTAGGAATTGACTCTTTCATTGTAATTCATGGATAGTTTTCGTTTCTCACAGGGAACAGATTAGATCCAGTATTTTGTTCTTTATATATTATTTTTTTTCATATTATTTCATTTTCTAGTTTTAGTTAATAGTATAGGATCTATTATCTTTTAGATAAACTTTCACTATAAATTCTTTTTAGTCAAAATAGCATAAAACTTTAGTAGTTGGGGTAGTTGATCTCTAATTCTTGACAATCTCTGTGGGAACGATACCTAGATTTCCATTCAGATTTTACTACTTGTATGACCTGTGCACTTGCAGTGTCATAGACTAAACCAAATTTTAAAATCCTAAAGAATCGAGACAGAGTTATTTAATCATGCAAATTTATCCAAAGTTACATGCGTGCAAGAGAAGTGTAAGGCTCTTGTGGCTATGTGAATTTGAGGGGTTTTTGTCTATATAGAAAAGGGTAAACAAGTTTTATGGCTATGTTTCCGAGGATTGAAAGGATTGAATAGATCGATACTCTAACAAAGAAATGTTAATTTGGACCTTTTTATAAAAGAAAATACCAAAAATAGCTTTACAAGCAGTGGTTGTACCAACCATTGATCTTTAACAAGCCATGTTGAAAATAATTTTTTTTAGTTTGACTAATCCTATTAATCTGGGTGTGTTTCAAATCCAGGAAATCCTTTAATGCATAAAACAGGATTCAGACCTGTTATCAGCAAACACTGTATTGGAAAGAACACTTAGAAGCTTAAGAAAAACTAAAGAGCGAGAGAAGCATAACCATGGCATATGATGAACATGACCCGAACTGAGCAACAAAAGGGAGCGACGAGAAAGCCTCCTATTGCGACACAATGGAGGTTGCTGGAGCTATCGTCGAGGAAGAATGATACCTTGTCCAGGCAATGCCTGCGTGTGGATGCAAATAACTGACCCAGAAATCGACTTTGATAACAATGATTTTAACATCATCGGTTCCTTGGCCACCCACTAAAGACTAACGACACACAGGGAAGAGGACTCACCGAGGATGGAAAATACATTAAAGCTGAATGATGTGAAGGCTGGGGTGATAAAGTTGCATCTCTTCCCATTTTCCTTATGAGATATAGCAGCCACATGGTATGAGTCATTACTATATGGTTAAGTTGATACTTGGTAGAACTGGTGGAAGGATACTTGGGCAGGTTCTTTCCCCCATCTCTCACCTCTAAGAGAAGAAGAGAAATAATAGTGTTCGGCAGGGGAAGGTGAGCACATACATAGCACGAGAAAAGATTCGAGGCGTGAAAATGTGCTCATGCATGGAATTGATTTAAAGCAAATGGATGTTATAGTGTATCATGCCTTAAATGATACATCTAAAGACATCATTGATGCTTCATGCTGTGGAGCATTCAAAGAAAAAAGTCTTGAAATTTAGAGATCCCCAATAGGAACTTTGGCTAAGTGCAATATGAAGGCTCCATCAAAGTTTTCAAGGGGTACTTGACGGAGGAAAGGGTCATGGAGAGTGAGTAAGGCCTGGCGACTATGGAAGCAAAGTTAGATGCCATCATGCACATGATAGAATAATAGGAAAGAAAATACACCTTTGCTCATGAAATAAGAAGCGTGGAAAGAGTGATGAGAGAATGGCTGAAATACCATGAGACGCTTATGAGGTTGAGGATGTTAAGGATGTGAATGAACCAAGAAGTTATCATTTCAAGCCAAATCCTAACCTGCCCACACATTATAGTCCAGCACCGAGGAACCATGAGAATTTCTCATATAGTGGAAGGGCATTACAAGGCCCAAGGCATGGACAGAATCCTCAACGAGGATATCCGGTAGCCTGGAGTTCTACTTGGCCGGCATCGAGGGGGTGAAGAGCGAAGAATGACTATCGGGGTCATAGGAGGACTCAAACCATTTGAAGAACAAATACTGCAGTTCATGGGGGACTTGGCAGGAAGCATACCACTTCCGTGAGCAGCGTCGACTTGGAAGCTTTCAAAGTCGTGCTCCAGTATTTCGAGGGAAAAATCTGAAGTGCCTTATTGAGAAAAACTTGGAGACCTGGTAGGTAGCTAGCCACTTGGTATGCCAAATCAAAGCAAGTGTGCATTCCTAGTGACACCCAAAGAATCCAAGGACTGCATGGCCGGGTTCGGGTTAAGTGGGAAAGAAGTGGGCAATAGCAACAAGAAAGAAAGGAAAGAAAAGACTGGGGAAGAACAAGAAGAAACTGGTAAGGAAGGAGAGAAGAGCATACAGACTTAACAACCTGAAGGATGTAGTTAGCAGAAATAGAAGGAGAGAGTACCATCTTATAAACCTACAGTGCCATTTCCCTAGAGGCTTCAGAAGGAAAAAAGGGAAGAACGGTTTTCTAGATTCTTGGACATCTTCAAGAAGATAGAAATCAATATCCCATTTGCAGAGGTAATCAACCAAATGCCTAACTATGCAAAAATTTCAAGGAGATGCAGACAAGAAAGAAAGGAAAATAGGCGATGAAGGAATTAGTGAACTTGGCGCACTGCGATCTTTGTTATCGACCATAAAGCTCCCAACAAAAATGAAGGACCCAGGCAGTTTCACCATCCCCTACTTCATAGGGAAATATGAATTCAAGCAGGCCTTATGTAATTATGGTGCTAGTATAAATTTGATGCCTCTATCAGTGGTGCAGAGACTAAGTTTGGGGGGGAACTTGCAAATAACAATCCTTATTGCAAATGGTGACGGATCGATAACCGCAACCCGAGAAGGTGTTCTTGAAGATATTCTTGTCGAGGTGGGAAAATTCATCTACCTTGTGGATTTTGTTATTAGGTGGAGGAAGACACGAGTTCCTTTGCTGCTGGAAGACCCTTCTTAGCAAGCGGATCTTCCTTGATAGATGTGTGCAGGTGGTAGGCTTACTAAGGGTGGGGGAATGAAGCGTGCACTTTAATCTTAATAGGAGTTTTGGAACACCCTAATGTAGATGCGAGAAAGTTGTATGTTGTAGAAAAAATAGCCTTCTCGGTGTTGAGTTGAATTCGTATGCTCTTGACATTCTATCAATGAAATTGAGATGAATTTTGATATCTTGAGAGTATTGATTGTGTTTGCCTTCGATTTATATAACAAAGAAAGCAGTCTCAGAATGAATGAACACAATCAGATGATATATACGACCGAGACAGAAAACTGCGGCGAGGAAGCTGGTGCGGTTAATATTGCGAAAATTGCCCGGTCATTTGAAATGCGCTCTTAGAACCGAGAAAGAGAGAAAATTAGTTATCATATCAGATTTGCAGTTGAATTTGGAAAAACAGTTGCAGAAATTCTGAGATAGTACAAGGAAGCTATTGCTTGGTCAATTGAGGATCTGAAAGGTATCAGCCCCTCCATTTGTATGAACAAAATATTTCTGAATGATAATATAAAGCCACATTAGCATCAAAGGAAGTGAACTACGTGATGAAAGAAGTTGTCAGAAAAGAAGTTCTGAAATGGTTGAATGCAGGTTTTATATATGCTATATCAGATAGTTATTGGGTGAGCCCAGTACATGTGGTTCCTAAGAAAGGTGGATTCACTATGATCGGAAATGAAAAGAAATGAAGCCCCGATTCTACCAGAAGCGTGACAGCTGAGGGATGGAGGTGTGTATTGACTACAGAAAACTAAATACTGCAATAAGAAATGATTATTTTCCCTTGCCTTTCATTGATCATATTCTAGATAGGTTGATAGGACACCCTCACTTTTGTTTTCTTGATGGATACTCTAGTTATAACCAAATTTCCATTGCACCTGAGGATTAGGAGAAAACCACCTTTACATGCCCATTTGGTACTTTTTCTTTTAGAAGAATGCCATTTGGTTTGTGTAATGCTCTTGGTACATTCCAAAGATGCATGATGTGCATATTTTCGATTTGCTTGAAAGTTATGGAGATATTCATGGAGACCTGATTCGCGAGTGTATGGATCCAGTTTTGAATAGTGCCTACATAACTTAGGGACGAGTACTTGAGTGCCGGGGCCAGAGAATCTAGCTGAGATTAGGAAAAATGCACATGGTTCTGGAGAATTGTCTTAGGGCACGTGTTTCTCCGTCGAATTTGAAGTAGACCCGATCAAGGTTTCAATTATAAGAAATGCGTACCACCATGGTCGAGAATTAGAAGTTTTTTTAGGACATGTTGGATTTTACAAAAGATTTATCAAAGACTTCTCAAAAACTGCTAGACCACTATGCAGATTGCTGGAAAGAGATGCTAAGTTCAATTTTGATGAATCCTACCAGAATTCTTTTGAAGAGATCAAATCCAGATTAGTTGAAGCTCCCATCATGGTAAAACTAGATTGGAACAGAGAATTTGAAATCACGTGTGATGCCAGTGATTTTGCAATGGGAGCTGTATTGTGAACTTCTTAGCTTATGGAATTATGCCACTAGAATTCAGCTACCAGCAGAGAAAAAAGCTAAGGACTAAAGACATATACTACATCTGGGATGACCCACTGCTATTTAGAAGAGGGCGTCGATCATCGAGAAGGTGTGTACAGAAGGTGGCTTGAAGTAAAGATTTTACAGGGATGTCATGTATCTCATATGGAGGACATTTTACCTTGAGAACAAACAACCCATAAGAACAGCTGTCCCTAGATTTTATTGACTACCATTTTCGAAATTTGTTTTAATGGGAAAAGCTGACCCGATGCCAAGAATGGGATACATCGGCAAAGGCATGAAATGCTTACATGGGTGCTCCAGGGTGGTGCAATTATTATTTGATGTATGGGAATAGATTTTATTGAGGGCATTTTCAAGCTTCATTTGAAATAAATACATACTCTTAGATGTGGGTAGTATGTATCAAAATGGGTTGAAGGAACAACGTCACAGAATGATGCTAACGCTATTATTGGGGATTTTTACGAGGAGAATATTCTCGGCGGTTGGGACACGGAGACTATGTCGGTGATGGAGGAAGCAGCTTTGCAAATAAGGTTTTTGACAAACTCATGGGCAGATATGGTATCAAACACATTATGAGCTTGACTTATCATCCTCAAGCAATGGAAGCGACTAAAATTTCCACGGGGAGATAAAGACAATTCTTTGAAGGCGTAGCTCCGGCATAAGAAGGTGGTCTCTACGAAACTTGATGATGCTGCTTATGGGCATGCAAGAATGCTTTTAAAACTCCCATTAGAATGTCCCCATACAGACTTGTCTTTGGAAAACCTTGTCACCTACCTCTTGAGCTAGAATATAAAGCTATGTGGGTGATGAGCTTAAAAGTCATCTATTTTTAGTACATTTTTCTGTTTGATTTTAATGTAAAAATGAATAATTCAGATTCAGAAATATGAAGAAACTCACAAATGCGTGAATTAGGGGAGTATAAAAGAAGAAAATCGGTAAAAAATGTAGCAAGCGGCGGGGTAAATGGGAAATAACAGACGCGAGAGAGCGATTGAGGGATTGAGTCATTGATGAAGTTGTGGGTGCGTGCGATCGATCTGGTCGTGACACCGAGGAAAATTGAAGAACACGATGTTGATCGGCGAGAATCGCAGTAGAAGCGGCGAGGATTAACGGCTAAAGAGTGACGTCGCGACCTCATCATCGTAATCGGCGACATGTGAACAGGAAACTCACGGCAAGTTTGGAAGAATGAAGATGATTCCACTGAAGCTGTTGTCGCGACAGAAGACTGAAGTCGCGACATCAATAACAACCAGTGGAAGGATGCAGGAGACTTGAGCTGATGTCGCGACAACATCATTGATAATCAGCGTTTATCGGGAAAAGCGATTGAAAGCTGAGGGACTAGAGTGGATGTCGCGACACGACAATGATGTCACGACATCTTGAGCGATCAGTGGAAACCTGCAGAGTCATAATGTGATGTCGTGACATCGGGAAGACATCAGTTGAAAGCGAGGTCGATAGTTGATGTCCGCGACGTCGAGGTCGCCTTTGTCGAGGGCAACCTTGAAGCTGCGGCGTGAAATGATGTCGCGACAAGAAATTGATGTCGCGACAAGAAATTGATGTCGCGACATCATAAATGACTAGTTCAAGGCTACATAGACGTAAGTTGATGTCGCGACGTGAGATCGAAGTCGCGACATGGATGATGTCACGACAAAGCTGATCGCGGCGTGGCGGCGACTTGGGCTGAGATACTTGAATTCCCTGGCCGGGCTACATTGGGATTAGGGCTGGCGAGAAACCTTTATAAATAGGAGGCTACCGAATAGTAAAAGGAAGTCGCGGGCGCATGGAAGGAGAGATCTGGGTAACTTTAAAACTCACTTTTATTTTCTTTCTTTTCTTTTCTTTTCTTTTTTCTTTTCATTTTTTTAAATGGTGTTTCTCATTATTTTTCGTTTTATTTTGGATGAATAATGTTATCGTTTGGTGAAGGTGAATGCAAGATTTATTTTCTTTCAAGTACTATCTGGAATGCATTGAAGTTCGAACAAATTTACGGAGCCGATTATTTCGGTTTCAAGTTGTTCTTTGGTAGAATGCTGTCTCGTGTGTTCGATGAGTGAGAACCCGACTTCCATTTAGTAAGCGTTGTGATCGGGAGTGATCTTTCCTGTAGTAATTTCCAACATCTTGTTCTATTTCGGTTTGAATTTACTTGAATTATGGTTTTATTGTTTTGGATCACGAATATCAAGTTTACTATACCCGTTAAGAATTGCGTCGATACCTCGATTTCAAGGAAGTCCTCGGTGACCTGAGGAGAACGATCCACGGGAGTAATGTACATTTCTTTGAAGGTATACTAACTGGCAGTAAGGATCCTTTGAGCTTTTTGCAAGTTCACTTAGATAAATCCTCTTCTCACTTGAAGTGAAGAGCTTGAGTTGAACGACTTATCTATTTAAGCAGCGAGATTTCACCTCGGTCGGATAGTGAGGCCCGATCAGGTGTTAAGGCGAATCTAATCAAGGAAAGGTTGATCTATTCCTAATTTCGAGGAAGAAATGACTGGAAGTTGTATATCCTTGCTTGTGGAGTGCTTGGGGCCAAGTTGTGCAGTCCATAAAATGGGTATGGAAATTGTTGCGAAAAGAAAAATACCCCGACTTAGGAGGGTTCTTGTTAAAAGTAGTTATCGTTCCACTGTTATTTGAAGAATGTCGGAAGAATGAGATAGCAGAAATGTGGAAGTGGAGAGAGATCCGGCTACTTCTGAAATGCTGAACTGATTTTGAAACAGAGATAATCGAAATTTATTCAATATTAACTACAGGAATTGATCGTTCACTTCAATTGTTTCTCTTGATGTGTCTTCCTATGATAACTGTTCAGTATTCAATTCTTTTCGTAGAAATTTATTTTCATTCATTCGTTTTATTACAGTCTATTTGAATGTTCATTTCTCTTTGAATTAGTTAATTTCGACTTCATCTTTGGACACCCATATCAATTGATGGTCCAAAATAGTATGAATTCGGTAGTCGGGGTAGTTGATGAAAAATTCTTTGAGATCTCTGTGGGATCGTGTCGGACTTATATCCATTTTATTACTTGCCGACCTGTGCACTTGCAGTGTATCTTGCCAAAACCAAATTAAATGATAGATATAGGAAATTTTGGGTCGACAAGTTTTATGGCGAGTTTCGGGGGTTAACAATAGTCCTTTGGTGATAACGTCATATAAATTTGTATGTGTTTTGGTGAGAATTCAGCGGAGTGAGCCGTCAGTAGAATTTTGATTTGAGGCTACTAAAGAAGAGAGATGCTACTCCATTAAATGAATTGGAAGAGTTGAGGAATGAAAGCATGATAGTGCCATAATCTACAGATAAAAAAAAAAAATGGCATGATCAAAAGGATTTTGAGGGGAGAATTTCAAAAGCAGGAAGTCAAGTCTGTTATTCAACTCTAGACTATGACTCTTCCCGGGAAAGCTTAAGCTCAATAGGTGGACCATATCTGATAGTATCGAAGTACAATTTTTGGGGCAGTGACACTTAGAACCAACAATCATGAGGAATTCAAAGTTAATGGTCAAAGATTAAAGCACTACCTTAGAAGAATGCAAGTGGAAGGGTGATTCTTAGTTATGAATGAGAATATTTGAAAAAACATAAATACAGCAGCAGCAAGTCCAACTAAAGACTAAAAATTGAGCAGCTTTTTGGAAGGCAATCCACATCAGTTTATTTTAAGTTTTTCCCGTTATACTTTTTGTGTGAAAGTTTCTAATAGATTTGTGTAAATTTTATTCATTACTAATTGAAGAGTAAGTAATCATTTTTTTTTAGTTTTGTAGGACAATAAGGTCCAAAGGATGAACATCTACAATCAAACTTCCAATATGCAAAAGAGAGAAAAAGGGGCAGTATACTTTTCTTGAACTCATTTAAATTTTGTCTTTGATATGGCATGATTGAAAGTTTGGGGGAATTTTAGTTTATTTTTGTGCTTAAATTTTGAATCTGATGCATAATAGATGGATTTGTTGAATATTTGAATGATGAAGATGAATTTAATTGTATATGTTTTGATTGGATATGGTGAATTGAAATTGCTGTGAATTTGATTGTTAAGGGAGGCCTAAAATTTTTTTTCTGGTAGCAACAACAATTCATAACTCATGACCAAGAATGCTGGACGTTGAAACAATAAAGTAGAAAATAAAGTTGCAATAGTGAAATTGAAGTCACGACTAAAATAACTAAGGAAAGAAAATAGTAGATCGTGACATCAATTCCCTTTGTCATTGACTACATTCGGGTTGCGACAAACCACAGTTGGTCGCGACCAAAATTGTCCGATTTTGAATAAGATTAGGTTTTAAACCATTCATTTTGGCGTTCTAGCATTAAAAATAAGATTCATTGAAAATCATTAATTAAGAAGTTCGAAATTTAATGTCGCGACTTGATTAGTACCCAAAAAGTGCTATTTTGAGCCCTATTTAAGATAGGTTTTCAGTGCTTTTTGCGCACTATTTAGTACCACTGATTTTGTTTCGAGTTTGTTTTTGGTAATTTTGCAGGTTTTGTGAGCCTCAGTCATAATTTCAAGTTTGGTGTCGTATTGGTGCTAAATGTTGAGAATTCTCGGTGATTTCATCAGACCAAAATGAAGAAATGTCAAGTGGAATTGATGAAATGGAAGTTGAATTGGATGCAGGAGGCAACAGGAGGTAAGCAGGATTTTCGCTATGCATTGAAAATTCGCGTCCTGCGAAGAATTTCGCTATGCACGGACCACCTGACTGTAACACACACGGTATATGTTTTGTTATATTAGTAAGGATTTTTGGGAGCAAATGCAACTTATGCTATGATATTTTAAATTGTGATTAAGATTAGCCATCTTAATGGTTGGTTTAATTAGAGGATTAGCAAAGTGTGTTAGATTACATTTTTATGGCATGTGGGTCAATTATGCAATTAGGTAACTTTAGTGGTTTTGTTAGGGTTTGTAATTAAGTATGTCTTGAAGGACCACTTTGAAGAACTTACTAGTGGAGAGGGACTAAAGTGCAATATCCTTGTGAGCTATGTGGCATCATGAGGGCATGACACCTCATACATG
This sequence comes from Tetrastigma voinierianum, assembly GCA_016808115.1. Lineage (NCBI taxonomy): Eukaryota > Viridiplantae > Streptophyta > Magnoliopsida > Vitales > Vitaceae > Tetrastigma > Tetrastigma voinierianum. The sequence continues at coordinate 111,197 of JAEQBH010005982.1, forward strand.
CAAGGTAGGAGCTCTTGACACATGGCAAGTGCATGAGAAGAGCTTGCCATGTGCCAAGCAAACCAATTCCTCTTGGTTTTGGATGCTAGACCAAATTCTTGCTGAAATTGAGAGAAATTCTCAATTTTAGAAAGTGAGAGAGTTTTAGAGAAGCTAGAGGAGGAGAAAGGAAACGAAGGAAAGCTTGGTTTTTGGTGGAAAAAGCTCACTAAGGTATGTAAACTTGTCTTTGAAGCCTTAGTTGTATTTCTTATGAACTTTGGTTATATTATTCTAGAGTTTTGTTGGGATTACATCTAACCTGGAATTTGATGAAATGTGTGTTTGGTGGAACCTAAGTGTAAAAAACCGATTTTGTGAAGATGGCATGTGTGTGTGTATGTCCCGAGGAGGTCTTTGCGATAAGGCTTTCCCCCTTGACCCCATGGCCAGTGTTTTGGCCATAGGTTGGCCTAAGAACTCTCCCGAACTAGATGATTCTAGTTGGATAAGAAGCTAAGACCTAGCCCTTCGAATGTCTACAGAAGCAACGAGAACTAAACCCTACCATAGGAACCCTTGAATTTGAAGGGGTTGAAAGTCAGATATAGATTCTGTCCACTGAATTGCAGAGGCAGTTCAGTTTTTGAGTCATAAGTTGAGTTATATTGATCCCGAATGGGTGATTGAAAATCCTTCTTAAAGTAGACACATAGGGGGGTAACTTCATGAAGAAAGTATGGCCAAGTATGGCTCGTTTGTTCCCATAATTTCGTCAGTAAAGATGAAATGAGGACATAGATTACGTCCTACAGGAAATAGTCGACAGGTCAGGTGTGTAAAAACAAACTCTTGATTCCAAGGTCGAATGACCTGATTTAAAGAGCTATGGAAAGCTAAGAAGATAGAGAACTTTTTGGTCAAGAAAGACCATAGTGAACAAAAAACATGTATGGTTGAAGTCAAATGGTAGTTAAGAAAAAAAAAAGAAAAAAAGAAAAAGGGGGGTCTCTTGAATGAAAATTTGAAACAAGATACGAGGTGTTGTGTGTGCTGTTTGTGTTACCACAATAAGGGGTGTTAAATGTTGATATTAGTAAGTGTAAAAAGTGCTCTTGAAGGATCAAGGTTTATGTTGAGTAGGTATAAGAATATGTGATTTGAGTGGTGAAGTAGTAATAAACCAATTGGGTAATTTTATGTAACACATTGTTTGAAATTTAGAAATCTTATGACTGTTAGTGGGATCTTTGAATTGCACCGGTTTTGACTTCCTTGGGAGACTTGTGGATTTTTGAATCCAAGGAAGGTAGGGGATCTTGTAACCATCTCCTGCTTATACCATGGTTTGACGAAATTCTGTACCATTCCATGCTTGAACTGTGTGATTTTCTAATGATATATATAAATGTGTATATTTTTATATCTATGGAATTCTTTGAATTAACTGGTACATGATGTTTTTAAATATCCATGTGGTGGATGCTATGAAATTGTTTTAAGAAGCATGACATGGGTATGGGACTGTGTGAGAGGTCGGTTGATGTAGTGGACACGGGACCTGATGAATCACAGGTTATAGTCCCAGAAGGTCACGAATATACGGGATGGGCATATCCCTAGGTGGTAAGTCCCGACAATTTGTCGTTGCTATACGGGATGAGGCATATCCACAGGTAGTAAGAGATCGACAATTTGTGGATTGTTAGGGGATGATCGGCTAGTCCTAGGTGAAAGCCCAAAGAGTCCTTGATGAGGGTTGAGATGGTGGTAGTATTATGCATCCATTTGTTTCCACATCAACTATTAGTGAAAATGCTCATGTTTGAGATGTGTTGAATTATTTGTATTTTGAATTGTTTTTATAAGCGCGGCGGTATGGGATTCACTGCGGTTGTCGAACTCACCCCCATTATTCCCTCCACCTTAGATGCGAGTGCGAGACGGTTGCATGACTTGGTTTGCGGGGTTTTGCGGAGGTTGGGGGTGTGCGTCCGATAGCATCTTGGTAGTTGGGCATGCATTTTGAGGAACATCTAGTGTTATGTGGAGGTTCACACTGTACATTTTGGACAGTTCATATCGATCATGGGTCATTGTATATTTTGCTTGTGGCCATTAGTTTGGGACACTTTGTAGAAAGTTTTGGGATTTTGTGTAAATATTATTTTGATCAAGTGTAAGTGTATAGTCTTGGGTGCATTGAGGACTTACCTCAGTACAAATATGTATATATATGTTTTGAGACCTGGAGTGAGAGTTTTTAGTACGTTTCTGAGCGATTACTCAAGTGGAGTTTTGGACTCGGGTTTTGAAGAGAAATCTGAGTTGACCTTATGGTGTAGAGGCTAGTGGTAGCCCCTTTTATGCAAAAGTGTTGGATTTTTTGAAGAGTCATGTTAGGGACTCATGATGAAAAAAAAAAAGATGGTAAAATAACATAAATCACACCATGGAAATCAAGGTGTGACAAGTGCTAGCGAAATTTCACTATCATAGCGAAAATTCACTATCATAGCGAAAGTTACTGTGCATAGCGAAAATTTGAATTTTCTCTATGCCTTGTATTTACTTTATGATAGTATTTGCATAGCCAGAAGAATCATCCTTGTGTTTTGGTTCCAGGCTGATTTTGTATAATTCCAACTTTGTCCCTATTGTAATAATGTATTTTAGGTATTTTTGGTATTTCACACATTTTGGATGGCTATATAAGCCACCTTATAGCTTTTCTAACCCTAACTTTAGATTTTTTAAGCTTTCAGCCCGCAGTTTTTTTTAGGTTACAGTTTTTCTCTCTTCTCTCTCTTCTTTCTCTCATTTTCTTGGCTGCCAAACACCACCTTTGAGGATGACAACTCAAGGGATGTTTGGCTAAGCCTCAAAACCCTGAAGAGGAGGGTTTCTATCTTGGTTAATGGGGTACTACAGGTGTCATCAATTTCAAATGAAAAAGGTACAACATTTATGGTTCCAAACTTTCCAAACTACGTTTTAATGCTATTTAATGTCTTTCCTTTTGTCAATACTTGTCATGATTTAGGGTTCAATGCATTCTTAATGTTAGATGCACTGACATTCTTTAGATGTCATTTACGAGCCATTAATGGGTTAAATGCTATATTTTCAAAGCGTTGGAGACATTAAATGCTGTATATGTTTTGACTCAAAAGGAAATTGTTTAGGGTTAGTATTTAAAAAAGGCCCCAAACAAAAGATCGATTTTGGCTATGACTATATGTCATTTGCCTATCTGAGAAAGTACAGGACACATTATAACCCATTTTATCAAGCCAGTGACTGACCTTGAGTCACCATTTCACACTTGATTGCAAGAAGTTATTTAGTTAACCCGAGTGACACGAAACTCCCGCACTTTTAAGCGCCAAATCCGAAAATCCAAATAAAAAGTCTCACCATTTGAATCATGATATGAATCATTTGTGGAATGAAAACCCGTCCGTGTTCGACCATGAACCCCTTATCTTTGCCGATGGCTTGACTACGTCAGTAGGAGGAATATAGGAAAGAAATATTATTGATTCCGGATCACCCTACCGTGGCACGAATCAAATGGCGCCGTTGCCGGGGATGGTGCTAAACTACAGATTAAGAGTTTATATGTACTTGTAATCCACACTACAAGTTTTGGTGACCTTTTAATCCTTTTTGAATTTCGTTTGTAATAATTGCAAGTTTTCTTTACTTAGCATTTCATCGCACTATGTTTGCTCCTACAGCCATTAATTTTTTTAGCTAACACTCCGATCCTCGCAAGCTTTGTTTGTGTTCTTTCGCTTGGCTCCCATTTAGTGTAATAGTTGTTTATGCACCACTCGGGATAGAGACAATGTAGATCATGAAAGAGTCTCAGACACCAACTCGATCAAAGCTGTGAAGTAAGTGTGCATAGTGAAAATATGGATCCTCTACCTGAGGAACAGCAGAGTCAACAAGCTCTATGAATTCAACAACATACAGTCAACGAGGGACCATATGGCCACCCTCCTAGTGAGTGCAATCTTCGCATCATACCACCCGATGACGTGGGCAGTAAGACCCTATTGCGCCCCGCTCCCACATTCCATGGAATGGAGAATGAGAATCTTTATACTCATATCCTGAATTTATGAGGTACGCACAACTTTTGGCCAAGTGAGTGCCCGACATGGATTTGCTCAACCGAAAAGTATTCCCATTGACACCGAAAGAGGCCAAAATTTGGCTCAATTCATCGAGGCTAAGAACAATTAGGAAATCGTGGGTCGAACTCGCCGTAGTTTTTGAAGAAATTCTTTAGCACAACCAAAACCAACAGTTTGAAGATACAGATCTACACCTACTCGGCCTATGACAATGAGAAGTTTTATCAGTGTTGGGAGAGGTTCATGGAGACCATCAATGCATGCCCACACCATGGTTTTGATACATGGATGCTAGTGAATCATTTTTATGATGGTATGTCTCCACCCATGAAGTAATTGCTGGAAACCATGTGTGGAGGTGACTTTTTGAGCAAACACCCAGATGAGGCCATGGACTTTTTGAACTATGTGGCCGAAACCTCTAAGGCATGGGATGAACCGAATCCAAGGGAAGCCGAAAGAGCGAGGCCTTCGACCCACCAGAGGGTGGGCATTTATGCACTTTCCGAAGACACGGAGATGAAAGCAAAACTGACCACTTTAACCCGCAGGTTGGAGGAGCTGGAAATGAGAAGTCAGCAAGAAATGAAAGCAGTAAATGAGTTACCTGCATCTCAACCATCTTATTTTAATTGTCAGTCAAATAGTCATCCTAGGGAGCCCTGTCAAGAGCATGCCCATATCTTGGGTCAAAATAGTTTCACCCACAAATGCTCCATATGGCAACACCTATAACCCCAATTGAGAAACTACTCAAACCTGTCATGGAAGCCAAAACCCCTTGCATATATCCCTTCAAGAGTTACGTAGCATTTTGGCCTCCACTTCAACACAACAATACCGCTTCCACCTTCTTCTCCGCTGATGCATAATACCAATTTAAGCAAAGTGGTAGGCACATTCAGGAAGAACCGAAGGCTGGAATGTTCCTCGTATCTAATCAAACAATTGAGGCGCGAGGAGCCTACCAAAGCAAACCGGATGCAGTGCACTATAAGATTTCGAGGTTGTACAACTAGTAGCTACATGGTTCTGAAAAAGGGAAATTTGCTTCCCAGACACAGCAACATCAGAAGGGAGTACATGAAATAGGCTCAACCAATGATCCAAATGTAAGAATTGATGAAGTCAAAGTAGTGGTGAATTTGAGAAGTGGTAAGGAACTGAGACCAATAGTCCCGACTCTGTGAAGCCAAGACAATTCCCACGCAGTCGATCCGCCAGGAAGCACACAAGAAAAAGGAAGTGAAGACTAGTACTTCCATTCCCACAAGCCCAAAAAGAAAATTCATAATCAAACCGGGGGAATGTTGAGGTTTTACGACAAGTGAAAGTTAACATTCCTCTCCTTGATATGATCCAACAAGTCCTCGCACCATGCAAAATTAAGGACTTATGTACCTAAGTGAAAAAGGCTTCAATGTAAACAAAAGGCCTTTTAATCGAAAGCAAGCGAAGTATCATTGAGTGCAAGACTCCATGAAATATAAAGACCCGGGATGTCCTACAATCTCAGTTAATATTAGAGGCATTAGTATAGAGAAAGCATTACTAGACTAGGGAGCTAGTGTGAACCTTTTTCCATATTCCATGTACAAGCAGCTTGGGTTGGGAGAACTGAAACCCACTTCCATCACGCTGTCACTAGCCGATAGATCTATTAAAAATACCAAAGGATACCATTGAGGATGTTTTGTCACAAGTGGATGTATCTCTACTATCCAAGATTTTGTCGCATTCTGACACAGAGTTTGGGTTGAAAGGCGAGCCAATCATGTGCCCATCATATTGGGAAGGCCATTCTTGTCTACTTCGAATGCAATAATAAACTGCTGGAATGGGGTTATGAAACTCACGTTTGGGAACATGACCTTGGAACTCAATATCTTCCATTTGAGTAAAAGGCATATGCACTCAGAGGAGGACAACTGTGAAGAAGTCTGCATAATAGATACAATTCTTGAAGAACAGGCTAATGAGCAGCAAGTGCAAGATGTATTAACCCCAAAGTTATCCGAGTGCCTTGGAGAGCAACAAGAACCTCAATGCATGAGCTTAGTGCAGGGGTACTAGAGAAGGAAAATAGAAATTCTACCTCTGTTGACTGGCGGCAAACCAAAGGAACCTCAATAGTTAGAACTCAAACCTCTACCAGTTGAGTTAAAATATGCATTCCTGGAAGAAAATGGGCAATGTCCAGTTGTGATATCATCACTGCTGACCACTTCACAAGAGCATAACCTGTTGCACCTCCTCAAAAGAAACAAGCAAGCTTTCTTGGGGTGGAAAAAATTTCGATTTAAAAGGCATAAACCCAATCCCACCCATCACATTTATTTAGAAGAAGAATCTACACAAAGAAGTGCCCACAGAGAGGAGGTCAACTCTCACTTACGTAGCGGTTCGCATTGAAGTCCCTAAACCGGCCAGTAGCCTGTGATCATTTACTCCCATATCCGATAAAGACTGGGTAAGCCCAACCCAGGTGGTGCCCAAGAAGTCAGGGGTGACAATTGTGAAAAATGAAAAGGGTGAGGAATTGTCTACCCGTCTTACTACCGGTTGGAGGGTATGCATAGATTATAGGAGGCTCAATGAAGTAATAATAAAAGATCACTTCCCGTTGCCATTCATTGATTAGCTTCTTGAGAGAGTTTCTGGACACCCATTCTATTGTTGATGGGTATTCGTGGTACTTCGATAGAGATTGCACCGTAGGATCAAGAAAGACCACCTCATTTGTCCACTGAACCTATGCGCATGTGAGGATGCCTTTGGTCTTGCAGCCCCGAATTCACTTCTCGATGTATGCTTAGTATGTTCAAATGTAGAGGTGGAGCGCATAATGGAAGTATACAAGGATGATATCACTGTATATGGAGGCGATTTTGAAGAATGTCTCACTAATCTTGAGGCTATCCTGTAGAGGTGCATAGAAAAGAACCTGGTGCTCAATTGGGAGAAGTTCCATTTTATGGTTAACCAAGGAATTGTGCTAGGGCACATTATTTCCAGCAGGGGAATAGAAGTTGACAAAGCAAAAATTGAACTTATCTCCAAACTGCCATCTCCAACAAATGTAAAAACAGTTAGGCAATTCCTTGGTCATGTAGGCTTCTACAGAAGATTCAGCAAGGACTTCTCGAAGATTGCTAAAACCCTATATAAGCTCCTAGAGAAAGATGCTAAATTTGTTTGGGAAAAAGAATGCCAGGAGAGCTTTGAAGTGTCAAGTCCTATTTGAAATTACACCAATACATTTAGCACCAATCGGGCAACGCCTTTGAAGTGATGCGATGCAAGTGATCTTGCTATTTGGAGCAAGATTTTGGCCAAAAAAAAGATGGAAAACTCATGTAGTCTATCACTATGCAAGCAAAACCTGAATGAAGCACAAAGGAACTATACCACTACAGAGAATGAATTGCCGGTAGCGGGTCTACTTGCACAAATTTCGAGCATAGTCAGGTCAAGTATGATATAGTCATTTTTACAGATAATTCCGCTTTGAAATATCTCCTCACCAAAAAAAATGCCAAAGCAAGACTTATCCGATGGGTTCTTCTGCTTCAAGAATTTAACTTGCAAATTAAAGACAAGAAGGGGGTAGAGAATGTGGTGGCAGACCATCTTTCAAGATTAACGATAGCCCATGACACTCATAGCCCACCCATCAATGATAACAGATTCTTGAAGGAATCTCTAATCTTGGTGGAAAAAGCTCTAGTATTGCTCCGCATTGTAATTTCTCGCGAAATCATCGATTGGAAAGAAACGGGGATAAAAGTATTTCATTCTGCGAAATCCATTCCTATTATTGGGAAGGCATGTTTCATCTGTGCGGATCGGACCGTAAGTGTGTGCGGGAAGACAACGAGATGCAGGCCCTTTGCCGATAGTGCTGTGGTGGTCACTTTAGCCCGAAGACAACAATAGAAGGTTCTTCGGTTGGTTTCTCTTGGCAGCTTCTTGTTTAAAAGCACGGAATGTTAAGTGTGATAGATACGAACTGAAATTGTCTCGTGATATATGTTGCCTGAACGTTTGATGGTGAGCTATTTGAGTGTTTGGGGGCATCGATTTCTCATGGGATTTTCCCCACATCTTGTGGTCATACATACATATTGGTGGGGTGGACTATGTGTCCAAGTGGAGTTTGAAGCAATCACACAAAGCCAGTGACCCCTGAGGTGGTGCTTAAATTCTTGAAAGCAAACATCTTTTTCTAGTTAGGTACCAAAAGCCATTATTATTGATGGAGTTCACATTTACATAACAAGCCTTTTGTAAACGTCCAGCCAGCTAAATATGATGGCAGAAACATAGGTGGCCACCCTTACCATTCTGAAGCAGTGGTCAAGTAAGAGCTTTGCCCATGAGGATATTAAGACCATTCTAATGAATTGGTGACGAAATAAAGAAAAACGGTCCCATCAGCCTTAATTCCTTGTGGACCTACATACTGCTGCAAAACGGAATTCTTGGAATGTGCCCTTATCGAGTTGGTCTCTATGGTAAGGCGTCTTATTCGGTGGAGATCGAATATAAAGCATGGTGGAAGCTGATCAAGAAGAAGCTAAACATGGATCTAAGTAGGGCCAGGGTCAAAAGATTCCTCGATCTCAATGAGTTGGAGGAAATACGAAATGATGCCTACTTGAATTCAAAGATTGCAAAGGAAATATAAAAAAAATGGCATGATCAAATGATAAGCTGGCAGAATTTCAACAAGGGGACAAGATTTTCTATATGATTCCCAAACTCCACCTATTTAGAGCAAGCTCAAATGCGATGGATAGGTTCATTCATAGTTCAACGGCACACCCAATGGTTCGATTAGACCTACACTCAATCCAAATGATAATAGGGTGATAAATTTAATGGACGGAGGGTGAAGCCCTATGTTGTCTGACAGACGTCGAGGAGAAAATTCTCTTCTTTGAACCCTCCTTAGATCCAAACCCACACATTTAAAGGGTGGCTCATCTTCTGTCTCGAAACCACTAATTTAATTTGCTTAGTTTTATGGATTTCTTTGTTTTGCATTTTTGTAATGTCGGTATTTGGCATTTGATTTTTTTTTGTTTGTGCTATCCTTTGCAATAGCATCAACCTTTGAGGATGACCCTTCTCCACGCCACCGTGTTTGCGGAGAATGCGGTTCCATCCTCACGGCACCGATCCCCATCGTCCGGTCAATCAGAGTAATGTTCATATTTTGGAATTTAGTTTCTTGGTTGCTTACGACATACCTGCCGGTGCCCAATTAGTTTCTTTAATGTTGAGGATTGCTTTTTGTTATACCATTTGTTGTGTTTACTACTTGCCTTTTTGTTGAAGAATTGAAGCCTGTATCCTACCAATGTTGAGCAATTCATGCATGATTTAGTTTTTGTCGATTGAAGATCAGCATATTCGACCTTAGACATCCTTTAGCTAAATTCTGTTGCACATCGAGTTTGTTTCAATAGGATTGGCTTCTCCTCTTTCACTTCTGGCAGAGCCTTAGATCATTGGCTTTGACCTATAATAGGTTTGTGTTAACCGTAAGAAGACCAATGAAGTCTTCCTGAGTGAAAAGAAAGAAAAATAAAAGAAAGAAAAAAGAATAAGCGTATTTGTGCCTTGAAACTCGGAACACGGTCAGAGGGTATATCTTGAAGCACTTTAAAGTGATGCCACTAAGCCTTAATTGGTTGGGGTTATCGACTTAGTGTTTGCTACTGCGAAGGTGGATGGGTGGAGTTTAGTAGGTTGTAGGTGCTTAATTTGAAGTCATTCAGTCGGGAGTGAAACACAGATTTGTGGTCGGTTAATCCTTTTGGCTTGATGCCCTAAATCTTAGTGGTTGGGATCATCGGTGGACCCGTTACCGAGACTTTGGTGGGAAGTGAGTTTTTAGCATTGCATCCTACAATATAATCAAAGAAATAAGAGTGTATTTGGTTTCTGTTAGGTTGGTCCAGCAGTTTAAGGCCATGGTGGTAACGGTTGGGGGGAGAATAGCTTTGCAACGATGACTCGAAAATTTGGTCACCCTTAAGAACATAGATTGGGTGGAAGTTTAGGTTGACTTCAACGGAACCCGATGTTGCCCTAAAACTTGTTCTTATATGGCATTGTTCTCTCATGATGGTTTTTGTCTGAGAGTCTAAATTGTTCATCATTGAAGCAAAGTCTCTTCTACACTTTGAACAATATACACTTTTGTAAGCACAACATGCATACGCTGGTTGTTTTAGCATTGCTAAGGGACCCCATCAGCGTGTCGGTTAGAGTATCGAGTTAATACTTAAAGTGCTATTTTGATCCCTATTTAAAGATAGGTTTTGAAAGTGCATTTTCTTGCAATAATCATATGAATTAGGCAATTGACATGTGTAGAATTATAGTACCAACGATTTGTTTCGAGTTTTGTTTTGGTAATTTGCATTTTTCTGACTGGAGTCATAATTTTCCAAGTTAGAGGTGTCGTATTGGTCTTCGAATATTGAAATTCTCAATGATTTCATCGGGGCGAGAAATGAATAAATGTCAAGTGGAAGCTGATGAAATGGAAGTTATTTGGATGTAGGAGAGGCTGGCGAGGAGGCAGGGATTTTTTGCTATGCATTGCGAAAATTTAGCAACCATAGCGAATTTAGCAATCCTGCTAAATTTTGCTAATACTTACTGGGATTTTAAATTAAGCTGGCGAATTTGCGGCTGTCATAGCGAAAATTGGCTATCATAACAGCGGATTGCAGATGCGCCAGAAGGAATTTGAATTTTCTCTATGCCTTGTATTTTCTCTATGATAGCGAAATTCAATGCATAGCGAAAATCATCCCCCCTGTGTTTTGGTTCTAAACGACCTCGTTTTGTATAATTCCTTTGCCTATTGTAATGTGTGTTTTAAGGCAATTTTTGGTGTTCACATATTTTGGATGGCTATATAAGCCACCCTTATAGCTTTGTAACTTCTTTGGATTTTTCAAGCTTTCAGCCCTTGATTCTTTTTAAGGATTCTGATTTTTCTCTCTTCTCTCTCTTCTTTCTCTCATTTCTTGAGCATAAACACCGCCTTTGAGGATGACAACTCAAGGGATGTTTGGCTAAACTCTAACCTTAAGAGGAAGGGTTTCTAAGCAGTTATTAAGAGATTTTCGGTGTCCTCGATTTTAAAATGAAGCAGTACAACATTTCCATGGTTCAAAAACTTTCAAACTAGGGTTTAATGTTATTTAAAATGTCTTCTTTGGTCAATACTTGCCATGCTTTGGGGTTGAAAGCATTCTTAATGTCGTCACTTGACATTCTTTGGATATAATTTACGAGCCATTGAAATGAGGTTAAATGCTATGTTTTCAAGCTGTTAGGACGTAAATCTTTCGATTATATGTTTGACTCAAAAGTGTTTTTAGGGTTAGTATTTAAAGCTAAAGAATCCGGTTTGGCTATTCTTATGTGTCATTTGCCTGGCATCACGAGAAATTACGATGACACATTTATAACCCCATTTTATCAAGCTAGTGACCCAAACCTTCAAGGTCACCATTTCCACACTTGATTTTAAATTTATTTCGAAATTAGCCCGGTGGACATAACTCCCACTTTTAAACGCAAAATCCGAGAAATCAAATAAAGTCACATCATTTTTGAATCATGATATGAATCATTTGTGGAATGAAAACCCGTCACGTGACCCTGCTACAGACAGCTATCATGGCGTAACCATTTCTGACGGTAGGAGAATATAGGAGGAAAAATATTGTTGATTTCGGATCACCTAAATTAGCGCGAATCACGACTTTATGTCTGATGTGACATTCGTTTCAACTTCCATTCAAATTTCCATTCAACTTTAATTCATCCAAACCTTTCCATAAAAATCCATTGTTTTGGTCATAAAACCCTAAAACCAGTCTGAACAAGTCGAAAATCAAAAATCTTCGATAAAACAACAACTCAAGATGACATGGTAAATGTAATAAACTTATTAATGAAAATCATGTGTGTGAAAATATCGAAGTAGTGGGAAGAGTTAGTTGGAACCTCAACACGAGGAAGATAGGCACACAAAGAAAGCAACGAGATAATAGAGGCTTAGTTTAAAAATTCAAAGAAATTTGTGGAAAAGTCTTGTTTGATAAAAGGAATTTGTGTCTGCGAAAAAGGGTTTTAAATGAATTTCCCTCCGTTTTCGGAGAGTAAAGAGAAAAAGAGGTTGGGGATTCTTCTGCGAGCACAAGGCGCCAGGATTTTTGTCTCTTGCCAGGGAATTTTATGCAAATATGGTGGGCATGAAGGAAGGTTCAGTTTATGTGAGGGGTGTTTTGGCACCTCTCGGAGATAGACGGATAAATGAAATGTTTAAATTGAGATATTTAAAGCATGGGTCGAAGTATAAGAAGTTGGTGGAAAGCCTTTATGAAAAGATGCGAACTTGTTGACTATGGGAGGAAAAGGAAAATGGGGTCATGAGGAACCACGCCACGCCATCAAAGGAGCCCTCATTGAAGAGCAAGGTTTGGTTTTTACTTCATATGTTGCGTAATAGTTCCTACAAAAACATCTTTGCTTAGTGAAGCGAGAAGTCATCATTTTATATTCCTTTTTGAAAGGATATAAAATAGTTTGTAAACATCTGATTCGAAGAGTCCATCAAGGGGATAACACCACGATAACAGAGAGGGTTGATCCACTCACCCTACCACTATCACAGACTTTGTCTACGGGTGGGTGAAGGAAACGTGGGAAGAAGAAGATAAATGCCCTCGGGTGTCCCCTTTGACCCTCGCGGGTAACCAAGGAGACCCTAAAGGAAAAGCAGGAGAAAAATAATGGAAGTGACATTTGGCTTGAAGCAATTACCGATTGAGAAAATGGGAACCAATAGGAATGGAGGCAATACCGAGACATCCATCGATGTAACGAAAACACATTACGGGATAAGCCCTTTTGACCAATTCTTATCCTAAGGTACAAGAACATATGTACAATCGAGAAGGATCGAGGAAGCGATGAAGATAGCATAGAAAATATGGAAATGCTGGGATCGACGAAGGGATGGAAGAGAAGCGAAATGGGGAAAGAGATAGAAAGAATCAAAGAAGATTTTTAGAAGCTACAGCTAGAAAGAAGGAGCAGATGTGGGAGCAAGTGGAGCTGGAGAAGAAGGTGGAAAGGAGGCTATGGGAGAAGAAAAAGTGGCGGAAGATGAATGCAAAGATGGGAAGCATTTTACAACAATCAGTCGGGAGAGGTGTAGATCTTATCAACATGCGAAGAAGGAAGCGAGAGAAAATGAGGCTAAAATGCTCAGCGAAAAGAATAGAATGAAGGTTTCAAATATCTATGGGCTTGATTCAAAAGAATTTGAGAAATTAATGAAGGATATAGAATCGTGATTGGAGGACAATGATAGTATAGAAGAAAAATAAGTTTGGAGTGCTTGGACTTGTTCCCGATGAAATTGTCCAAAAGCGCTAGAGTGTTCTAAGTTAGAAGGAATATTGAACGATTTGGGAAGAAGCAAGATTATCATCAATATAGTGCGGTATGATTGAAATGGCACAAAGGCAAAGAAATTCCCTCTACATTAAGCAATGCGAGATGAGAAATTTCTCAAGTTGATCGACATGGCAGTTTTGATGTAGATCCTCTAACATTATACCCTAAAAACTCTGAAAGGCAGAAAGGAACTTAAAATTTCCTAGCATGTTCTCAATCTCTACATTCCAAAAATTTTTAATAGAAATCCATTTTGTTCATCCAAATTGTCTTATGTTTTATTGCATTTTCATTTGATAGTTACCTTCTTTACTTGATGGATTGTGTTTGCATTGTTGAATAAAAAATTTGATTGTGAATAATTATGTGATGTTTAACGAATTGATATATTGGAGAAATTGTGTGCTTGTGCCATTTCTTGTTAAGCATGAAAATTATGAAAACCTTGCCTGAAAAATGAACAATTATGTTTTTCTCCCAAAACTTAAAAATGCGGGAAAAATAAAACTAAAAATTAACTAAAGCCCGGAATCAGGTAAGTCTTATTTAAAATCAAGTTTGGATTAGAAATTGGAAAAATTAATATTTACGAAAGAACAAATAGCAGTTTGAAAGTGTGTAAAATAAACAATGAATAGAGAGTAAAGTCTTGAAGAAACAATACACTTGGTCAACAAAACTCATGAAACTTTGAGAAAATTAGAACATCTTAAGGAAATTCATGACACTAGAGTCATGGTCCTATAACTTGTTAAGATTATTGATTGAGGCTAAATCTTGGGTAAAACGACCAACAAGGAAATGATAGGGGCCATCCTTATGATTGAGCTTTTCCAAGCCAAACCCTCGATATATGCTAAAGCATAACCTCTGGATTCCGTATTTGAGCAGAACAAGCCTAAATTCTTCAAATGAATAATGAAAGCACGAATCCCCTTCATACAATAATCCTATAGCAAAAGAGCCCAAAGTGTCCGAGTTCCAACACAAAAAGGTCTACTATGAAGGAAGAAACTAGCTTAGGGGAAAAATATTTCTAAATATTACTAGGTAGGAGGAGAATAAATAACTTTAATTATTAGGGAAAAAGAAGCAGAAATTGATGAAAAAGGGGAATAAGTTTTGTCTTGTGACCTATTTCCTTTGAACAATTAAGCTCGTAGGGGTGTTTTAACACCAAGTACCCTAATGCAAGTGGTATGGGGTTATGACCGAAGTTCTCAGGGGTGATATAAAGCCTAGAAGACAAAACATTGCACTATTCCCGTCATTAAGAAAACATAAGCCAAAGGAGTTCTAGAACAAGGGAAGCCTTTGAATAAAGTGCAGAGTAAATCAAAAATGCAATAAAAATATTTCAAAAAAGATGGAATCAAGCCAAGATTGGGGAGAATACAAGTGCAAGAAAGAAAAAGGATAATTTGGAAGGTAATAAGTACAGAAAAGCGGAAGCTGGGTGATTTACAACTTAAATCTTACATTATCTACCCAATTACCTAAATGACATTTACAAGCACAGAAAGACTATCTTGCTGATCTTGAAGGTTGAATTTACCATTAGTAAAGATCAATATGAAAAGCAAAACCTATGGGACTTTGATAAGCTTGTCTAAGAGACTGGGGAAGATTAACTAAATTACATGAAGAGAGGAAAGAGTTGAGAGGCACCTTTGAACAAGACATTGAATAATTGTTTATATACATTGTTTAAATAATATATTTGCCTTAACTAAGTAGGAGACCATTCCTTTTCTTGAATCCTTGAGAACTAAAATGATCTTGCTATCTCTATTTCAGGATTGAAAATTGGAATAGAAATACTATGATGTAAACATAAAAATGTGTGAAATTTAAAACACCATTGTTTAGGACAAACAATTCTTTCTTTTCTTTAGCAGGGACAAGCAAAATTTTAAGTTGAGGAATTTGATAGGTCAAAAACTCATTTGATTTTAATCAATTTATGAGCATATTACAAGATTAATGTGGTTGTATGTAGGAAATGTGGATATTTCTCCAATTTTAATTTTTCAAAAGTACAAACGAGAAGTGAAAATCTAGCAAAAGCGAGAAGAATCGACTCGTAAGAAACTAAAAGTATGATAAGAAAAATCAGTCCACAGAATGGAAGCTCATTTGTTAAGTCATTTCCAGTCGCGACATCCGCAAAGATAAGTATTGAGGAAGAAATAGAAGACAACAACTTAAGCAGTCGTGACAAATTTGATTGCGATTGTGAGAATGATAAGCAACAGTGAAAGGAAGGTTGGGCAGGAAGTGTTGTTGAGACTAAGGAATTATTCAGAAAGTAGAATCTCGGGTGGCATTTGACACTACTTTCTGATGTCGGCGACGACATTGAATATGGCGAGGTTGCGATGTAAATGCGAGGTGCGACATGGTTATCAGTGACCATAATGGCAGTCTCTGCAAAAAAACAGAGGTTGAAACTAGTTTTAAATGAAGGGCTCCATTTGAGGGTGGCGACATGAAAACGAGGCTGGGTCTCGGCGGAAGGGTGATTTATCAATTGACTAGGATGAAAGAAAAAAAGGGAGTGGCAGCAGAACAGACAGTCTATGCTAAGCGAGATTCGCGACCACTTTGTCCATCGAGACCACAAAACGATGAAGCTGCGACCGCTCATTCGGTGGCAACACAGAGAAGAGCCCGAGCATAAATCCGGTCCTAACTCTTTCAGAGCAATTGGACGCATCCACGAACAAGAGCAACGTGAGTCGTAACATCACTGCCTTGATGTCGTGACAAACTTTCAAAAACACTGTGGAAGAAGGTAGAGGCCATGACAGGTCTGCGACCTTCGAAAAAGAAAGTCACGACCTAAAGTGAAGCGGTGAAACGCAGTGGTGCGTGACTTCAGAGCTAGTTATTGGCGTGCGGTGCAAAAAGAAGTCGGCTGGGGCGATTGTGACTCAAAAACGAGAATAAGGGAGAACCAGTAAGTCGGTATGAAGTAGTGGTCCGCGACATCAATACCGAGAACTGGCGAATGTAGTTCTGGCCTGAGATGTGGCGACCACTAATCCAAATGGCTAAGCAGAAACCTCAGTGCCAGCGAAATGGTAAGGTCTTGAGCTAAACAAGTGGCGAGAAATCCGAGTCACGACATCTCATGAGGTCGCGACACCGGGCCACTCTTGGACTTCTTTTGGAATTCCACGCTAATAGTGTTCTTTTGCATTGCGACCATTACATATTTTGACGGTCATAAATGGGCAATGTTAGAGATAGTAAGTAGCTTCAAAAGTCTTACGCTGCTTAGAAAGAGCTGAAGAACTCAATGTATAGTTTAAGTACAGAATTTTCTTTAATTTCATTTTTATTTTTTACTGAATTGATTACCACGCTAAACGGCTGCGAGAGAAGCGATTAGAGCTCACATTTATCCCATTATCTTTTTAAAATTAATCCTGGAATTTTGATACAAAGACTAAATTAATTGAGTTTCGTTTTTCTCAGTTTCATTGATTATAGTGGATTTGTATATTCGGTGCTCCATTCTTTAATATGTCACGGTAATTGGAGCATGAGTTCTCTGGTTGAATATGAATTAATTCTGAGTCTTTTTCTTTAAAAATATGGTGAGGCGTTGACTGGGTAGGGTTGACTTGATTGGTGTCATTTTTTTAGATCGATGAGACACGTGGAAATCTTGTCACATTTAAGTTGTATCTTGCGATTTCCGAGGTGCCTCTGTGTGACATAGAGATGAAGGTCACGAGCTGAGAACGTTCTTATGGGTGTGTTAAGCCGCCATTGATGATAGAGCTAATGACTCTGAAGTTGTTTTCTCTATCACCTATTCTTCCTTCGTGGGGTTAAGAGGAGCATTTGGCTGTGCAAATGATGAAGTTCACCCCCTAAATCTACTAAGGGAAGTTTGACTACATTATACGAGATCTAGTAAGAAAGGGTGACCAGATGATGGAAGGATGAATACCAATTATGTTGTGAAACGTTTTAAAAATCCTGAGAAGAAGGCGAGATAAAATAGTCTGCTCCCGAGAAATGGGTGTGATAACGAGAAGAAAAATACCATATATTACAAGAAAGAAAGAGGCCTGGCGCGAGGTTGAATCTTGATTTGGGAAGCTTGAGAGCTTCTAACCCGGTGAATGTGAGAAAAAATCAAGCACGTAGTTGACGATCTTGAGACAGTCGGTCCGTAATCTAATAGAAACGATTTATTTTCATGTAGGAATTTATTTCATTGTAGTCATGGCAGTAAGCTTTCGTTTCTCATGGAGGCGATGAGCTTAAAGTCATCATTTGCACAGTTCATTTTTTGTTGATTTTCATCTAGAAATGAATAATTAATATCTGAAATATGAAGAAACTCTAAAATTATTAGGGGAAGAAGAAAAGTGAAAATACAGCAATAAATTGGAAAAGAGTACGGTCGAGATAGCGAATGACGAAAACAATTGTTTGATTCATTGAAGTGCGGATTTTGGGGTTTGCCGTCGGTCCACGGTCGCGACACCAAGAGAATTATGAGAGGAATTTGTGCGAGAATTGCGACCCGGTAAGTGCGGATAAGCGGTGAGGTAACCGGGGCTAAAGGAAGAGCGACGTCGCGACAACATGTTGGTGACAGAATTGATCGCCGTGACTAGGGATAAGTGACAAACGACATGAAGCTATGAGAGGTTTGGGTGATGGGATTCGCTGGAACTCGAATTTGATGTGTGACGATTTGAAGTCGCGACACCGATAAACTGCGGAGGGCTAAGATATAAGGCGATGTCTTTGACGTGAGATCGGTCGTGACATCGGGGGGCCCAGGTTGAAGCCTCTAGACCCTGTGATGTGCGACGAAGTTGATGTACGACGCATCCGTAACTGGATTGAAAGACACAAGTGGTGACAAGATTGAAGCATGAAGTGATCAGTTGATGTCGCGACAAGGTATTGATGTCAGGAAGATCAGGAACGTGGATAAAATTACAGTTGCGACAAGTGGAAGCGCCGATGTCCGGATGATGTCGGCGACAAAGTTGATAGCAGCGACATCATGAACATAAGTTGAAACACGCAAAAATGCTTTTTGGTTGATGTCGACAAAGAGAGATTGATAATAAGCGACATCCGAAGACAAGATTAAAGGCACGGAGCATAAGCGATGTCTGGCGGTGGATCGGTAGAGCGCAAGAAACACCAGTTAAAAAAATCTGCGAAGCCTTGGCTTAGATGTCACTGACAAAGAGATTGTTGTGGCGACACCAAAACAACGGTTGAAAGCTCCGAGAACTAAGTTGAAGTGGCGACAAGTGGATGTGGCGGCAGCCGGGAACTTCGTCGGATGAAAGTGAAGAATAATGGCTAACATCCACGACAAAGGGCAATAGCCATGACATGGGAAAGTGAGAATCCACGACACAGAACTTTGCTTTCGGTTGAAGATTAAAGCTTCATAAAATAAAAATCAGCGACAAGATATGTGATGTCGACATCGGGCGACCAGTCAAAGATGCGAGAGCCATAAAGCGTGCGACAAGATATTGATATCGCGATAACATGAACAATCGATTTAGAAGCTGGTTCTATAAGATGATGTCTGACGAGAGATTGATGTACGCGACATACGAATATCGATTGGCCGAATATGACTCGGCGGTCGCGACGAGGTATCGGCGTCAGCGACGTCGAGAGAAAACAGTGAAACAATGACGGTAGAGAAGGTATCGCGTGAAGATATTGATGTCGACATCAAAATGACCGTCTGGGATTACATGGTAAATTCAAGAAGATTCGCGACCGCAGGTTTTACTTGTCGTGGCCTCATCGATATCGCGACATCAATTTTCTATGTAACTGGGTTGGTCATTTCTTGATGCCGCGACATCGATATCTTCAGCCATCTTCTCGCGTGCTGGCAATTTCAATTATTCTGCGATAGCCGCGGCGTCGTCTGCTCGACTCGGCCGAGTCTGCCGGTCTTCAGCGATAATGCAGAATAATGCGCGACATCGTCTCTTAACCGATACATCGTGTATAAGCTGCAGGCTTCGGCTGGTGACCATGTATGCATTTATCAATATCTTGGCGCCCGTGCTGCTGGCTGCATCTTTGATACGACCAGATCGTGTTCATGACATCAACGCAATAAGCGGCGCTATGGCTTCGCGAGTCTTGCCGCGACCGACATCAACTCCACGCGCCACATCGTGCTTGCCAAGTGACATTCTGTTATTCTCGACAGACTACCGTCAGCCAAACATCGAAAACTACTAACTCGCGACCTAACATCTGAACAAGCTAATTCTTTTTTGTTGTCGTGACAACAATCTCCTGTGGCATCTGAAATAAGCTTGCAGCGGAGCCTAGCGGTTTCTCTTTGATGACATTCGTCGTATTTATCGATTTAAGTCTTTGGAGTTTTTAACGTCTTGTGCGACATCGAAAATGCTGTGGCGCGACTGGGATTTCAACTTTGCTGTTCATGATAACCGCGTTATCGGCTCTGTCGCGGCATCTCGGTGCGCGCATGCTGCTGCCGCCGCGGCGCTCATCTGGTTGCTGTTTTAACGCTCGGCGACATCCTGCAGCCAGCGTTTTATCCCGGCGATCGCCGTCTGTCACCACTGTGTCTTTCAACAGTTGCTGTGCTCGCGACATCAAATGCCTCGCGGCTGCTCGCTTTGCGAAAACTTGGCCCGAGTGCGATAATCGCGACGCCGTCTCGTCAAATAACATCGGCGCGACTCTCCGTTGTTTGCCGATATGCGGCGCCGGTCTTTGTCGCGATCAGCGATTTCGGCATTTCGGCGGTCAAGCGCCGCAGCTTCAGGTAACTACCGGCCGGCGACGAGTCGCGACTGGCATCAATGCTGGCAGCGACTGCGATGGCGCCGCGACGTGCGTTCTGCGCTGCGATTTTCGCTGCGCCTCGCGGCGCTGCTATGCGCTGCGTCGAACCGCTGCGGTGTCGCGACGCGAGGCGACGATTGCAAGCCAGCTGCATCGGCGCGGTCGGCGGTGTTGCACTGCGCCGTGAAAGCACTGTCCCGCGTGTTTCTGCGCTCTGCCTTTCTGCCCAATAACTGACGCTTTGAGACTCTTCATTTTTACGTATATTGATTATTCATTCTAGGCAATCAACAGAAAAATGGCAAAATAAACGACTTTAAACTATCAAGCTCCCAAACTTAAATTTTGCTTGTCTGGCGAAGAAAAAGAAAGGAAATTGTTTGTCCTCAAACAAAGGACATTTTACATTTTGTTTTGATTAAGAGGATTAATTTAATTGATCTACAAAGATTGCATTGTTCTCTGTACATCTAGCTCAAATTCCAGTTCAAAGTTGGTTTTGACTCTGTAAAGTATACAAAACTAAGCTTCATTGAGGTATCTCCAACAACATAATCATTGGATCTGTTGAAAGATAAATTATTTTCCTTTCTCTTCTTCATAATTATTCATAACTCCACAGATTATGGGTTTTCTTGTTTATTGCTTTAAATTCCATAAGCTTGTTGTTCATAATGATCTCTCTCCACCTAGTATTGGTAATTCCACCTTTTAAGATCAATCAGGTCTTTTGGGCTTCTAATGTTAGGCTTGGGTAAGGGTATGATAGAAAGGGACTTTTAGGTCTAGATTACCCTGGACTTTTTCTCTCTTCTTTCTCACTACTACCCCCCTTTTTCAATTCCCCCAAACTTCATGTTTGGGACATCTCTTTGATTCCTTTGTTGTTGTATTCTCCCATTTCTCATTTGTAAATCAAGCGAGGAATTTCTTTTGTTTGTCATCAATCGGGGATAGTTAATGTTTTACCTTCTTAGGCTTTCTATACCACATATCGGAACTTTGGGTTGAAGTAACTCCCATACCGAGATAGCATTAGATTTTGGTGTTGAAACACCCCTATAGAAACTTAATCATTCAAAAAGAAGTTAGGCCACAAGAAAGTAAACATACCCTTTTATTCATTACATATTTTCTATTGCATTTACATTTTTTGACCCCTTGCCTCTTTCATTTCCCCTTTCTGTCTTTTCTCCTTGAATTCTTTTAAAAAGAAAAACTCTCCCAAACTTGAATTCCTTCTTCCTCTTTCAGTTCTTGGGTAATCACAGGTTCTTTACTAGAGGATTGATTCTTTTTGGGAAGGTCAGGTTCAGGCCATTTGATTTTTAAGGAAATAAGGCTTGATTGAGCAATTCACGGAACTAAGGTATATGCCTTGGCATATAGATGAGAATGGCTGAATGGCTCGAACTTTCAGAATGCTTTACATGTCATTTCTTGTGGGTGGTATCACCTAGGATTTACGCCTCGATCAATAATCTGGCACAGTTTTAGAGAATCTTGGGTTAGCTATTGTTATTGACCATGAGGAGTTCCTTGATTAATCCTTGTTGATGAGTAGTTAAACCCTTTAGTATCCAACAGGTTCCTTGACTCATTGTTCATACTACAATCTCAAAAAATATGTTTTGTTCCTTCAGTTTCATTACTTTCCTCTATTAGGACTTAACATTAAATTAAATCACATTTGTATTTCAATAGGAATTTGTTTTCAGTGGCCCTTGTTTTGTCTTTTGTTGCCGGCTAACTCCACAAAATGATTTGCCTCATTTATTTCAACATTATGACATATCAGCAATTTTTATTCTTGAACTGAATAATATGTTACCCATTTATGGTACAAGCAAGAAACAACATTGAAAAAACAAGTTCGAAATACTTTTACAACAATTCAATACAGCTTTCATAAATTTTATTTAAGATTCAATTTATATTTGTTGGATACCACGGTGATGTGGATAAGGATAGTAAAGAAGGTTAGGTAAGGAGAAGGTCTATTTTTTCTTTTTGGAAGAGGTGGCAAAAATATTAGAGATCCAGAGTCACAAAGTATTCAAATGAAATTTTGGGAATAGAAGAATTTCATTCCGCTTCTTTCTTCCACCTTCTTGGTTTCCTTTCAATATGTTCTTCAATGACAATCTCGTAGAATCTGCTTTCTTGTTAGGTACATCCTGCCTCTTTGAAGTCATTAATTGTTTCTCCATTTCAGTCATGACTTCCAGGAATTTGAAGATTGTTTGCCAATCGGAATCTGGTACCGCCATTCCTTACTGCATGGGATTCGACTCAATACTTGCATTCTCGTTCGGTTTGTTTTCCGACTCCTCTATAGAGATTTGTATGTGGCGAAACCTTTTATTTGTCCCCCAAATTTGGTGTCGTATCTTTATCTCTTTCTAACAATGCTAGGAGTTGAGAATCAGATCAAGCGCTTGTTATAAAAAGCTTCGTTTTAGTTTGAGTTTCAAGACAGATCGTGATCTCTTTCCTCCATTTTTCTCGAACTCTTCTTCGCCGTCAAATACTTTTCCTAACTGCCTCTTTTCGGCTTAGTTCTTCTTTCCAATCGTTGTTCTCTTCTTTCAGATCTCCACCTCATGCTCCCTTTCTTTCTCTGTGTACTCTTCTTCCTAATCGGCTGGCTCCTTCTTTTTAATTCTTTTTCGTACATGCCTTCTCTGAATTCTTGTTTTAAGTTCCACTCTTTCTTCCTCTTTCTTCTTATCTTCTTCTGCATGGCACGAGAGCCTGCACTGAGTCGTTCTCTTTGTGCTCCTCAGCTTTCTCCGTGTTGGAAATTTCGCTTCTTACAAGTAGGAGAACCGCCAAGGGAATGGAGAGGTCTATCGGGCAAAATTTCATCCCGCCCTTCATCATCCGCAAACATAATCGCGGTTGTCGTGGGAGTTCTCCGGTGCTCGCTTCTCCCGATCGGGCCCGAGTCTCTCTTCTTGTCCAAATTGGCTTCACTCCATTGCTCTCTATCAACACTCCCTTTTCTTCCTCGGTCTCGCCCCTTGCCAACTCCCGTCGGCGATGCAAGCCTCGGGGGGACTCTTCTTCCGACTTCCAAATCTCTTCTCACCCCACCCTTCAAGCATAGAACTCCGTAATTGTTGGCCGGGCGGGAAGCAAACCTCTTTGTTCTCTATGATACCTCATTACAGAGTTCTCAGATAACTCCTATATCGATCTCAGACTCCCTGAGTATGGCATACATCGCATGTTTTCTTGTTCTCTCATCAGGCAATAAATGTTTTGTTGGAACCAAACAGACGCTTAAGAAGTAGAACCATACCTTCGTCTCATGAGGCTTCCCTGTCTCACTCCCGCTTCTTCTCCGTCTAACCGCACCCTTCAATCGCAGCTTTCTAGCAATCTTTCTAAAATTTGGCTCTTCCAACAGCTGAATTTGGAACCATGTTTGTGCACTGCCATGCCATAGCCCGTTGATGGTGGCCTCGCTTCAGATGAGACCTGCATCTCTAACAAAACAGCTCCATCCTTCCTTCCTACCATATTGAATAAACTCCCTCACCAAAGGTCAGATACCCCGGCTAAAAGGAGACTCTCCCATCCTCTCTCTCGCTCTATCATCTCCCTTGAAAGGGGGTCACTAGGGTTTTGAATCTCTCCTGTAACGAAACCCTTGTTAGCATACTACTTCCACTCGGGAGTAAGCTTCATCCGAGAGATCAAATCTTCTTACTTCTTCCTTTATCCTTTCCTAACTTTCTTTCCTTTCCCAAGTTTTTTGCTTAAACTATCTGAGCTTCTCGTGTTTCCGATGGTACTTCCCGTTTGTTCTTCCCGACGACCTCTAACTCCGTTCTCCGACGAGTTTCTTCTTCTCCGATTGTCTGCGGTTCCTCATTATCTCGTCTGTGTTCTGTGAATTGTGTGGAATTTCAGCCATTAGAGCAAGGAGAGAAGAGCTTTTCCCAAGGTTTGGAATGCTAGGGCTTTCTTGAGGTTGATTTCGTGAGGGAAGTAAGGCGAATGGTTATGGGTTGGAGGAATGATAGCCTAACAACAAGAACTCAATCAATGCTCTGCATTGATTACTCAATAAGACCGTCGCGACTTCAATTTCTCGGGCTTCTTCCCTTTATTAATATCATTAAATTTGTGGTTTTTTTTTTAAATATAGCTGGGCACATGTCGCAATTTATGTCACGACATACCTGGGGTGTCGCGACAATTCAGGGTCTTCCAGGAATTTTTTTAATGTGGCGACAATCTTTCTCCAAGTTGAAACTTAATTCATTGTCGCGACATCACAGTGGTGTCGCGACATGAATCTCCTTTCCCTAGTACTCACTAATTGTTCTTTCTAAACTGGTCACGACATCAATGTTTTGTAGGACATTAGCTTTGTCACATAACCCTTCACTGACTCAAATTAAATTCAATGATTTCAAAAGCTTTGAATTCTGTTATTGTTCCTAACCAGTTTAGGCATCTCCTCAGGCATATTTCAAGCAAAGATTTAACAATTAGTTCAAATATATCTACAGAATTGGGTTAGAGAGAAGGTTTACTCCTTTTTCTCCCCCCGCGTGACTCTTTCAAGTCAGCTGAATTATTCTCAGAAATACTTCATATTCAAGTCCTTAACCCTTTCGTAAGATCACCGCAATATTCAAGAAAATTTAATTAAAACTGGCAATTGATTTCTAAAATTAAATCTATCCTTCTAGAAAACAATTCAATTTAATTCATCAAAGAATCAAAAGAGAAGAAATATTTCTGTAATTTAAAATCTAATTTAAATCATCACAGGTCACTTCCTATTACCGGTTTCGCTGAGTCCTTAGGGGCGGACTTCATTGTTGTGGTACTTCTTCTTTCCTCAAGAACCAAATTGAGTTCTTCAAATTTCCCGTCGAGATAATGCTTTTTAACCTTGTCCACTGACCTGGAATTCTTCCAAAGAGCCCGTTGTCAATTGCTCCAAATGTAGTGACTCGACACCACCTGTACGCCTTACTCCAATTGGATTTTAATTTCGTAAATAATTTCCCCACCTGTGAGTTAAACAATAGAACTCGTTCTATTCTGAACTCTCTTTTCAAAATTCTCTCGATCATGCCATTTCTTTGTCTTATCCTTGTATATTTCAGCATCATTATAAGCTTCATTTCTCACTCTTCCAAATGCATAATCAGAGTAATCTTTCTTCCTTTCGCAGCCTTTAAAATCGGTTTAGCTTCTCTTGATGGCCCACATCGCCTTGCATTCCAACTCAAGAGTGTAGATGACATGGTTTACCAAAAACAACTTTGTATGGGACATCAATGGGGTTTTTTGATAGCCCCGTAAGCCCAAAGTGCATCATCAAGCCTGAAGACCAATCCTTTCCCGCTGAGCCTGCGCCTTTCAAGTATTCTTTTGATCTCCCCGTTGAAATTTCTGCCATTCATTTGTTCTGGGGTGAGAGGCCAACCATTACATGTTCGATCCCATACCACCATGAGTTTTGGTAAATATTTGTTTGGTAAATGGGTTCCCCATCAATCGATGATAGTTCCGTGTTCCAAATCAGCTTCAAAATATTCTTTCGCAAGAAATTCACAACCGCATTAGCATCATTCCGACAAGCCACGCTTCCACCCATTTGGAAACGACCATCGGCTAGTAGAATGTATAGGTTCCCAAATGACAGGGAAAGGTCCCATAAAATCTATTCCCCATACATCAAAAATTTGTATCACCATAATACTTGAGGGGCATTTCATTCCTGCTGCTGATATTTCCAATCCTTTGGCATCTATCACACAATTTAACCCACTCAAAGACAATCTCTCAAGATAAGTGGGCCAATAAAAACCCGATTGAGTATCTTATGAAATGCTCTTTCTCCGTAAAATGTCCCCATACTTGATGTATGGTATCTGATTTAAATGTTGCCTTGCTCACTTTCTCGCACACATCTTCTTATTATCATGTCGCACCTCTTTCACACAAGTGGGTCATCCCATATATAGTACCGCTATCCGTTTCGAAGCTTCCTCTTCGTTGGTAACCGACCTAAGGCATTACTCATGTTTTATAGTTAAATAATACGCATACCATGGAAGCTTGAAGGACACTTAAACAATTGCTCATCCGGGAAATTCTCTGCTAACATCACATTTTCTTCTTCTCAACACTACTTCTTTCTACTCTTGACAAGTGATCGCCTATCACATCGCCACATCCTTTTTATCCTTGATTTCAGACAACTCCCGCGCAGCTGTTAAAGACTCCACCTATCAATCTCGCTTAGCTTCCTTTGACATCAAGTATTTGATTGCCGCATGATCGCTGTGAATTACCACATGGGATCCTAAAATGTATCGTTTAAATTTTTCACAAGCAAATACTATGGCTAGCATCTCCTTTTCATTGTTGAGTAATCTTCAGGCTTCATTGAAGGTCTTACTAGCATAGTATATGGCTCTGAATATTTTCTCTTTTCTTTGCCCCAAAACAGCTCCCATAGCAAAATCACTGGCATCACACATTATTTCAAATCCTTGATCCCATTCTGGTGCAGCCTTGATTTCTTCAAAAGCATCCTTGCAGGAGTCATCAAAATTGAACCTTGTATCTTTTCCGCACCAGATAAGTGGGTCTCGGCAATTTTTGAAAAGTCCCTTTACGAATCTCCTCAGAAATCCAAGATGCCCCAAGAAGCTTCTACTCCTTTTTACTGTGGTAGGTGGTGCAAGAGTTTTGATAATGGATACTTGATCGGGTCCAATTTCAAATTCAAAGAAAGGTGAAATTTTATGCCAAGAACAATACCTTCGTCACCATAAATGAATTCTTCCTAATTCCAAGGTTATAGCCGCTTGTCTCGGGCATCTTTGAAGTAATGTTTCCAGTTGTTCAAACATTGATCAAAGCTGGATCCATACACAGTAAAATCATCCATGAAAATTTCCATCACTTCTTCAACCAAATCTGAGAACATGGACATCATGCACCTCTGGAATGTAGCTGGAGCATTACATAGCCCAAATGTCATCCTTCTGAAGGCAAAGGTACCATAAGGGCATGTGAACGTGGGTCTTCTTAATCCTCGTGTGCAATAGCAACTGATTGTATCCCGAGTACCCATCCGTAAAACAAACGAGGGTGTCCCGCTAACCCCATTCCAACATCCGACCAATGAAGGTAAAGGAAATGATCTTTTCTGTCACAATTCAACTTCCCTGTGAATCAATACATACCTCCATCCCGTCACTGCCTGGCTCGGAATCAATTCGCTCTTTCATTTCGATCACAAAGAAACCCTCCCTCTCTTTGAACTATACGGACGCTCACCCAAGGGTCAGTTCGAAATAGCATATGATAAAACCAAGATTCAAAGAATTTGAGTATCTCCTTTCTGACTACTTCCTTCATCACCGGATTCGGCCTTTCGTGTTCTACGTGATGGTTTTCAAGTTCCTTCTAGCGCACCCATGCATGCAAACTGGCTGGTCGATACCCTTCAACTCTTCAATGGACCGTTTACTCGATTCCTTATGCTTCCTTAATATTTTCAGCAATCTTTGTTCTTCAAAGATCACTAAGTCTGATGATACGATCACCGGTTTTTCTTTGGTACTTGGCAGCATACTTTAAATGACATGGCAAATCTTTTTAATCCAGTCTTTCAGATCGCTTCTCGATGAAATTCATTTTCAATATTTTCCCCATTGTCATTTCGCTTTTGCTTCAAGCTCACTACGCTTTCTAAAGAATGGAAACCGCTATACCGAATTCGTATTAGACATCTTCGTGATAATCGAAATTCATCTCTTTTTCATTGATAAAAACTGAGTGTTGGCAATCATTGTTAACATCGATCAAGAATAGTCAAACCACTACATTGCAATCTCCTTGTCTCGCCTATATTTTGCATACTTTTAATCAAGTTAAAAACAAAGAGCCTTCTTCACCAACCCTCATGCAAGAATTCCTTTTCATGTCAAATCGAGCAATCAAAAGAGGCTAGAATGGTCTCTCCCAATAGCAAGTAATGGTGAATCTCTTCCATGTCCAGAATGATGAAATCTACCGGGAAAACAAACTTCCCAACAAAGGACCAAGACATCTTCGCAATGACTCCTTCAAAGCTCTCACCATCGATCCGTCTCCATTACTGAAGAGTGACACAACATGGAGTAAGCTCCCCAAACTTAGTTTCTCGCAATGTAAAGAGGCATCAAATTGATACTAGCTCCCGAGTCACGTAGAGCTTCCCGGAATTCACCCCTCCAACATTAGCAAGGAATCGTGAAGCTCCCTGGTCTTTCATCTTCACCGTAGTTCTTTTCTGACACGCACGCAAGTGGCAAAGGAGATTCACTATTCCTTCCCCTCTACTATTTTTCTTTCGCTCAATATGTCCTTCGGGAATTTTGTGCATAGAGTGGCATTTGAGTTACCACTAAATGAAGGGCATACTGATCTCCAAATTTTCCTGAAAAGTCTTCAAGAACCTTGCAAACTGCTCCATTCGACTTCTCGCAAATTCTTGTGGAAACGGGACTGTGCTTCGATTCTCGGATGTTCTTCCTTTCTACTCCTTCTTCTTCTTCCTCCCACTCTTCTCCTTCCTCGGGCTTTGCCTCCTTCTTGTTGCCGTCATCTTTTCTTTCCTCTCTTCTAACTCCTTCCCACTCCTACCTCCACCCATGCAACTCGGGTTCTTCTTCAGGCTACTGAAGGCATCTTTCCTCCGGCTTTGTAGGTTAAAATAATCGCCCTACTTGTGTCTCCGTGTTCTTCAAGGATGCATTTGTGGTGGTCTGAAATTTGGAATCGTAGCACCGTCTACTCCTACAAACTGCTCACTGAGGTTCAACAGAACAGATTAGATCCAAGATTTGTTCTTATATTTTGGTTTTCATATTATTTCAGTTTCTAGTTTTAGTTAATAGTCCAGGATCGATTACTTTAGATAAACTTTCTCACTATAAATTATTTTTAGTCCAAATAAAGATAGAACTTCAAATAGGTCAGTAGCTTTGATATTCAATTTTCGACAATCTCCATTGAACGATACCTAGACTACATTCAGATTTACTACTTGTATGACCTCGTAATCCCAAAGTAAGTCATAGACTAAATCAAATTTTAAAATCCTAAACAATAGAGACAGAGTTATTTAATCATGCAAATTTATCCAATGTGACATGGGTGCAAGAGAAGTGTAAGACTCATGTGGATATGTGAATTTGAGGGGTTTTTGTCTATATAGAAAAGGGAAAACACCTTGAAACTGAAATCTTGTGCCCTAATACTATTCCTTCCTTCATCATGTTGTGGCATTTTTCCCACCAATAGGGTTCTTCTCTTTACATCATTGTAGTACCACCACTAGATGGAGTCTCTCGCTTTTTGTAGGCACTGTCAAAGCCAGAACCAAACCTAAAATCATCCATAAATATCTCCATTACATCTTCCACTAAATCAGATAAAATGGACATCAAGCATCTTTGTAATGTAGCTAGAGCATTACATAATCCAAATGACATCCTTCTAAAAGCAAAGTACCATAGGGACATGTAATTGAGGGTTTCTCTTTATCCTCAAGAGCTATAGCTATCTAGTTATAACTAGAATAACCATCTAGAAAATAATAGTGGGGGTGGCTTGCCAATCTATCCAACATCTAGTCAATGAGTTAAATTGTACTTCCTCTATGCCAACTCTCATAGTGAGTTATCCTTCATTCACATCGATTAATGTTCCCATTGTGTCTAAAAATGGCTTACCAAGTAGTAATGGTACTTGCTTGTCTTCCTCCATATCAATCACCAAAAAATCAACTGGGAAAATGAACATTCCCACTTTGACAAGAACATCTTCAATGATGCCTTCTCGTCAGCTCACATCCGTCTACCATTTGTAGGGACAATGTGGTGGTAGTTAACTCCCCCAACATTAATATTTTCACCACTGATAGAGGCATCAAATTAATACTAGCACTAAAGGCACAAAGTGCTTTCCCAAAATTAGGGTTTTCTTTAGTGCAAGGTATAGTGAAGGTTCCAAGATCTTGCATTTTCTATGGCAACTTCTTTTGAATAATTGCACTACAATTTACAGATAAGCTTATTATCCCATATTCATCTAATTTACCCTTTTTGTTTATTATTTCCTTCATGAACTTAGCATAGTGTCGTGATTTGGAGAAAAAAGCTTGACAAAAGGAATGTTTATCTCTAAAGTGTCCTAACATAAATATAAAAATTTTGGCAAACTAGTCATTCGATTGGTTGCCTGGTCTTTGAGGAAAGGGTATTGGAGAGTGATAAAATTTAACTTCCTTTCTCTTCTTCTGGATGGTCTCTTCTGTTTGCACTTCAGTTTTCCTTTTTAGCTTCTGACTTTCATATGATGTCTCAGTTATTTCTTGCCTCTCCTCACCAGTTGTTTGGTTCTTATCTTCATTTTCAGCTTCCTCTTTAGTTATTCTTTTCTTAAATTCCTTTTTGACTTAAAATTCTTTCCACTCCATAGTGTAATGGTCATATAATCTTTTTGGATTTTTCTTTGTATCACTAGGAAAGGAATCGCTATACTGGTTTTGCAAGGTTTAGGCCAACTGCCCCACATGAGTTTCAAGGTTTTTTTAGAGAGGCATTTGTGTTTGCCTAAAAAACATCAGGTTTATCAAACTTTTATTCATGAATGTTGAGCATCCTTTTGTTATCAGTCATATAATGCAACATTTGCTCTTCAAAGGATGGTGGTCTCCTCTGCCCTTGATCGTCTCGCCTCTTGATCAGATTTCCTTGATTTTGCCCTCGAATCCGTGCACGTAATTCTATTAATAGTTCCAATTTGTTCGACCTGATTTACTTCTCGACACAAAAAGTGCTATTTTTGAACCCTATTTTAAATAGGTTTTGAGCACATTTTGTATACTAATTGTTATAATTAATCCTGAATTGACATGTTCTTGACCCTATGGTACTCACTGACGTGATTTCAGGCAACTCAGAGTTTTACAGCTAATCATGCCAACTTTGTTCAATGATCCAAACATGAAGAATTCGAGTCAAACTCAACATAATAGATTAGAGACTAAAAAGAAAGAAGAGTAGAAAATGGAAGAAAAAGGAAGGTGGAGCAAATGAAGAGTTAATGGAATGTTACCGGAAATTTCTCACGCCGATGATTTTATGATAGGAATTTCTACCATCATGTAGAATTTTCAATGATGTAAAGATCGCAGATGTTTAAAATTTCACTTCACTATGCTCAGATCTTCGCTATGATATCGAATTTTCGCTATCATAGCAAAATTTCGCTATGATAGCGAAATTTTTGCTTCCTGTTTTTGTGTTCAAACAACTCCGTTTTGGTTTTTCTCCTTTCTACCCTTGTAATAGCCTTTATTTTGGTTTGTTTTTGTAATTTCCCTTGCTCTTCACACTATATAAGCTAGAGTCAAGGTTTGTAAACATCAATCACTTAACACAAATTTTGAGAAGCTTTAGCCTCCGCTTTCCTCGCTTCATTTTCTTCCCTTTCTTTTTCTATTTTCGTAGCAAACACCCTCCGAGGATGACAACTCTGAGGATGAGCGCAAAACCTCTTCCTCTTTGAAGTGGAAGGCCACCGGGTGCGTGGATCTCGGCCACTGAGGTCCTCGTTTCACATGTACTCACTGCCGCCATCTATGTTCTCCCTTTAACATTAGGTTTAGATCCCTTCGATTCATGTTGAATGGTCAAGATTGCAATCTTTAGTGCTCATTTGATGCTTATTACTAGATCTTGTGGATGTTCATTAGTTACCATTTATTACCCATTGTAATGCGGAATCAAGGAGACTTGTTTGAACTGACTGAGAATATAAATGGCCAGTGAATGCCATTTTCAAAAGGAAAATTTTAGGGTTAGGTTTTATAGCTAAATGAAGATCCGATTCGGGAGATGACTATATATCGTCCTCCCCAACCCGAGGAAATTACCCTGAGGACCCCTTAGTTGCCCTAGAATCATAAGCCCATTATCCTGATACTTTAAGGAGACCTGTTTTATTATTTTTCTTATTTACTTCAGTTTATTTTCAGTTTTCATCATCAAACCCTCACTAATTTTACCAAAACCCCAAAATCCAAATTTAATTCACCATTTTTTACTTCCCTTAAATCATTTGTACGAAGAAAACCCATCCCCGTGTTCAACTCTAGACCACTATACTGTAGTAGTTTGACTACGATAGTAGGAGGAATATAGGATATAAATTTTGTTGATTCCGATCACTTCTACCGTGGCACGACCAAATGGCGCCGTTGTCGGGATGGTGCCAAACTACGTATGAAGAGCTTGATATGTATCAGAATTCACATTGCCAAATTGTCGTGACCTTTAACCTTTTTTGAATTTCGTTTGTTAGAATTGCAAGTTTTCTTTACTTAGCAGTTACTGCACTGTTTTTATTTCTACAGTCAGTTTTTATGTAGCTAACACTGATCCTTTTTGGCAAGCCTTGTTTGTGTTATTTGCTTTGTCTAATTTTGTGTTACTGGTGTTTATGCATCACTAGGATAGAGAAAGTTCAAGTAGATTGCAAAGAATCAGTACACTAGTTGAGCAAGGCTGTGAAATCAGTGTGCATAGTGATCAAATGGATCCTCTACCTGAGGAACAACAAAGTCAGTAGGGTACTACAATGAATCCAACAACATACAGATCAATGAGGGATCACATACACCCTCCTAGAGTTAGCGCTCCTTCCTACATCATACCTCCTACTGAGGATGTAGCAGTGAGACCCTAATGAACGCAATTTCGCTCCCACATTTCATGGTATGGAGAATGAAAATCCATACACCCATATAAGGATTTTGAGGAAGTGTGCATAACCTTAAGGAGGGTGCAATTGAGATGGATTCAAGTCAAGGCATTTCCACTTACCTCAAAGACAAAGCACAGGCTTAATTCACTAAGACCAAGAACCATCGAAGTCAAGGTAGATGCAGTGCACTCTTAAAAAATTATTCGCTCACAAGACCAACACCAAGAGGCAAATCTACACGCTTGTCGCCTATGACAATGAGAGGTTCTACCAATGCCGGGAGGTTCTTTGAGACCATCGTTGTTTCTCATTCACATCATGGTTTCACACTGATGCCAGAACCACTTCTATGGTGGTATGTCTCAGCTGAAGCAAACTTTTGAAACAATGTGGAGGGGACTGGCAAGGCACCCGTGATGAAGCCATGGATTTTGAATTATGTGGCTGAAATTCCAAAGGTCGGGATGAGCCAAAACCTAAGGGAGGCGGAGAAAATGAGGCCCCCACTTCACCAAAGGAGGTATTTTTTCACTTTTCAAGATACGAGATGAAAGCAAAAAATATCAACCTCAAGCAGGAAGGTGGAAGAGCTGGAAGGAGAAAGGCTCCATGAAGTACAGGCAGTGACTGAAAATCCTGCACAAGCCAACCCATGCATCAATTGCCAACCCACTCTACACCCAAAAGACCACTGTCCAATCAAGTTCTCGAAGGATTCATGTCGAGCATGCCAATGTCGTGAGGCCAATACAAGCCACAACCCAATGCTCCATATGGTAATACATAGCACTCCAATTGGAAGAATCACCCAATCTTTCCCCGAAACCTAACTTCTCGCCATGTGTTCTCGTGCCAAACAACTTGCCTCATCTCAACCACAAACCTATCACCATCCTTATCCCGTTGAACAAGCATCTTAGCCTGGAAAGCAAGGTGGTAGGCAATTTTGTGAAGAACAAAAGGATCAGTCGTACACCTGGCCAAAGAATTGATACACGTAGAAATTACACCGAACAAGAGAATGACTCTGCTCAAAGCAAATTCTTTAATCGTAAGATTGATAATCTACGTGATTCCATCACCGTGATTAACAATTTATCTGAGGTAAGAAGAAAGGAAGATTCCTTTCCAAACACCGCCTAACTAAAGGGGGTTCATGAACAAAGTTCTTCCAAAGAACTCAAGGTTGGAAGAAGTAAAGGCCATCATCACTTTAAGGAGTGGAAAAGAAATTGAGCAACCAGTGCCCATGACTGCTGAGCCAAAGAGAATAATAATCAGTGAAAATTCAATGAAGAAAAATATGCCCCCTCCATTTCCTCAAGCACTAAGAAGCAAGAAAAAAATCCCAAACCAAGCTGAAATTTGGGAGGTGCTAAGGCAAGTAAAGGTAAACATTCCACTGCTTGACATGATTAAGCAGGTCCCAACATATGCAAAATTCTTTAAAGACCTATGCACAGTCAAGAGAGGATTGGGCATGTAAAAGAAAGCCTTCTTAATAGAGAAAGTCAATGCAATTATTCAAAGCAAAACCCCAGTAAAATACAAGGATCCGTGGATCCCACAATATCACCAACATCGAGGGACTTGCATGTACAAAGCACCGTCGACCTTGGGGCTAAAGTGTCAACCCACCGCCGCATTCAAAGATAGTGCTGGGATTGGCTTAGAGAGCTTAAGCCTACCAACACTTGTCATTAGCCGACCGACGCGAAGATCTTAAGGGAATAGTTGAGGATGTATTGGTAAAAAGGTGGACAAATTTACTACCCGCTTGACTTTGTAGTGTTCATACCGAACCACATCGCTGGCCCAATCATGTGCCAATTCATCCTGGAAGACTACTTTCGCCACTTCAAATGCGATAATCAATCACGGAATGAGTCATGCAAATTTCACATTTGGCAACATGACATTGAGCTCAATATTTTTCACTTGAGTAACAAGCACAAACTGGGGCGGAAGATGACAAGAAAGGAGGCCGATGAAGTCCCGTCTAATTGGTCAAAAATGCAGAAACCAAATGTCCCCAAATCAGAAGCAGACCGTAAAGCAGGTGAAGTAGTTGATCGGGAATCAAGCCGCAGACCAATCACCCTCAGAGAGCCAATGGTTAACCCAACATCACCTAATGAAAAGAAGTTCGACAAAAAGGAACCAAGCTTTAAGGTCATAAGATGGTCATCGTTAGGGTCAAGGAGCCTCTTCCTCACCCTCCATGAATGAATCAAGCAGATTCGAAATGGCTCGTCTTCGAGGCCAAACTTCGATTCAAAGATTTTGATTTTTGCTTAAAATTGGTCAATTTTCATTTTATGCTATTTTTAGTATCTTTCCTTTTTCTAATTTTAGATAAATATAAAATCTTAATTTTTATGTAATCCTATATTATATTATTTTTATTTTATTTTATATTGCATATATATATATATATATAGCTTATGTTAATTTTCATTTTTTATTTTTTTTATTTTTTAATTTAACTAATTTAAAATTTTGTTTTTTTTTTTACTTTGCATGAATTGAGGCAAGAATTTCGCAATAACAAATAAATTGACATCCTACGATCTTGACTCCCAGTGGACCTTCACATTCAAATGGCTTTATAAAAAGAGTGTGGGTGCAAGGGGGCATACATCTTCATTTCGATCACACTCCCCTAACCTCCCTTCCGTGAGCCTCCTTCCAAATCTCCTCCACCCCTGCTCCCGCCCGCACAATAGCTGCGCGCCTCGCCTCGACCGCACTCTGCTCCCATCATCATTCCGAGCCCCTCCCTACCCTACACGGCGCCCGAGCCCCTATCTGTGAGTCATTACAAATCCCGTGCCTTGCTCAGGTCGCCGAGCCTCGCCAGCCCACCGCAAGAGCCGTCGATCCCACTTGTCGCGCCGCCTGGGCTCCGGTCAACCCCGTTCACGCGCTGCCAGTCCACCGCCCTAGCCATGCCCCGCACCTCCACCGAGCCCCATTCTCGCCCTCGCAGCATGACCCAGCCACAGATATGGTCCTGCACTGCAGTGGTTCTCGCGATAGGCCTAGTGGTTAGGTTCAAGACCCTGCAGATGGAGGATACAGCACTTTTGGGTCGCAGATGCCTATTCTCCTGACCTACCTCGCAGATACACACTGGGTCCCAACCGCTACACCCGAGGAGCCTCGTGAATTCCGACGATATCGACTAGGACGGACCCTCAGCCCCTTCTCCAAGGCCTCACGTATCATGCTGGCCCGACCCTCCAAACGGCCTGTACATCAAGCCCGGAGTCTTGCATCTCTAGCAGAGATGAGAAGTCACCTCCCCTAGTCGAATCAGAGTTCATCACCTCGCTTATCTCCATGTAGGATCACGACCGATGTTTAGCCGAGATCCGATTCTCAAGAACGTCAATCTTCGCGGCCCTGAATCTACTGACCATATTACGACATACCAAAGATCACTCACGACCAAATGCTTTCTTCAGACCTCATCATGCCGACGGACAATATTCATTGCTTCCATTCATGACGCCACGACAGTTATATTACCCCCGAGTTGTGCTCGAGTTTTACAATATAATGACATCCCGGGGAGTGCCGAGCTCATTGAGCTTCATTCAAAGATTACCTTACCGCTTCTGGGAAAGTACCCAGCTACGTACATTACTACCGTCTGGGCTCGCAAAGAAATACTGAAAATTATGCAGATATAGGGATCGTCCCACCATCACAGAGATGGTCCATCATTCTCGCTTCGAGATACCACAAAGAGGACCCATACTCTTCCACAAAGTACCACACAAATGCTCTGGACCACCCCATTCCGACCAGCCTTATTCCCACTGGGCACTATGTTCAGCCAGAGGGGAGCTATACTCGAGGCTCAGACAGATATCGTATGGGATTCTGGTTTAGTCCCTCGCAGTTTGTCATGACTTCCCCACGCACTCGAGGAGAAGGTCCACCGCAAGGGCCTAGCTCGAGCTGAGGGTTTATCGTTATTGATGTCGAGATTGCTGAGCCAGGTTCTGGAGCATCTGGGGTTCTCTGAGGAGCCACGCATCGAGCAGAGAATTAGATGTACGTTGTGTCTTATCCACAGTTTTTTACCCATGTACATGCCGATCCCACATCCTCCAAGAAGTTATGAGGAGGCAAATAGATGATTTACAGAGGATTCCGTCGAGGGAGAGTGATCTCTGCTCCTAAGACGGAGGTGGAAAGGAGAGGAGCCCAGCCCGCATTCATCTCCTCCATCTCCACCCCATACTACCCCAAATTTCTACCGACATCGCGGCTCCTCTTCCCATACTTCTCGCAAAGACTCTCCCAGCATGTCCATGCCGGGCCTTACGGAGCTAGCTTCTTTTATGGATGTTGTTTAAGCGCTAGCTACCACACAGATCTGGGCTTCACCAGAGACGGCCCGAGCCGAGGCTACCTAGCACATAGTCACGCCCATGCTTCTTCTGGATCACAGCCATCTCTGCCTCCGCCATCCCGTGCCCACTCGAGATCGGGGGGCCTTGCGCAGTGTTCCCCTCCCCGGGATATAGCAGCAACACACCGCAGCCTTCGCATCTACCTAAGATCTCCACCACCGTGAGAGTGAGGTGGTTGCACTCTCTTCTTTAGCTTCCGATCCCAACAAATGAGACTCGCTTTTATACTTTGGTCAGCTTTAGTGTTAGAGTCGGGAGTATCATCTATTATGTTTTGTCTTGTTTTAGCTTTACTAACTCGCTCTACTCATTTCAGACGGACAGATAGATTCATGTATTAGCCAATAGTAAAGTGCTGATACTTTGTCGTGTTCACCGCTTTAAGCATGTATTAGCCACTTTGGTTATAAAAACTTTATAGCATTATTTACATTTTAATACACTTTTGCAAATCATTTTTTGTACTATTTTTTGTTTATACTACTTTTAGTCAAGAATCAAGCCATGTATGCTACCTTAATGTTAGAACAATTCCATGATGATTTAGTTTTCGTCGACAGTTCCAAGATATTCAACCTCAGACATCCCCCTTTAGCTAATTCACACATTGCACATTAGTTTTTATCAATAGGTTGAGAAGCTATATACCTCACTTTGCAAACCCGACCTTAGATATGTCGGGACACCCATAATAGGTCTCGAAAGTTAATTCGAAAAGAAGACCAATGAAGTCTTCCAATCAAAAGAAATAAAAATGAAAAGAAAAAATAAAAGAAAAGAAAATAAAAGCCGTGATTAATTACTTGAAACCCTAACATGGTCCGAGGGTTATACGGAGAAAGCCTTAAAGCTTCACACCCTAAATCTGATTGCCGAGTCATCGACTTAGTGTTCGCTACACGGGTGGATGAATGGAGTTTAGCGAGTTGTAGGTGCTTAATTCTCAAAGTCATTCAAGTCCGGTGAAACCTCAGAAGCCTGTGGGTCACGATCCTTTCTTGCTCAAGCCTAAACCTTAATCGTCAGAGTCACCTGTGGACCCTCGCTACACTAGGGACTTTGAAGTGAAGCCGAAGCCAGTATCAGATCGCATAATACAATCAAAGAAAGAAATAAGAGTGTAGCCGGGTTCTATTTAGGTCGGGTCGCCAGCTTTAAGGCCCTCGCAAAGACTCGTCAGGGGAGGGAATAGCTTTGCAACTTATCGATGCAAACTCGGTTACCTTAAGAACAATTAGATTTCAGAAGTTCAGTCGAATTTCTTGGAATTGATGTTGCCCTGAAACTTGTTCTTATATGGCAATTGTTCTCTCATGATGGTTTTTGCACAGAGCCTAAATTGTTCATACTGAAGGCAAGACCCTACTTATACACACACTTTTTGAACATCATACACTTTTTGCAAAGGCACAACATGCATACCTTGATTTTTTTTTAAGACGCTAAGGGACTAGCAAATGTGTCGCTGGGGTGTGATTAGTACCCAAAAAGCGCTATTTTGAGTCCTATTTAAGATAGATTTTGAGTGTTTTTTGCGCACTAATCATATGAATTAAGCCAACTGACATGTGTAGGTCCATTTAGTGCTACTGATTTCGTTTCAAGGTTGTTTTTGATAGTTTTGCAGGTTTTGAACTCATCAAGCTCAAGCCACGAATGTTGAGAATTTTCTGATTTCATCAAGCCAAAATGAAGAAATGTCGGCTGAACTGGATGAAATGGAGGCTGAACTGGATGTAGGAGGCAATGCAGGGATTACAGGATTTTCGCTATGCATTGCGAAAATTTCGCAAGGATTGCAAAAATTTCGCAACCATAGAGAAAATTTCGCAGGGATTGCGAAATTTTCGCTATGCACATTTTTTCGAAATTTCGCTATCATAGCCAAAATTCGCTATCATAGCGAAAATTACTGTGCATAGCGAAAATTTGAATTTTCACTATGCCTTGTATTTTTGCTATGATAGCTGAAATTTTGCTATCATAGCGAAATTTTTGCTATGATAGCGAAATTCACTGCATAGTAAATCGTCTCCCCGTGTTTTCGCTCCAAACAACTCCGTTGTGTAATTCTATTTTGTCCATATCAGAGTCATATATTTTAGGTATTTTTGGTATTTCACACATCTTGTATGGCTATATAAGCCACCTTATAGCTTTTGTAACCCTAACTTCATTTTTTTCAAGCTTTCTCACTTCAAGCAATTTTGTTTTAGGTTACAACATTTCCTCTTCTCTTCTTTCTCTCATTTTATTCGTCAAACACCACCTTTGAGGATGACAACTCAAGGGATGTTTGGCTAAGCCTCAAAACCTTGAAGAGGAGGGAAGGTTAGGTCAAGTTAATGGGTACCGCAGTGGTCCTCGCTTTAAATGAAACAAAATTACATTTATGGTTCCAAACATTCAAAACTAGGGTTTAATGCTATTTAATGTCTTTCCATTGGTCAATACTTGTCATGCATTAGGGTTTAGTGCATACTTAATGGTAGATGCACCTAGATATCTCTTTAGATGTCATTTACTTGTTAATGAAATGAGGTTAAATGCTATGTTTTCAAACTGCTGGAACATGAAATGCTAAGAACATGTTTTGACTCAAGTAGGAGTGTTATAGGGGTTAGTTTTTAAAGCCAAATAAAGATATGGTTTTGGCTATGACTAAATGTCATTTGCCCTAATGCGAGGAAACAACTCGAGGACACCTTTATAATCCCATTTTACTAAGCTAGTGACCCGATCCTTCAAGTTCACCATTTCACACTTCATTTTAAGCTATTTCAGTTAGCCAGTGACACCAACTCCCACACTTTTAAATGCAAATCCGAAAATCCAAATAAAAGCCTCACCATTTTGAATCATGATACTATTCATTTATGGGATGAAAACTCATCCCCATGTTAGATACCCTGAACCCATTTATCTTTGCGGTAGCTTGACTACGACAGTAGGAGGAAAATTAGGATATAAATTTTGTTGATTCCGGATCACCCTACTGTGGCACGAATCAATTTCCACCACCATAAGAAAAATTCTCATGGTTCCTAAGATGGTGTGTAGTGGGTAAGTAAGTTGTTGTTGGGTGTGAAGTTGTAACCTCTATTCCCATTTAGGTATTGAACTTTTTCAACTTGGTATGGACCTCTTTCTTGGGCTAATACTTAGTCAGCAACGCTATTTTTCTCAATACCATACACAACCCCCACTTCATTAATTGAAGGATTTCTTCTCTCTTGCGTGTTCATTCTATTCATTATGACATTTGGCTTTGCCTTTATAGCTGTTATCTTGTTCAGTTCTATCACCCCTACTGCTCTGAATCTACTACTACTCCCTCAAGCTTCAGATGGAGCTTTGTAGTTTCTTTTTGCCAGTTCCTCAATGAGTTGAGTTGCTTCTTTAGCACTCTTCATTTGGAATGCACCTCCAAAGGCTGCATCTATTGTACCTTTTGAAGAGTAATTCATTGCATAGTAGAAGATATCCATTTGTGTCATTTCTTCAATTCCATGGATGGGACATTTCCTCAATAGTTTCTTATATCTCTCCCAAGCATTCTAGAGTGAGTCATTTTCCCTGCGCAGAGGCGTGATCTCTCGTATTCTCTTTAGAGTTAGACGGGAGGAAAGAATCGAGAATTTAAAAGATAGGCCTCCACTAACTCTTCTCACTTAACCATATGGTAATGATTCGAACTAGTTAGCGGTAGAGTCACTGCAAGAGAAAGGGAATATTTGCAGCTTGGTTATCTAGAAGAGATACTCCATTCATTTTCATAGTGTTGGTCATCCTCATAAATCTTCCCAGGTGCTCATTAGGGTCCTTACTTGGATGCCCTATGAACTGATTTTGTTGCACCATAGTAACCTGGGCAAGTTTCAGGTCAAAGTTGTTGGTCTCTATTGGTGGTGGCCTTACTGTTGAATACTTCTCTCTGATCATTAGCCTTTAGAAGTCTTCAATAGTTCTTTGCTTATGTTGAAGTCCCTCTGTTGCTACTATAAGAATGTTTTGATTAACATCTCTTTGCTTAGCCATAACTGCTTTCTCAACTTCTCTCACCTTCTTCAAGTTCTTTAATGTCCTCTTTATCTCAGTGTATAGTTGTAATAGTTCAACTTTTGATTTCCTATGCATATAATAGGCAGTTACAACAATAAACACACTAAAACCACAATAAGATCACTTGATAGAACTATTCACAACCGACAAGATGCGTTGCGGGACGTAATGTTTAAATCGATGGAAGGGAGGATGATGATTATCAGATCGCGTGACGATGAACCGTCGTTGTATCGCGCGATTGTTCGTTCGCTGTTATATGATGATCGTGAGATGATGATGGTGATGTGAGTGATGTATGTTATCGAACGTAGTTGAAGTAAAGCGTGATGGGTTCGGATGATCGCCGGTTCTCATCGTCAAACCTGTCTTTGTGAGTCGACAAGATTAGTTCTTTCGAACATTCAGTGAAATCAAATGTTTAGTTTCTGAATTTCGTTATAAAGCTCAAGTGGCAGTGAGATGGTGGTCGATTGAAATTAAAATGAAGAAAAATAAGAAAAATAAATCCTTGAAGTGTTGGGCTGCTAGGTTTGGTTGATAGGGTTACAAAGAGGTCCTCGGGTTCATTTCCTTGCGTTGGGGAGGAAGACCTATAGTAAATTCCCGAACCGGATCTTCATTTAACTTTAAAAACCAAACCCTAATAATTTTCCTTTTGATAGAAAGCATTTATTTAGCATTTATGGTTCCAACGATGAAAATCTATCACCTTGAGCCCAATATACAATGATTAGTAAAGGAAACTAATGAATCTACGATCAGTTTCTAATATTAAAGCATCCTTGAACCACAAAGCGATCTACCAAGTATTGATCGAAGCGAGGATACATGCGCGGAGTGAAAATATAACCCCTTTACCACATAAGTGGCTCGTAAATATATGTGGATGTCGGTGTATCCCAAGATAAGAATACTGCTGAACCCTAAACTTGCTAAGTATTGTAAGATAAAATTACATCGAAAGGCTTTGAAACACCTAGAGTTGCAAATTTGGGAACGAAATGTCAAAAAACCTCTTTGAAATGAAAATAGAACAAAATGAAACACTTCCCAAGCCTAGAAACCTCTTCTTAGTATCGAGACCTTACCCAAACATCCTTTTGGGTTGTCATCCTCGAAGGAGTGTTTTGATTTCTAGAAAGTGAAAATGAAAAATAGAAGAGAGAAAGAAATCTGGGAAAGCATTGCCAGGTATTTTCTTAAAGTCAAAATCAGCTTAGGTCGACGAGTGTATTCTGATGGCTTATATAGTCTTACAATCAAAGTGAACTACCAAAGTAACTAACTGAAACTAGTACAGTAGAGGGGTAGAAAGGAGAAAAACCAAAAGCAGGGTCGTTTAAGAGGCATAATTTTCTTTGCGGAGAGAAAATTTTGCTACATAAGCAGTACTAGCTCTTTAGGCTAATTCATCAATGTTAATTTCTTTGTTCATTGCTCCTTCTTCACTCTTATTCACATTTGCACATTTCAATTTTTATTGCTGATATTCTTCATTCGACTTGCTAAAATTAATAGAAAACCATATGAAATTGATGGAAATCAACTCGACTTTGTTATGATTGGATTGACACGACGATTTAGCTTCCAATTCATACAAAAACTAAAAAATAGCCCCAAAATGTGATCAGAAGTACAATAGGGACCCGAACATGTCGATTGGGTTAATTATAACAATTAGTACACAAAAAGAGCTCAAAACCTGAAAAGTAAAATAGGGTTGAAAATAGCACTTTTGGGCAGCAATCACACCACACAGCAAACACATTTAGTAGTCCCTTAGCAATGCGAAAGAAAATAAATTAAAAAAACATATAAAACTATAACAAAATTATGTTACAAGGTTGCGGAGTTCAAAAGGTTGTGAAGAAGTAATGCCTAACCCTCGATAAAGAAAATTACCCAAACTTAGGCTAATAACTACCTCAGAGAGAATGAATGCCATACAAAATGGAGTATCGAAAAGAGCTTCCTTGATGACTCGACTAGGAACTCATGAAATCCCAGCGTTTGTTTGATTAGCTCTCGACAAATAAATTGCCCAGTGCACTCTCCCCTGACGAGCTCTTTGGCATAACCTAGTATGCTAACCAACTAAATAGTCGAGGACCCACCTCTTATTCCACCATTCTTTTGTGTTGTAGAGTGCCAATGGGAATGGCTTCACGAGTCCGTGTAGGGGTGTGATGTCTCCCGACCAGTTAAGGTTTAGAGCAGTAGTAAAAATTTTCAACCACAAACTCTTCGGGTTTCACCGGATTTGAATGATTTGAGACTCCGGCACCTACAACCACTAAAAACTTCACCCCGTCAGCCATGCAGCAAGCAAGTTGGTGGCTCTGACCAGTTGACTTAGAGACCTTAGGCTTTACAAAGGTTTTCGCCATAAACCCCTCGGGCCCAGTGTTCGGGTTACCCCAGTAGCGTTGCGATTTTCTTCTTTTGCTTTTTTTATCGTTTTCTTTTATTTTTCTTTTTGGAAGACTCATTGGCCTTCTTTCCTGTAAAGGTCTTAACACATTAAAAGGTAGTTAACAGCCTTAGGTTAGGTTGTCGCGAAAGTAAAGGGGTTATGGAGTTTTCGACCTCTTATTGAAACCTATTATGCTTA
Organism: Tetrastigma voinierianum; assembly: GCA_016808115.1. Lineage (NCBI taxonomy): Eukaryota > Viridiplantae > Streptophyta > Magnoliopsida > Vitales > Vitaceae > Tetrastigma > Tetrastigma voinierianum. The sequence goes on from JAEQBH010005982.1 coordinate 155,539, forward strand.
GTGTGTAGTTTGGCTAGGGTGGAAGAAAAAAAGGTCAAAATAGACCAGAATTCAACTGTCCATCCATAGCTAGCCATGGAACAAATCTAACTTGACGAGTGGAAAAGTTTCAACTTTTCGACCAGTTCATGAGATCGCAAAAAAATTTTGGGTGCAAAATGGGTCTAATTTTTGAAAAAGTAAGCTTTATAGTATAATAGCTTCACAAAAAGGAAATCACAAAATGGGCTTGCTCAAAATAAAAACAAAAACATAAATGTAAAAGCCACTTCCTTATTGTTTCTTTGACGAATGTCTCCTTTGTCATGATGGGGCTTGGATTTGAAAGTTAGAGAAGGGAAGTACTACCTCTGATGAGATGTGCTCATATTTTCTATAGGACAACTACAAGATTTGCATGATACCTTATTCATCTGTTTTGGGCTTCAATAACGAGTTAGGAAGAAAAAGAGGGAAAAAGTGACAAGTTGTGGAGGAATTTTGACACTTATACTGCCTCATTATTTCAAAAGTGTTCTTTCTAGATATATTTTGGATTCTAAACTTTCTAATGCCAACGATTACCAAAAGCAGCTTAAAGCGGGTTCGGATGAAAACGTTATGGCGAAACAAAATTAGGCTTGAGGAGTTGCGAAATTAACTGCGATTTTTATTTTTAAAATAAAATAATAAAAACAATTTTTTTGGCTAATGAGATACAATATATATATATATATATATATATATAAATTTATAATAATAATAATAATAATAATAATATATCATAAAGAGGAGCAAATAGTGCACAATGCACAAAAAATCAAACATCTTCTGATAAGGGTTGCGAAATTTCGCGACTTCACGAAATTTTATAGATTTTTCCCTTATGCACCCGGACCAAAAATTGCAAAAATAAGCAAGAAAAATTTTCAAAAAAATGCGAGAAAAATAAAAAAATTAATCTAAAAATAAAAAATTGAACAAAAATGAAAGAAAATCTGAAGAAAAATTAAAGAAATCAAAATAAAAATAAAATAAGACAAAAAATGAAAACAGAAAAGTGGGGGGCGTATACCAGGCAATTCTCGAGCCTTGGAGTTCTTTGGAGTTGGTAGAGCTTAAATCTTGCGAGGTTCAGGTGCTCTGCAAATCAGAACCCGACACCGAACAATCCCACTATGACATGTAGTATGAAGCGAGTGCCATCTTCTTTGAGGTATTAGCATCATGACGATGGCCCACTAACCGCGAGTTTTAAACATGAAACAGTGATAAATTGGCCTTTGTGGTAGATGTTTTGGGTGTGGATTGTCTTTGCTTGGTGTGGGCGGTATGTGAAGCTTGGCGAATCGATGGGGCGGGAGTAAATTGTTCTCTTGATGTTCTTCCACTGTCTTCCTCAGTTATAAAGGGAAGGATTTCTTGACTTTTGGCTTGGGGGTGCTGTTGACCCGCAAATCCCGAGCCTGAACATGTGTGTCTCATATCATGAGACCCATGCACCAGTAAGGTGACCTAATGGGGGCCCATCATCCATATTAGTCATACGGCTACAAGACCATACATTTCTATAGATCCAAGAGTTTATTATCCTCTTAATAAAACATATATTAAAACTAGTTCGTTCTAATATATACAAAGCGAGAATCAGGTCACGGTCAGGCCAGCTTCATAATCCCAGGCCTCTAGGAGCGTGTGTGCCTTGTCTGTGCTGAAAGGGGTCCCATGGCCAGGGTGAGTTAACGCTGGCTGAGATAAATCCTACGAGGGCTATTTCCCACCTAGGTGAGCATGCAAATGATCATTTCACGGTCAGAGCCAACCCATTGTCCAGGTGCGTACATGTTGTCACATCATGGAAAAATCTACATGAATGTATGGGCAGCCTCTGTGCCCCAGTGGGTCGACCTCGGGCCCACCACTTGATGCAATGCCAATGGGAAATCAATCTTGTCGATCCGGCTCCCATCTACTCTAACCTTAGTCTATGTGATATTTATTTAATCGTACCGTGTCTTTTTGGGCAATTGAACTTTTCGGGGTCTTACCACGGGTCTCTTACACCTCAGAGCATTTTATCGGGCTTTCCTTGGGATTGGATCATTTGTCCCAACCGAGGTTTCGGGCTTTTCACAGTGGGGTATTTATCCATTACTTCCTCACGCTGAGCACATTTCATTTTCCATCTTCGTTTAACATTGTGGAACTTCGGTGGACCTCGTCCCATTCTAAGCCCACACGATTCAACACTGACATAATGCAAAATCGGTACCATGAACACACTTTCAAGTAATGTGGTGTTCTGCCTGCTTAATGCAATGCAATTTGTGCCACTACACTCGAACCCATGACCAATGTATAGAAGACCTCTACATGGACATTCTACACCATACACACTAGTATTGTGTTTGAGAACACCTCATGTCTAATGCACAACATTTCATATATTTAACATATGCAGTCATGTTAATATTCCACATATTCTAATCAATACATCACATAAGCATGCACTACATCTTTTCCATCATTCGAGTTCCTTCCTTATCAACACTTCATTCAAGCATGTATTATAATAATTTCAACCATTACTTGAAATGATAATGCGTAATTCATATTCCCAGGGCTAGACATGGTATGTCGGTCATAAGCTAGAATGCATATAATTATTTCAATCTTTATCACATAATTTCACATATTTAGCATGTCATTGAATTCATAGTAATAACACATGCATTCAGCCATGTTGCATCAGGCCGTACTTAACTTTAAATAATGCGGACAATCGAGAGAAAGTCCGATTTTTTAAATAACACCTGAACATCGACACCTGATTCCACGATTTGGCCGCCTCACGGTCCCGAGCATTTTAATTACAAATCGGTTCAGAAAGCAGTTAGAACCGGAATGGACTATTCTCGACTATAAGTGACGGCCCTATGTTAAGCCTACATTGTTGTTGAGAACTTTATTTTATTAAATTCTAGACTCGGTAGTTTAGTAGAGTCGAGAATGCCGCGAATCGAGAAATTGATGCGAGAAAGTTATGGTCGTCGAGTTGGCGGTGATTCTGAGGTGTGCGGAAATTTAGGCACACACCGGATTTGCCATTTTGCTGGGATTTTCATTCTGAGAACAAAGTGTTAGGTCCAGAGTCCACGAGACATAAAGGCTTGTGCTTTGATCATCACCCGCAATCATGAAGCGAACCACACAACATACAAATTCACCAGAAAAACCCCTGGACCCGAAACCGTAGGCCATTGCGACCCTAGGCTTAAAATAACTAGAGTAGGAGAAAACCTACCTCTTGTAGCCCGATTCGGGTTCTTTTACGTCGAGATGCGCTCCTTTTGTCTGGCTGCTTCTTCCTTTTCCTCTTTCTTTTCCTCTCTTGCTCCCCCTTTCTTCTCTCTTTCTTATTTCCTTTTCCTCTGTTTCCTCCTTTCCTTTCCTTCCCTCCTTTCTCTTCTCCTTTCTTCCCTTCCTCTTTTCCCTTCCTCCTCCTTACTCCTTGCTACTCCGTAGATTTGCTTCTTGCTTGCCCCTCCCCTGGCCCGATTTTGAGACCCCATATATATAGGCTTTAAAAAGGCCATGCATGGTGACAAATGGCATGCCATGTGTCACACACATGGCTTGCCTTGTGTCACACACATGGCTTTGCCATGGATGTGACACATGGCTTGCCATGTTTCACCCACATGGCTTACAATGTGTCATCCACATGGCTTGCCATTTGTCATCCACATGGCTCGCCATGTGTACTTTGACTGCCATTTTCTTGAAATACGTGAAATTAAGTATCTCAAATTCAAACGAAGAAATTCGTAGGAGTAGCTAGATTTCGAGGCGATTCAACGGTGCAATCGGAAAAACTAATTTTTCCCCTTTTTATGCGAAAAATTACAATTTTAAAATTTTCATGGTTTTACTCTCACCATAAAATAATTTTGTCCGAAATTTTTGCATACATACATTCGAACACATGCATATGCAACGGTCATTTTAAAACATTAATGTGAGGAAAGCGCCGCCTTCCACGATCGAGGCAAGAAGGGATAAGTTGGCCAGCGTCACGGTGTCTCGGCTCGCGTCGCCTCCTCGACTTTCCTCGGTGCTTCCGACACATTTCTGAGCCTCACGGTATTGCCGCAAAACCCACATTCTTGGCTATTCATGATTCGCCTTTGGTCACCTTCTCGAAGGTCCGTAGCGCTCGGCAACCGAGCTCGCCGCGTCCTTTATATGAGTTGGATCGGGTGGCACCGGGCGTGGTCTTGAAAACACCTCGCGAATGCTTTCGACAAACTTCGATGGCAATGCTAACGATACGCAGCGCGCCCACCCTCTCGAGTACCTTGAAGGGTCGATGTACCTCGGCGATAGCTCCTCGTTTAGCAGAGATTTGATCTACTTCTCTCTTAGGCATCACCTTGAAGACATGATCGCACAGCCTTGAGCTCTGGGGTCATCGTCGTACATCAGGTGTAACTCTTCTCGGGCTACGAGGGGTCGGAGCGGCAGGATCGTACCCACCTTCTTGTGGGTGTCTCTAATCAAATCTGGACCGGTGATGCAGCTCTCTCCCCGTCATCCAACATATCTAGGTGATCGAAACATGGCCTCCCTTAGAGAGAGCCTCGCAGGGGCGCCATCCCCGAATGCTCACACGTCAGCCTGCCATTTTGTGTGGAACTGCCCGAGGGGAAGTCTCTTCGACTACCATGAAGATCAGGACCTTTTACGCGTATGTCTTAAATCTGAATAGTCTGCTCTGATTGACCATCCGTTTGAGGATGAAAAGTGGTACTCGTCGATAGTTGTGTCCCCATGGCTTTCTGGAAACTCTTCCGGAGTGGCGCTCGTCGAGGATCGTCGTCTTGTGGTAGACTCCATGAAAACATACGATCTCGTATATACAACTGTGAATTCCTCCGGTGCTTGAGAGGATGTGCACGGCGAGAAAAATGTCTTGAGCTAGGTGATTCGGTCCCTTATAATAGCCACGCAGCATCAATAGCCGGTGGCGTCAAGTGGAAAGTCGGTCACAAAGTCCATGTGATGGTAGCCACTTCCAGTCTTCTATCTCATTGTTTGGGTAGCCTCTTTGCCGGTGCTCAAACAGCAGAATGTAACGGCGTGAGACATCGGATAAAATCCCGAACATACCTCTTCATCAGCTCCGATGTCTTGGTGATGAAGGTCATGATACATCTTTATTGCCACTGGATGCACGGTCGATAGGGAGACAGTGGAACTCCACGAGGATCTCCTCCTAAAATAAGTATTTGGGGCCACTGACTCGTCCTATCACAAGAGGCTACCATACGTATTGGATGGCCCGATGCCAATCCGTGCCGCCAGTTTGTGCGCCGTGCACGGGACTATCCTCTGCTTAATAGAATGGCGACCAGCCATCCATGCCTTAGACCTGGGCACTGCTCATCATGCTGCGATCTAAAGCGCGTATCTCGGCGTGCTTCCTCCACAGGAAGCTGCCCATTCCCTTCTCCCATGACTTTCGGTGACATCGACCACCACATTTGCTTTAGAGATGGTAATGCAAGTGTCGTAATCTTCCAAAACTCCATCCACCTATCTTTCCTGTTAATAGGAATCCGGTCAGGCCAGTTGGCCAGTCAGAAGGCGGGGTTCGAGGGTCTTGGCGAGACTGGGACTCGGACTCTTTACCTGATTTTTTTTTAAAGCAGAACTTGTACCTGTGGGTATGACCCACATATTATAAGAGAATCCAAATATTATATACAAATCAAAAGAACATCCGTCGGAGTGGTGTCCATAAAAATCTGGGCTATACTGTTGGTCCATACGAATACAAAACTTTACTTTTACATTTACAATCGGAAACCACAAGAACCTACATGTAGTCAACCCGCTACGGCTTGTTGGCCCGGCGTATGGAAGTCTTGGTCTGTCTTCTCACGTACTGCAGTTAAAACCAGGTGCTCGCTTTGCGCTAAAGTGAAACATATGTCTTGTACATATACACATTTGCGCACATAAAACAATAACGAGATAATATAAATTTCATGCATTTATATTATGACTTATACAGTACTTCTTCTTATAAACAGGCTTGTGCTTGTCGGATCTCAAATGCAGGGTGCGGATCTTATTATTATACCCCGGAACTTATGTTTATTCGGACTCAGTAGAGTCGGATCTTATCATATTAGAAACTTACTGGTCGGAACTTATACTTTGCGGAACATGTTTATTCGGGACTCGTGGGAATTCTGAGAACCCATCTTAACAGGACTGTAATTTGTCGGGACTCTAGTAGAATTCCTGAACTTATGCTTAATGGACTTATGTTTATTAGGACTCCTTAGGAGTTCTGAACTTATACTTGCGGACTATGTTTGTCGGGACCGTAGGAATTCTGAACTTATCCTTGTGCGAAGGTGCCCAGTAGTCTGATAAGTCGGAGCCCAATCATAATCGTATCACTTTATCTGGTCGGATCAGGACGTATGCGAATTAATAATGGAGTATGGACGTTAGTCAGCCGCGGTATAGATCATATGAGGATACATATACTTATTTTATGGATACGAGTACCACTTGGGATTCTCACGGACTAATGTTTCACCAGATGCGGGAGTACCGAGTGAGTCTTCTGAACTTAATCAAATGCGGGAGTACCGCTGGGTACTCACCGAACTTATCGAATCTGGGGGAGTGCAGTGATCTGGCAGGCATAATCGGAGAGACGAGACTTAATCGGAGATGGGACTTGTCGAGGAGGCAAGGTACCGTGGAGTCTTCTGAAACAATCGGACACGGGAGTACCCATAGGTACTCTGAGGGACTAAATCGGACGGGGAGTACTTGTAGGTCGCTGCAAAGCTTGTCGGTCTTTGGGTGCGGGTAGGTACTGGATATTAATCAAGGCAGGGTACGTCGGTACTGCGGCTGTCAGGATACGGGAGGTGCCGTAGGTCTTGTAACTTCATCGAGGTGTGGGCTTATTGGGGATAGGGTACCCCAGGGTACGGTAGGTCTTACGGAACTAATCAGGACATGGGTGCCGTGGTGCTACGGGATCTTGTCGGAGACACGGTGCACGTGGGTGCTCACAGAGTGATCGGATCTGGGATGTAGAGTAGGTCTTGCGAGCTTAAATCGGGACGGTGGTGCCGGGTATATGCTACGGAGACGGTCTGAGGTACGTTGAATTTTACTCTTATTCTCTACGTGGAGTCTTCTCCATATAAGCTGATTTGACTTCGTGAACCCGATGTCTGAATGGGTGAGACCGCAACCTGATAAGTACCCGAAAAATACTATCTGATCTGCGGAAGTGTCGTAGCCTTGTCGAGGACGGAAGTGTCGTAACACTTGTAAAGTGCCAGAGTACTAATCGGGAGTGCGGGAGCAACGAGAATACCAGAAATTACTAGTCGGAATGAGGAGTGCGAAGCACTAACGCGGGAGTCAGAAGTACTGTCGGGGTCTTAGAACCTTCGCAGGAATCTTGAAGTCTTAATCGGGAATCATAGGGCACTAACCAGTATCAGTACCGTCGGGAGTGTCGTATCACTTATCGAAGTCTGAAGTACTGTCGGGAGTCTTGAGAGACACTATTAAAATCTGAGTACTAATCGGGACATGAGTGTTGTGTCATTTAATAACTGGTATTAGGTTGTTTTACAATTATATGAGTTCAGTAACTTACTATCTTATAATAGGGCATTGTTAGCCACATTATGCGTTCATGACAGATCGTATTCTATATATTGGTAAGGTATGATGCATATGTAATCACACCTTATTCATGTATTACTATTCTTCTATCAATCTACTTTACCCGAGAATTAGATCGATCGATCGGATCGTCGAACTAAAGTTATGGAAGAGCATTTTTCATGTCAACTGGTCATTTCTAGAGATTTTGCAGAGACTGATTAAATACTCACTTTTAAGGGGTCTTAACTTCATATTTGGCACTATATCTTTGAATTCTTTTAAATTTAAGGTGATAAGGGTTCTATTCCAACTTGAATCCTGCAGTGCGGGCACCCAGAAACTCGAGATACGTCAGAAGCAGTGGCTCGGGTTACTCTATGATCAATGATGCGAGGAAATGGGCTTGCACATAGCCCCCGCTTTGAGTGAATGTTTGGGTACATCTAGAGTCAGGTAGAATCCTATTAGATTATGTTTGAGGTTCTCCCTTGAAGTCTGGATTTAATGTTCCCGCTTGAATCGCTCGAATCGGATACGAAATAGGCAAATTATGGCGAAAAACTAAAACTGGTCGAGCGAGACGAGGCGCGGAGTGTCAGGTACACCACAAAGTGTCGGTACACTTTGGATTCTAGAAGGGTGTACCGGTACACATTCAAGGTGTACCACTACACATGACCCATAAATGTCCAGAATGTGTTTTCTCCCTTTTCCATATTTTTTGATACTCAAATCAATTCTATACTTCAAACACACATCAAGGAAACCATTCAAATTTACCTTGGAATACATTTTACACTCAATTCTTCTTTCAATTTTATATCTCTCTTGACTTCTTTCATGAATTCCTCCAAAATTATTCTAATATGGGTTATGACCCATATCTGAGCAAGTACCAAGATTTGTTAGGGTTTGTTATAAGCCACCTTCCAGTTTCCTTTCCATTTAACCATGAATCCCGACAAATGAAGGGAGGATTCTATACTTATCTTGTTCCTTATTGGGGTTTACCCACCTTAATTCTCTCGAGAAATATATAAGGTTAGAGAATGCAGATTACATCAAAACCACCAGATTTGGAGATAAGATAATCATCTTACAAACCCAAAGATCCATGCCAAATATCATAGAATCCATAATCAAGGTTAGTTTCCATACCTTTTTAGCCTTGATCCCTCCTTCTTCCTCTTCTTCCTCTTCTCTTCTTACTCTTTTCTCCTTCCACGGTTTTGTTTCTTCAAATAGGGCCAAATTTGGTCTTTAAATCCAGATTTTTTTTAGGCCTTGTTTGGCCATGAAAAGCCCAATTTGGGGTTAGTTTCATTAATTGCTTTTTAGTCCTTGGATTCTTCCTTTTTTGAACTTAAACTTATGCATATTCTAGTTATTTCTTCTTTGGCCCATAGTCTTTTCAAATTATGACTTTTAAGCCCCTCTTTGGACCAATTACAAAATTATCCTTAAGTCTTGTAAATTTTGGTCTCGTTTTAAAGTGTTTGCATTTTCTTCGCGAAAAAGACAAATTATGCTTACAAAATACCCTAAACATGTCGAAAATGACTAGGGTATATTTCGGGGTGTTACAATTCTCCCCTCCTTATAAGAATTTCGTCCTCGAAAATCATACTCTAGCATGTGCATGTTCATGTCGGATCCTTTCTTGCTGTGTATTTCTGAAATTTGGGCGTGACTCTCACTTGGTAGACAAGACTCCATCGAGGCCCAAATCTCTTGTCTTAATCATTGAGATGGATTGATACTTATTCATTAGTGGAGTATACGGAATGAGGACATCAGCGTTAGGCCAACACTTTACTATGTAGGTACACATCCTTGGTGAAGACTCTTCGAGAAAGCGGCAAACCTAGGCTGTTGATACCCGACTTGTCACGCCTCGAGATCGTCCAGGCAGGTTGGTGGATCGACAGGATTAGTCAGAACCCTGGGGCTGGGACTCTTTACTCAATTTTTTTTAAAGCAGAACTTGTACCTGTGGGTATGGCCCACATATTATAAGAGAATCCAAATATTATATACAAATCGAAAAGAAGCGCCCCTTAGAATTAAGATTTGTCCATAATCTAGACACATATAGCGAGTCAGTTTACAATTGCAAAACTTTACTTTAACATTTTAAATCGAGGAGCATGGAACCTACATGTAGTCGACCCTTCTTGGTGTGTTGGCCAAATATGCGAGTCTTCGGATGTCTTCTCTGTACCTGCAGTTAAAACCGTGCTAAACTACGATGAAGTGGGAAAGATATATCTTATCACGTATACACATTGCAGCGTAAAACAATAACGAATAATATAAATTTCATGCATTTATATTGCGCCATTATCTGATACTTCACACATAATGGAAACATGCTTGATCGAGGATCTCAGAAGTAGGAGATGCAGTCTTATTATTATCACGAGAACTTATGTTTGTCGGGACTCAGTAGAATCACAGGATCTTATCGCCGAAACTTATACTAATTCGGAGCTTATATAGGACTTATGTTTTATTCGGGACTCACGTAGGTTCTGGAACTTATACTTAACAGACTTATGTTTATTCGGGACTCCTGTAGAGATTCTGAGAACTTATACTTAACGGACTTATGTTTATTCAAGACTCAGTAGGAGTTCACGGAACTTATACTTAACGGACTTATGTTTATTCGGGACTCGAGTAGGATTCTGAAAACTTATACGCCAACGGGGACTTATGTTTATTCGGGACTCCGAAGGATTCTGAGAACTTATACTTAACAGGACTTATGTTTATTCGGGACTCCGTTATGAGTTCTGAGAACTTATCCTTGTCTGCGAAGGTAGAAGGTGATAAGTCGGAACTAATCATAATCGTATCACATACGAGGGTCATGTCAGACGGTATGCGAATCTGTGTCAATTGGACATTAGTCCGTAGAGAAGGTCTGATCATAACGAGATACATATACTTATTTCTGGATCACGAGGTACCTTTAGGTACTACTGGACTTATATTTGTTTCTGGAAATGCAGGAATTTTGTAGGTACTACGGGAGCAATCGGATCTGACGAGACTTAATCAAATACAGTACCATTGGGTACTCTGGAACTTATCGATACAAAATTGCAGTAGGTCTTCATGAGAACTGTCGGAGACCTTAATTTAATCGGAGACGAGGACTTAATCGACGGGAGTACGTGGGTACTAAGGGCAATGGGACACGGGAGTACGTAGGTACTACAGGAACTAAATAAGAGACAGGGTGCATATTAGGTATTACAAGCAATCGGATATGGAATTGCGGTAGGTACTACAGGATCTTAATTAAGAGGCAGGGTACCTGTAGGTACTTTAGAGCTTAATCGGATGCAAGAGTACTTGTAGGTACTGCAGACTAAATCGGAGATGGGACTTGGTCGGAGACGAGGGTGCCGTAGGTCTTTGCAGGAACTAATCCCGGTTCGCAGGGTGCAGTGGGTGCTCTGAATCTTGATCGGAGACGGAGTACCGTGGGTACTACATAAATTATTCGGATGCGAGTGCCGAAGTGGGTACTCTGAAACTAAATCGGAGACGGTGCAGAGTAGGTACTACGGAGGCAGGATACGGAGGAATCGTTGAATCTTTACTCTTATTCTCTATTGAGTCTTCTCGTATCTTGTTTGACTACCTAGATCGATGTCTGAGAATGAGTAGGACCTGATATGATAAGTACCCCAGATCTTATCTGATCTGGAAGTGTCGTATACCCAATAATGGCCAGTGTCGTAACACTTATCGAGTCTTAGGAAATTACTAATCGGGAGTTCTAGAGCAACGCGGGATTACTTGGAAGTACTAGTCGGAATGAGGGAGTGCGGAAGCCTTAACGGAGATAGAGTACTAATCGAGATCTTGAGACTTGTATAGGTCTTAGGAAGTGTCGAGTCTTAGGACACTAGCAGTATCGGGTACTGTCGAATGCGAGTGGCACTTATCGAGTCTGGAAGTACTATTCGGGAGTGCAGAGCTTTCTAGCAGTCTGAAGTACTAATCGGGACGAAGTCTTCAACGTCATTTAATAAGCGGTCTTAGGTGGTTTTACAATTATCTGGTCGGTATTTACTATCTTATAATAGGGCATTTTAATACGTATGTATTCATAACGGATCGTATTCCCTATCTTGGTAGATTATGATCGTCACATTCTACATATTCATATGACTGTATTCTTACATAAATCCTACTTTGCAGGGTGGAATCAGTAGTTGAATATTAAACTAAAATTCATGACATTTTCATGCCAGCTAGTCATTTAAAAGATTTACGAGGACATATTGGAAATACTCACTTTTCAAGGTCTTAACCCAATATTTGGCACTATATCTTTGTAATATTTTAAATTTCAGGTGATAGGGTTATGTTATCTGGAATCCTCCAATTGACACGAAACTCAAGTTCGTCGAAGCTTGACTTGGTACTCTACTGATCAAGTGATGCGAAATGGGCTTTATGTGCGGTGATTCTTGGGCTATCTGAAGTCGAATTGGAGATACCTATTATATTATGTTTGTTTACTTGATTCTATTTTAATTGATCACTTAGATCTCAAATCCGGATAATAAATATGACACGTTATGGCGAATATGGCCGTTCGAAACTAGGAACGGAAGCGACGGGTGTGCAGGGTACACCTAAAGTGCCGGTACCGCCTGGAAGAGATTGTACCCGTTACACATTCAAGGTGTATCGGTACACATGACCCATAAATGTCCAGAATGTGTGTTTTATCCATTTTTTCCATATTTTTGATACTCAAATCAAGTCTATACTTCAAACACACATCAAAATCATTCCAAATTCACCTTGTAATCTCTTTTCTACTCAATTCATCTTTCAATTTCATATATTTCTTCAACTTCTTTCTTGAATTCTTCCAAAAATATTCTAATATGGGTTATGACCCATATACAAACCAAGTACCAAGATTTGTTAGGGTTTGTTCTAAACCCTAACTCAATTTCCTTTCCATTTAACTATGAATCCGACATGAGGAGGATTCTATGCCCTCTTGTTCACATGTGGGGTTTTACCTTAATTCTCAAAAATCTAAGGTTAGAATGCAATTCCTATCAAAACCTAGATTTGGAGATAAGGATAATCATCTTACAAACGAAGATCCGCATGAAATATCATAGAATCCATAATCAAGGTTAGTTTCCATACCTTTTTAGCCTTGATCCCTCCTTCTTCCTCTTCTTCCTCTTCTCTTCTTCTCTCTTTTCACCTTCACGGTTTGTTCCCCTCTTCAAAATGAGAACAATTTTGGTCTTTAAATCCAGATTTTCTTAGGCCTTGTTTGGCCATCAAAAACCAATTTTTTGGGTTAGTTTCATTAATTGCTTTTTAGTCCTTGGATTCTTCCCTTTTTGAACTTAAAATTATGCATATCCTAGTTATTTCTTCTCTGGCCCATAGTCTTTTCAAATTATGACTTTTAAGCCCCTCTTTGGACCAATTACAAAATTGTCCTTAAGTCTTGTAAATTTAAGGTCTCGTTTAAAGTATTTCACATTAACTCACGGAGCAGTCAAATTATCTTACAAAATACCTAAACATCGGCGACTAGGGTATATTTCGAGTGTGCTGACCTCATGTTGAGGCCTCACTGCGTGAAGATGTATTTAAGACTTTTGTGGTATGAAAACACCTCGAAATGCTCACCATATAATTAGTGGCTCCAAATCTTCAGGGCAAAGATTACGGCTGCCAACTCCACGTCATGCGTGGGTTAATTCTGCTTGTGATTCTTCAATTTCCGAGAACCATAAGCCACAACTTTCCCGGACTGCATCAGAACACATCCCAGTCCGTCCTTCGAAGCGTCACAATACACTGTGTACCTATATCCCCTTTTTGGGACTATTAGAATAGGATTTTAAAGAGAAGCTGCTCTTGATTCATGGGCGGCTCGCTCATGGTCATCCCTTACAAACTTGACCTCCTTGCAGGTCAATCTCATCATAAATGTTGCTAATGGGAGATATCTCTATCAACCTCCTATAATACCCGCCAATCCCAGCTTATAGCATGCCGGCCCGACTTGATCTCTCCCGACTCATCACAGCATCAACATTCCTAGGAGTCTCTTGCTCTCCTTTGAATGAAGTGACACCACGTGTCCCCGAGCCTACCTCGATGGCCAAAACTCACACTTACTAAACTTTGCGTACAATTGATGATCGCTTACATTTGTAAATGCAATTCTCAGTGATCCTCATGCTCCACCTCCAGTGGGAGTAGATCGAGGATGTCATCAGCGAAGATCACCACAAATTGATCCCTAATATGGTTGGAACACCCTATTCATGAGAGTCCCATGAATGCTATCGGTGCATTCGTCAATCCAAAGGGCATCATCGTAAACTTAAAGTGCCCATACCCTGTCTTGAACGCTATCTTAAGGATTTAATCCTCCACAACTCAGCGGTAGTAGCGAGTGAAGGAGTCTATCTTAGGTACACTTGCGCTCCTACGGCTAATCAACCAGTCATCAATCCTCGGTAATGGATATTGATTCTTGATTGTAACCCTATTCAACTTTTTGTAATCGATGCATCGTCGAAGGGTCTTATCCTTCTTATTCGCAAATACAACCAGAGCTCCTTATGGTGAAGTGCTCGGTCTAATGAAACCCTTGCCCAGTAACTCCTGTATCTAGACCTTGAGCTCTTGCAACTTAACTGGCGCCATCCTATGCGGAGTCATAGAAATGGGCGACGTACCAGGATGCAACTCAATGTTGAAGTCTACATCCCTCGGTGGAGGTAATCCAGGTAAGCTCTTCACGGAAAAAACATCCTCGTGCTCGAAAACCACCGGTAGACTCTATATCTGTCTCACCTCATCCTCCCAGGAGTGAGCTATTTAGACAACTCGTCAAGCGCACGTCGTGAATCTTACAAAGTATGGAGTAAACATGTTTCTCTTCCCTGAGAAACGACACAAATTACCGTCGATGTGTGAGGCGGTAACTCTCATACGATCACAATCTGACAGCCCGATGTACCGCGTCTGACGATCCATCGAGGATGACCTCGAACTCGGACATGTTCCTTTGAAGGTCCACGTAGTGAATCGGAGATCTCTAAGTCACATCCGGAACATCTCCAGATCAATTCTACTTCTTAGTCCTAGGAGAATTCACGTGTAGTGGTTGCGTCTAAGTTCTCAGCCTCTAAGCCCTTCCTCTGCCATCTATAAGTCTTGACAAGTTTAGAATCATTTCGTGTCCTACTATTAGCGCCCGTACCAACGATAATAGACCTAATATCTCGAACCATTTGTTAGTTTCTAGAACTCTAGTTTATGTTCTCAACCTAGTGTTCACATTTCCTATATCGATCCTATCACGTATATAATTCACATAATTGTAACACACAATCACGCTATTCTAAGTAAGCATCTCTGATAACACAATGTATGTTAAATCTCTCAGATTCTCTGATAACTCTGCTGATGTGATGCAAACATATGATTTGAATATCCAATTTCGAGCACTAGGTAATTCTAGCTTGACTCCGACATAAGCTATACCAGTTAGCGATAATATTATACCTTAATGACCATGGCCTAAGCCCCGAGTCCTCGAAGCCACCCCAGATGCCCAGGTGTACATGCTCTGTCTGTGTGACACACGGCTTAGAGTCTGTTGACCGCAAATCGACCCTACGGAAACATGTGTGTCTCCTTATCATGAGACCCATACTTGAGTAAGGTGACCCAATAGAGACCCCATCATCCATACTCATCCATATGGTTACAAGACCACTTTGTTCTATAGATCCGAGTTGACCGCTGCTCTTAATCTAGAAACATATATTAAAACTAATGTTCATTATAATATATACATAAAATAGAATCAAGGCCCTGATCCGATACGCTTCCTGTAATCCGGCCTCTAAGGTATCCTCTGCTGTACCTGTCTGTGCACGAAAGGGTCCCACAGCGGGGTAGAATGCCAGTAGAGATAAATCCTACAAGGCTATTTCCCGCTGGAATTGCACATGCAAATGATCATTTCCGCAGTCAAACCCGACAATCCGTGCATACATGTTGTCCTATCATGGAAAAATCTACATGCATGTAGCCGAATGACCTCTACATACTTTAATGCAAGAGTGACCTCAGGCCTGCACAATCTGGCCTTCGTGGGAATCAATCTGCCCAGGTGGTCACGACTCCGTCTCTGAAGCAAAAGCGTCTATGTGATATTTATTTAATCCGTTCGTGTATTTTTAGGCAACATAACTTTTCGGGGGTCCTACTTAGTGAGTCTCTGCACCCTCCAGCATTTTAGGACTTTCCTTGAAGTGAATCTGTTGTCAACAGTTTTCAGACTTTCACGCGTGAGGTATCTATCCTACTTTCACGCCCAGATCATTTCTTTGCATTTCGTTTAACATTGTGGAACTCAATTGGACTTGATCCCATTCCTAAGCCCACGATTCAAGCACGAAGCGCTGTGCGAATCAATACCATGAACACACTTTCGTAACGTAATGGTATTCTGCTTTTACACGATACGATGCGATTTGTCTTGTACCTCGAACCATGACGATGTGAAGACACGTACATGGGCATTCTACCACGCCACTATGTGTATTATATGAACATATGTCTAATGCACAACATTTCATATATTTAACATACATGCGGTCATGTTATTATTCCACATATTCGTCGTACATCACATAAGCATACTTTTCGTCTTTCTATAATTCGGTTCCTTTATGTCGACACTTCATAATCATATATTAAAATAATTTCAACCATTACTTAGGCAAGCTTAAATTCCATAATTCATATTCTTGGGGCGAGACATGGTATATCGGTCAGCACAACCAATGCGCTATAATTATTTCCATCTTTATCACATAATTTCACATATTTAGCATGTCATTGAATTCATGGCAATAACACATTAGTCGTCGGCCATAAATCTGACCATTCTTGGCTAGAAATAATCGGACTTAGTCCGAAAGTCCAGTTTTTTTAAATACCACACAAAACATCCAACACACAATTCCACTACTTTCAGACATATGCAGTCCCGAGCATTTCGATTCTGAGCCATTTAAGCAGTTGAAACCATAATGGACTATTCCTTAACTATCCTTGACCCACCCCTATGTTCAGCCTACATTTTGGTTGAGAACTTTATTTTATTAAATTCTAGACTCAACGAAATTTTAAATGATCGAAGCATGAATCAGTTTTGACAAGAAAGTTATGGCGATCGAAGTTGCGAGGCTGATTCACGCGGGTGTGTGCGGAAATTTGTGACACCGTTGCCCATTTGCTGAAATTTGCCATCCCGAAACAGTGTTGGGTCTCGGGCGATCTGAAACCGTAAAACTTGTCTTTGATCATCGCACAATGCAACAAACCCTGAGCATACAAATTAAGAAAAAATGGTGAAACAGTGACCATTACGGATACTAATTAGGTAAAATAACTAAGTAGGAGGAAACCTACCACCTCTTATGGCGCGGTCGGGTTCTTTGCCCTTCGGTCTACTCCTTTGCACAACACTTTATTTATTTTCCTCTCTTTCTTTTCCTCTTCCTCCCTTTCTTCTTCTCTTTTCTTTTCTTTTCCTCGATTTTCCTCCCTTTCTCCTTTCTTCCCTCCTTTCTCTTCTCCTTTCCTCCTTCCTATTTGCACCACTTCCTCTCCTTCTCTAGCCTCCACAGGGACTGCTTGCACCCTCCTAAGCCCGATTTTGAGACCCCATATATATAGGCTTTAAAAAGGCCATGCATGGTGACACATGGCATGTCATGTGTCACACACATGGCTTTCCATGTGTCACACACATGGTTTGACATGTGTCACACATGCATGCCTTTGCCATGAATTGTGACACATGGCTTGCCATGTGTCACCCACATGGCATGCCATGTGTCACCCACATGGCTTGCCATGTGTCCTGTTTCGTTTTCTTGAAATAAACGAAATTTCGTAGGTAGCTAGATTTTTGAATGATTCAACGATTGCAATCCATTTGCCATCAGTTATAAAATCCCAACTTTTCTTTGGACTATTCCGGGAAACTACAATTTTCCCCCTTTTTATCTGAAAAAATCCAATTTAAAATTTTCATGGGTTTTACATTTCTTATCTCTTCTCCATTGGAAAAACAATAGCACACATATTGGACAGACCCGTCTTGAGATTAATACATGGATCAAAGTCATAAGTTAATCTCTAATAGTTGTGTCATTAAATCCTTTGACCCGATATTCTTATAGTTACGAACATAAGAATATTGTGTTTTGATATAATCAATCGTTGTGCTATGAGATGGCCTGCACAAAGTTATACTTGAACATAATAAGTGTGTAGTGATATGAGCGATTAAGATGGAATTTGTCCTTCTTATTATAAGAGATATCTCCGGGTCCCCCTTGACAGGTGAGGCGAAATGCGGTGCGTGCTCAAATGAATTGATGGAGATCAATTTCATTTTGTTATCCGATCTAATTGGGTTTGATGTCGAAGATAGAAACGATACAGGTTACTTTGTCCATGCGCCATATTCTATCCAAGATATCATGAACAAAAGGATTATGTCATTAGCTTTATATTAAGGTTTGTCTCGGATCATGAGCTTTTCAATTTAACTTGGGAAGTCATAAGAGTCTTGCTAGAGCCATATGACTTGTAGGATCAAAATGTGATTTTAGGCACCTAACGCGATATTACAATTTGAACCTATAGAATTAAGCACATTAAGAACGCAAATAACCATTTATATTTTTTCTCTCATAAGTAATTTAATGATGAGATTATTTTAAATTACAAATAAAATAATTATTTATTTAAATTCGAATTTAATTTTGAGAAGTTTAAGTCGTGATTTAAATTATAACAATAATTAATTTGTTATATTTTCTTATTGGATAAGTAAATAATACGTAAAGGTTTTAAAGTTTTAAATATATAATAATATAAATTCGTTTCCTTATCGATAAGGATTTGAATTTCAATTGTTATTATTTAAAAGAGTTCTAAATATATAATAATATAAAAACAAATTCATTTTTGACTTAAACCCTAGCAGACTTATATAGATATATATATGTGAGACATATATATTTTGTAGTAGTCTTCTTTTACTCTAAGAACAACCAAAACAGAGAGAAAGAAAAGAAAAACCCTAATTTCATTTTGAGAAGACGAACCTGAACTAGCATTCAACAAGATCGTTCATTATTTGTTCGTGTGTGGATACTTGTAGAGGGTGGTTGCTTTTCAGAAAGGCAGCACCTTTGAAGATCCGAATAAACCAAGGCCTTGTGAGACTTTTTAAGGCTTGTAGTCGATCTACAAGAGGTAAGTTTCGTTTACCCTTTGATGCCAGGTTTTTATGAAACGCATGTGATTCTTGGTGGGTTAAGGGATAAATTTTTTAAAATTCCGCTACATTTATGTTCCAATCATATTGGATATTCTGTCCGAACACCAACATTTAGGACACTGTTATTTTAAAGTTTAGGGGCATGTTTGACCTAATTTTCCATTTCTTCTCCTTTATCTTTGTTTCTTATAGTACTTCTGGAGCCTTTTGTTTGTTACTTTTTGTTTAATTAGTATTAGTTTTAGTTTGTTTTGTATGTTTAGTTGTTTTTAATTAGATAATTGTAGTTTTTGTGTTTATGTTTTAGTTGTTACTTCGGAATTGTATGTTTTATATGCATGCTTGTGGTTTGAATGTATGAATGGGAATTGTCATGAATCATTGGTTGGAGCGTTATTGAAATGCCAAATAGTATGTTTTGAGACACAATTCTTGAAGAAAGTTTGAAAATCCCCAAAATTTTGAAAAAGTTTGAAAAATTGATGAGTCCAAAAACTCATTTGATTTTTAATCCCTTTTTCTAAGCATATTACAAGATAAATGTTGATTAGTAATATAAATATGGATATTTTGCTCAAATTTAATTTTTCTTGAAAAATACGACGAAAATCCTATAAAAAACTAGAAGAGATCAACCTATAAGCAGAAATGAAGTCGCAACTGAAAGTTGGAGTCGTAACAAGAAGCTGTTTGTATAGTTAGTTCTAGGGTACGACATCAGCAGGACCATCATTTGGGAAGAAATAGAAGGCTTATTCAAAACGAAGTATTGACTTAAAGTTAGGCTTGCGACCAGAATTACCAAAGCAACAAGTGAAAGAAGTTGCGACAAAGGAAGTGTGGTTGAGACTAAAGGAAATATTCAAAGTAGAATATCCGGTCGCGACACCACTCTGAGGTCGCGACGTCAATCTTATGTCGCGACGTGGATCCGTCAATGAACCACAAGGGAAATCTATACAAGAAAACGAGGTTG
Source organism: Tetrastigma voinierianum (assembly GCA_016808115.1). Taxonomy (NCBI): domain Eukaryota; kingdom Viridiplantae; phylum Streptophyta; class Magnoliopsida; order Vitales; family Vitaceae; genus Tetrastigma; species Tetrastigma voinierianum. Next base: position 175,587 of record JAEQBH010005982.1, read on the forward strand.
CAACTAGTTTTTAAATGAAGGGCTCCATTTGAGGTCACGGCGTCTTTGTTGAGGAATTCGTGACATAAAAATTTAGAAACTGAGTCTCAACATGAAGATTGAAGTTGCAAACAAATTAAGAGTTGAAGAACAAGGAAATTATGGCACGAAGGCGATAAACGAAACATCACTGCCAGAAACTAAAGTTGTGACCATTTATTAATCAAAGGACAACAAACGATGTCGCGACGCTCCATTCGATTATGACTACTTTTGAGCACATTTGGGACTACATGCAAGCAGAAGAAAAAGAGAAACATGTAATTGAGACACGGAATGAGGTTGGAAGGAGGAAATTGGTTGCAACAAAGAATTGAGGTTGCGACCAGAAGAAGAGAAATGAACATCAAAAGAGGTTGCGACATCACCTTGACGTCGCTACTTAAATTTGAAACCTATGAAAGCAGAAGACCACCCAGCAATTCGCAGCGAGAAAAGAAAGTCACGACTTTGAAGTCGCTACCAAATGAAAAGTGGTCTCAACTTTACAAAATGAAGTCGCGGCGTGTAAGCGCGACAAGGAAGAAGTCTTGATTAGGCGAAGTCGTGACTCGGAATCGAGAAGGAAAAGACAGCGATGTCGCGACATCGAAGCGAGTGGTCGCGATATCAACTCTTGAGAACGCAGGCAAACAAGGTCGCGACTAAGCGATGTCGCGACTTCATTAGTCAGCGTGGCGGCGAGAATGCGAGTCGCAAACATAAGCAGCAAGGTCGGAATTTGGATAAGAGTAATGAGGAAATCCGTAGCCGTGACATCAATCAGGAGTCGCGACCTAGGGCGATAAGCGGGCTGCCGAACCGATGCGGAGCTTTTTGGCATTATTGATTTCTTTTGACAATATAAATAGACCGTGTCGAATGGTAAAGTAGCTTCCGTCTTCGCTACCCGAAAGAGAATGGAACTGGGGTGTATAGTTTAGAGTTGAATTTTCTTTTTTTTTATTTTTTATTTTTTTTCTAGATATATTTTTGCTAACTGTACAGAAACGTTTAGAGCTGAAATTTTATTTAAGTTATTTTCTTCTTAAAATTGTTGCCTTAAAATGTATGAAATCTAGACAAATTTTTGGATTTCATTTTTTCTCAGTTTCATTACGATTATAGTGGTTGTATGTGATCGATACTCCATTTCTTTAATCGTAATGTAGTAATTGAAACGCAACTCTTTTGGATTTGAATTATAGTTAGTTACAATATTTTCTGCAAAAATCTGGAGAACATTATTTTGGTAGTGATTTACTTGCTTGGTGTTGTTTTTGAATCAATAAGTTCCCAATGGTAGTATCGAATACCATTTTGAGGGAATGTATCTTGTTTGCGATTTCGGGATGCCCTTCGTGACACGAGAGATGGAAATTCAAGGCTAAGAGCATTCTTTTATGGGTATGTTAGACTACCATTGATGAACTGCTGAGCTCTGAAACTTAATTTTGATAAATCCCCCGTTCGCTCATAATTGAGATTGGAGGGAGTATTTAACAATCTAAATAATCGAGGATTCACCTTAATCTAGATGGAAGTTCCCAACCCTGGAAGTGTTAGCTTAGATCTAATCAAAGGGGAAGGGCGAACAATAGATCTAAAAGGATAGACCCACAATTAAGTTGTAGAAACTTTGCAATCAATCTGAGAAGAAATACAAAAGAATGCGAAGTCATCGAAAATGGGTGTGAAGTATTGAAAGAAAAATACGAATCTTGCAAAGAAAAGTAAAGAAATACAAATGCTTGGTTAAATCTTATTTGAAGAAGCAAGAGTTTCTAAGCAGTGAATGTGGAGAAATCCAACTACAACATTTAGGCATTCTTAGACAAATCCAGATCCATCAATACAATAGAGCATGTACTTTCATTTAGGAATTGACTGTTTCATTGTCATTGCGCTATAGTTTTAAATCTTTCACGTGGAGCAGTTAGATCCAATTATTTAGTTCTTTATATTTTTAGTTGATTTCATGTTATTCAAATTTACATTTTTGTAGTCGATAGTACATGATATATATTAGACAAATTTTTCAATATCAAATTCTTTTGAATCCCGAATAGCATGGAACTTCAATAGTTAGGGTACTTGATCTAATTCATATCAATCTCTGTAGAATATTTTTGGACTTATCAGATTTTACTACTTGTATGACCTGTGCACTTGCAGTGTCATAGACTAAACCCAATTTTAAAATCCTAAACATCAAGAAAGATTTATTTACTTAAGAAAATTTAACGAAAGTGACATGGGTGCAAGGGAAGTGTAACGTTTTTGTAACTATGTACATTTGAGGGGTTTTTAGTCTATATAGAAAAAGGCAAACAAAAATCCAAAAAGATTATAAAGTTTTTATGTTTTAATGTTACTGGGTTGTGTTGAGTAGAAAGGTTGCCTATGATGAAAAATGATTGAACTTGCTTGCACATGGAGAAAATGAGAGATCGTTGAACATAGAGCATAATGTTTTGACCATTTAGATCTCGACTTAACACAGGCCCTTAGTATCTTGAGCACAAGTCATAAACCATTTTTTGGTCAATTCTGTTTGGTTTAGAAAAGAATTAGGTGAGTATCATCTTGAGTGATTTGTCAAGTCTCTGGAACTTGTTTAATTATCACTTGAGGAAAAATCCTAGATAGCACGACAATTAGGAAATGAGATAGACCATCCTTGGATCTGTTTCACCTTTCTAGCTAACCCATTTATGTATAAAACCTTAGTCACCAAAAATTGAGCTTTATTACCCTTTTTTTTTTGTTTTGAAAGCCAAGAAAAAGCCATTTCACCCTTTTGTTGAATGCCCTTCAGTCAAAAGCCCATGTTTACCCTAACATGTAATTCTCAAAGTCATATCATGTGAAGACATGTAGTTGAAGTGGGAGTTTGGTTAAATTATGTAAATGTTGAATAAAAATCAAAAGAGGTTTGCAATAGGAAAAAAAAAGGCAAAAAAACAAGAAAAAGAAAGCATAAAGCAAGGTGGAGTTGTTTAACCTTGTAGCCTTCCTACTATGAACAAGTAAGTTATTAGGGGTGTTCTACCCATATTACCCTAAGGCAAACTGGTTTGGGAGCTACTAACCTAAAGTTTGATAAGGATAGAAAGCTTAAGAAGGTCGAACTTTGCACTACTCCATGCCTTGTAAGCTAAAAGAAAAAGAAATAAAGGCTTGGTTTGCCTACAAGAAATGGTAAAAATAATGAGAGTCGTGTAAGTTTGGGGGAGACTATGTGTGATATCAAGGTGCAATAAGCTAAGTTTGAGGAAAAGCTTATGAAGGCAACTACAAAGAATGGAAAATGTTGAAGGATGAACAAACAAGTGGAGAAAAAGAAAAATACGTATGTTTTGGGTAAATTGAATCCTAAATGACTTATTCATGTACCCCTAACTAGGCCATACACTATAAGCTTATAAAGACCTATTTGATCCTAAGTTTTGTGCAATGCCTACATTATTAGAGAGTGATATGCAAAACAAGCTTACGGAGTCTTACACACTCACTATGTGAGTGAGAGATCCCATTCCACTCATACTCATCTAATTTCATCCTAGTTGAAATTAACTAGAGAAAGGAAGATACACACACACTGTTGCTTATCCAAGTTGATACTCTTTTACTTTAAACTATTTAAACTTAAACTCGACTTTTTACTTCGCGATTACGGATCAACAGAGTAGTAAAATGGACTTTTTTGATCCGAGATGTCGTGCCAAAGGATTTGAAATTTTAAGATTAAAGTACTCCAAACTACTCGAGACATCGCCCATTTGAACTCCGATTTTTAAGATTGTAAACTAACTATTTAATAGAATAAAAAGAATGGGATCTTTTATTTTCTTAAAAATTGTCTAGATCCAAAACAACTAGAAATTTCTCTGGAATTGAGTAAAACACTGGGAATGGAATTAGTAATGTGACTATTAATTTGCATTTTGTTCATAAACGAAATTGTTATGGGATGAATCTTCGACTTATCCAAGGGTATTTTAGTACAGTCTTGAAAATCTTCAACCACCACACATTTAACAATTTAGACCACCATGTTCCAAAGCTAGGACTGCATGTGTCTAAAAAGCTACTTTTAGGATCTAATTCCCTTTATGCCTTGGATGATTTCCCAAACTAAGACTCTTCACCCAATTATTAGAATTTGGAGTTAACTTGCCAAAGCAAGGTAACACAAGCTTCCTCCAACATAATTAGTCCATTACTCTAGAAAATTAACCAATATATCGACTTCTATTGATAGAACCATAATATTTTGATTAAAATCTGACAAGTTCTTGATGAGTCCTAAACTCATCTACTTTTAGTATATTTTTCTTGCATTTTTCAGAATTTTAATGCAAAATTATGGAATAATCACCAACTTTGCGTTTTGCAGGTTTTGAATGTAAAAGAAACAAATCTAGCAAGAATAACAACAAAAAATCGGCTAAGGTAGAAATGTCACGACATAATCTTAGAATGTCACAACATAAGCTTAAGGAAACCTATAAGGAAGTGTCACAATAAGCAATGATATGTCGCAACAAGGACAAAGATGAACTCAAGTTGGAAGATTAAAGATTCTCGCAACATTTCAAAACTTTGTCGTGACATAATATGAGAAGGGTTGACTGAGAAATGTTGCAATTAAGAAATGAATGTTGCGACATAATGAAAATAAAAAAACATAACTATGTCGCGAAAATGAATATTTATGTCGCGACATTGCCTAAGAAGTTCCTGAAGAAGAATGTTGCGACATTCTTTTTCTATGTCGTGACAAAGATCAAAGAAAATGGTAGAAAAGCTTTGTCAAGACATCCAAACTTGTGTCGCGACATAAAGAACTAAAGAGGGAAGAAAGAATGTCGCGACACAACAAAACTATGATGTGACATATAATGGAAGATTAGAGAAACAAGTGAAGTCAAGTTTGTCGCGACAAAGGTTTTGATGTCGCGATAAAAATTTTCTAGAATGACAAGCTCAAGGCATGATATATGTCGTGACATTTCTAATCTATGTTAAGACATAAAGTTCGGAGGGTAGGATCAGAAGGCAAGAAAGCTATGTCACGACAAAAGAAGTTTTATGTCATGAAAATCACAACTTAATATTCAGATGGAACTCTATTGTGACATAGGTTCAGAAGAACTACAGGAAGAATGTCGCGACACATAAATTTATTGTTGTGACACAATGAAGAGTGCCAGGGAAAAACATTTTTCGCAACCATGGTTTTTATGTCGTGACAGAAGAAACTTATGTCGCGACAATTATAAGATGAATTCAGAAGAGCTCTGTCACGACATTTTCAAAATATGTCGCGACATAATTCAAGAAAAAGGCATATAACATTGTCATGACATAACACTGCAAGCCACAACAATGCTGGAGGACAAATATAGCTACAAAGTTGCAACATAATTTTTCTATATCGCGACAAAGTCGTCAATTGGGCAAGTTTTGGGAATCCATAACTTTAGCCTCGAAATTTGGAACTTCATTGGAAAATCTATAAATAGAAGCACATAAGACACTATGCGCAGCTTCCGCCAAATTTGGAACATTTGGATAGCTGGAGTCTCCTATATATATTATTTTTCTTTTATTTGTTTTCGTTAATTTAGTTTTAGCTTAACATTTTTGTTAGTATTTTATTTGGATTTGAGTAGTGATCTAAGCTTAAGTTTCGAGTTGGATTCATTGTAAAAATTATAGTTTTCATTATTGTCTGATTTCAGTGGAATTTGGAAACTTTTTGGAGTTCATTTATTTAAGTTTGCTTGCAATTTCAATGAATTTTCCTGATCAATTAGTCACTGTTATTTGTAATCCAGTTTTGAAAGACTGAGCTCCCTCTGGGAATGGACTGATGTTTGTTATTATTTTCTGCGGAACTTAAAAGAATGTCATAGTTAGAAATCTTGAATTTATTTAATTCGTTTTGTTCTTGAAATTAATTGTTTTCAATATTAGTAGCTTGTAATAAAAAAAGGGTTGTATCTTGATATGATTTCCAAGAGGCCTTCTACATGACACAGAGATGAAGATTCAAAAAAATATGGAGCAGTCACTTAAGGGTATGTTAGACTAATATTATGGAACTAATGAACTCTAAAATATTACTTTGCTAGACCACTAATTTACTCATGTGTGAGGATTAGTTGGATGATGTATCAGTTTAATTGATTAGAGGTTTCTCCTTTATCTGATGGAATCATCTTGATCTTGTGTTAGCATAGATCTAATCAAGGAGATAGAGAGTTTTATCAGATTCGAAGGATGAGATACCAATTAGATTGGAGATTCAAAGGATGAGATACCAATTAGATTGGAGAAGGCTTGCATTTTCCTTTCTATGGGGGTAAGAATTCTTCAATCCTAGGAACAGGGTGTGAAGTATTGGAAAGAAAAAAATACCTAGTTCTTAGAAAGAGGATTATATCTTACAAGTAACTAATTAGACCCATGTGTCTAGAAGGACCATGGTTCTCTAATTAGTGAAATGTATAGTGCGTGGAGGAATCCAAACTATACTACCTTGCATCTTTGACAAGTTCAAATTTCAAACTAATGCTTGAACTATGTTATGAAATGATGCAGAAATTGATAATATTACATTGATCTATTTCCCAGTGTTAACTTTACTCAATGAACTCTCCAATCCAATTCTTTTGATTTTTTTTATAGTTATAGAATTTTAATTAGTCATTCTTTCTTTAGTTTAAACAAACCAACTTTGTACTTTTGAGTTCAATGTGGGTTGAGTAGTTAGGGTAATTGATCTTTGGAATTTCTCATCAATCCTTGTGCGATCTGATAACTCGGACTTAATTGTCCATTTATTACTTATCTGACACATTGCGCCTTAGAGATTTTAGCCAAAACCAATCCTTAAATCCAAAGCTTTACCTACAAAGCAAGAAACATATTTTATATACTTAGTTAGATAAGTTTTAAGCGTGACTGCTGGTGATTGAAAAATTCTTGGTTGTCATGCTATAACATAGTCATATTTTGGTCAATCAAGTTTTTGGCGCCATTGCTGGGGAGTTTAGTTAGTCTTTGGTAACTATGTTAAGAAAATGGCAAACATGTTTTTGGCATTGTTGTCGAGGACTTTAGTTAGTATTTGGTAGTCGCATTAAGAAATTGGCAAACAAGTTTTTGGCGCTGTTGCCGAGAACTTTAGTTTGGTAGCCGTGTTAAGAATTTGGTAAACAAGTTTTGGCGCCTTTGCCAGGGACTGACTATTCTTTAGTACCCGTGTTGGAAAATTGGTCTATATGAAATTGGTCAAAGAATTCTCAACATATTAATTTCATAAACCGAGATATCACAACCCTTAACCTCAGGAACACACCTCAGCTGTCACTTGAGGGGATCCTTGAAAGTAGGGGTTTAGAACAACTACTTTGGTTCATAGAATTAATAAATCAAGTATAAGAAAATACACTTCTAAACAAATTATGTCAATTCAGGATTCAAATCCACAACCTACATTAAATCCTTGCAAACATAATAATCACAAACCAATCCCTTTCCAGAAGGTTCTTATCCTTCCATCAATGGATTACATATAACAATGACAAGTCGTTGAAAAACGTTCTTTATGATTATAATCGAGAAAATGAGGAAAAGGAATTCAAACAGTGTTTTCTTCCTCTCTTGAAGTTCTGATAGTAAAGGAGCTTGGATTTTAATATTCTCTTCCTAAACACACAGCTCAACTCAAATATTCTAATAAAAAAATTGTAATTTAGATCTACTCAAAACCACTCAATAAGAAAATTACACTACAAAAACTATATTTTGCTCTTTGTATCTTTTGCTTCCAATTCTATGCCCTATCACTTCCTATTTATAGTCGAATCATTGCTAGGCCAAAATTCTAGGTAGATTTTTATGGGCTATTATGCAAGCCCACAAGATGATGTGTCGCGACATTCTAATTATTCCATGACATTGTTGCCTTTCATCTATGTCTAGGGCATTATCATGATGTCGTTGAGATGCTCAACTGATGATTTTTCCTTTGAGAATTTATTGATATTGTCGCGACATTATTTTGATTATCGTGACCTTCCTTTCCAATCTCTTATGTCTTTAAGGTCTGTTGTGAGATTACCCTCATGATGTACAACCGTCGACCTCTAGAATGAAAGTCGAGACACTGTGAGTTGCTGGTTGGTCTTCAATGGTCTCGTGATATTGTTATGACATTCCTTCTCGAAGCTCCTTTTGGATGAATGTCACGACAAGTTTGTAAGTGATGCGATATTGTTCAGTTGTTTCTCCAGAGACTCTTCACGTTTGTGTTGTGACATAAGTTGCAATGTCACGACACAACTTATGCAATCCGGCCTTCTGATATGTTGCGAGATATGTTGAGGTGTCGCGTCTTAGATTGTTTTCTCCCTGGTCCTTTCTGCTACCGCAACAATGATTATGATGTCGCGACCTTCCCTGCTTCTTGCTTTAGTGAATTAAGCACCATTTCTTGATTTGTTTTTTGTTTCTTTTGATATTAATTATTGCAAAACAGTAATTTTGGTGAAGATTCCATAATTTTGCATTAAATTAAGCATTAAAGCATCAAATATTTATGCAAAAATGGACTTAAAGTTATATGAGTTTCATATTCATGAAACTCCCCTAAACTTAAAGTTTTGCTTGTCCCCAAGCAAAGAAAAACTCCTTGCTTGTCCTCAAGAAATTTAGTTAGACTTTAATGCCATTTTTCTTTCCATCATCACTTTCAAATATATCAGCACTTGAATTCAATGAATTTCCAATTGTGATATGAATTTTAATAAAACTTCAATTCTCGAATAAAAAATTTTCAATTAAGTTCACTCAACACACAAATAATTCTCAAATTGTAAACAACTCAGTTCTTTACCCCTTATTTGTGAGTGTATGTTGGTCTTCTCTTTTTAAAAAATTTGCAAGTTAGGTAATCTTCTGAGATATTATGTAGAAGAATGGAAGTCTCCTTAGATTGACTTAGGTCCCATAAGATTGTTGGTCATATTATTCTCCATTAATGTAAGTAGAACACCACCTTCAGGATCAAATAGTTCTTTTAGGCTTGTAATGCATGGTTTGGGTATTAGGTAGGTAATTGGACATTGAAGGCTCAAGTTTACCCAAAGCACACATACTACTTAACATTTGGCGCTCACACTTCTCATCCACTATTTTATACTAAAATCAACCTTGAAAAGCACCCCCAAACTTGGTTTGGTGCATCATTTTGCGTACTCTCCATTATGGCATTTCTTTTGACCACTTTTAGACTTTGAATTAAGTTCCTCATACTATAAGAACTTTTTCCTATTTTGTGCAGGTTTTAGGAGCAGTTTTAAATGTTTTGCCTTTTAAGCTTTGCACGCTGCCTTGCGGCTTTAGGTTAGTAACTCTCATACCAGTTGCCATTAGGGTACTAGGTGTTGAAACACCCCTAAAAACCTAATGGCATAAGGGAGGAAGGCTACAAGACAAAACACACTCTCCCATAAAACTTTTGTAATTTTATAGCTTCTTACTTTTCTTTTGTGCACATCTTTTGGTGCATCTTTACTTCATTTCTTTGTCTCAATTGATCATCCTTTCATAACCCCTACTCTCATCCTTCTTCAAATTTCAAATTTCTACACCCCTAAACTTGTCCCATTGTCTACTTCATATGCACTCATATTGCAATTTCGGCAAATTAAGGGTTCATTACTAAAGGACCATATTTAAGGTAGGATTAAGGTTTTTCAGTTGTCTTTTGATGATGGAATTGGAATTTAGCTCAAATAAGGTACTAGAGTATATTCATATGCATATCACAAGGGTAGGCTTGAAAGGTAAAAACTTTCCGAGGATGGCCTACATCATTTCTTGTTGGTTGTGTTGCCTATAATTTCGCCTTAAGTAATAATCTAACAAGTTCTAGAACCTTTAGAGACTAAAATTATGATGGATCTCATAAGATGTTCCTAGCCTAAGAAGTCTGATCAGTTGTTAAGGTACTAAGCGACCATTATGTATGTTTCAAGTTCATTAGAACTTAAATGTTAAAACAAATAAATTATCGAGCTTTGTTATTGTCTGTATTTTTGTTTAAATATCCGTGATTATATAATTTCAACATAATTATCATTCACATCACAACTTTCTAATTCTTTTGAGCTCATTCTTCCCCTTTCATCTACCAAAGACTTCTCTTTTATGCTATTCGACTTTTTTTTTCTATTGTTTGGTCTTTTTAAAGGATATTGTGTTATAAGATAAATTAGGCGTTCAATGTTATTAAAATTTTCACTTTTAGTCCAACAATGTCAGCATAAGTATCTCAACAACATTCAATCCAACCAAACAATTCAATGTCACAACTATAAGTATGTTTTACTTAAATGCAAGAAAGTATGTTTACTTAAATGCAAGAAAGTGCAGAATAAGAATTTGAATACATGATGACAGAATTTTCATAAGACATTCAAGCAACACAACACACTAACTTTAGATCAAACAAAATCAACAAAATGAAGCTATTAACACAAAATGACTATGATTTAGACAATCAAATTCAAAAATGGTAACTTTGGCTTAGTATTTTCACCCCATCAAAATTTAGTTATTGTAAAGCAAAGAAATAAATGCAGGGAAAGTTAATTGGAATGTCCTCACATAATATTAAGCTATATCCCATCTTTATTCAGCAGACTCTCATTATGTTCTCTTGTTTGCTCAAGGATCTTCATAAATATACGGAGTGCAAGTCTGGGTTGCCTCCTAAAAGGTACTATGTTTAGTGTCCTTAGTTAGACACAGTTGCTGCATCAAAGCTTTTCAGAAAAACTCCTATTGTAAAATTTCTTGCCACATGACTACTCCTCATTCATTATTCCTCCCTTGTAATGCTTCAGCCTTTGACCTTTGACTTTAAATTTTTTTCCTGAATTTGCCTTTGGTGTGACTACTCCAAATGGTGTGACTGAGATGATTGTATAAGGACCACTCCATCTTAATTTCAATTTTCATGGGAAGAGTTTGAGTCTTGAGTTGTAAAATAGGACTGATTCTCCCATCTTAAACTCCTTTCTCAAAATTTTCTGATCATGCCTTCTTTTAGTTTTGTATTTGTAAATTCTAGCATTGCCATATGACTCATTCCTTGATTCTTCTAACTCATTCAACTAGAGTAGTCTCTCTTCTTTTCCAGTTTGGCAATAAAAGTTTAGTTTCTTAACTGCCCACATACCTTTTTGTTTTATTCAAGAGGTAAACGACGTGATTTTTCAAAAACAAACTTGTATGGTGACATCCAAATGGGAGTTTTAAGCGATCTGTAAGCCTAATACATCGTCTAACTTCAGGATCAATCCTTCACCATATAATTCATGTTTTCTCTAGTATGTTCTTTATCTCTCTATTAGACACTTGAACTCATTTATTTGATTGAGGATGATAAGCTAAACCAGTAGCACGTCTTATGCCATATTTGCTTATGAGATTTGGAAATAGCTTGTTGGAAAAGTGACTTCCCTCATCATTGATAATAGTTCTTAGGGCTCCATATCTATTCAATGTGTTCCTTTGGAAAAACCCCACAACTGTATTTGCATCATTCCTTGGACAAGCAACAACTTCTAGCCACTTGGATACAAAATCCACAACAAGGATAATGTTTAAGTTCCTATACGATGGCGGAAATGGTCCCATAAAATCTATTCCCCAAACATAAAAAAAGATGTACAATAAAGATCCTTATAGAGGTATTTCATTTCTTCTGTTGATGTTGCACATTATTTGGCATTTTTCACACTGCTTAACCCATTCAAAGTTGTCTCTAAATAATGTTGGCTACTATAAACCACATTGGAGGATCTTCTGAGTTATCCTTTGTCCTATAAAATGACCTCCATACTGTGCTGAGTGTCATTTGTCAAGAATTTCAACTTGCCCACTTTTAGGTATACACCTTATGACAATTTGATCTGCACTCCTCTTAATCATAAGTGGGTCACCCCAAATGAAAAATCTAGTTTCATGCCTCAATTTTTTTATTTTTTATTTTTTTATATGTGAATTCCTGTGGCACAATACCACAATCTAGATAATTTACTAAATCAGCATACTAAGGTAGCCTGATTTTCACCTTAAACAACTTCTCATTAGGAAAACTCTCTTCAATTTCAGCCCCTTCTGCCTTCAGCTGTACTTTCTATTTGGGATAAATGGTTTACAATCACATTGTCACTCCCCTTCTTATCCTTTATCTCTATATCAAACTCTTGCAACAACAAAACCCATCTGTTCAATCTGGGCTTAGCATATTTTTTTCCATTATGTATTTCATTGTTGCAGGGTTTGTTGCACAATAACATGAGACCCCAGGATGTATGATCTAAATTTCTCACAAGTAAAGATCATTGCTATCATCTCCTTCTCTATGGATGAATAGTTCTCTTGAGCTTCATTGTAGGTTTTGCTAGCTTAGTAGATGGCCTAGAAGGTTCTTTTAATTCTTTGTCTGCTGCAAACGAAAGTCCTTTGCTTTGTCGCATGATTTCAAAATTTTGTTCAAGTAAAGTTGTTTCCATTATAGGAGCTATTACAAGTCTAGCCTTTATCTCATCAAATGAAAATTTTAATGCATCATCAAAATCAAATTTTTTGTCTTTTCCAGCAACCTGCATAACGATCTAGAAATATTGGAAAAGTCTTTAATAAATATTTTGTAGAAGACAGAATGTCTAAGAAAGTTTCTAACTATTTTCACTACAGTAGGTGGAACTAGAGTGTCAATTATAGAGATTTTTATTTGATAAACTTCTGGCCCTGCAGCTGAAATCTTATGTCCTAATAGTATTCCTTCCTTTATCATAAAGTGGAATTTTTCCCAATTCAAGGCTAAGTTCTTCACTTTACATCATTCTTGATTTTCTTATTGAACTTTAAGCAATTTTCAAAAATTTGGAACCCAAAAGCGAAAAATCATCCATAAATATCTCATTAAATCCTACCTAAATAAGAAAATGGACATCAGAAAAATATTTGGAATGTGGTTGGAGCATTACATAATCAAATGACATCATAAAAGAAAAATTACCATGAGGACATATAATTGTGGGTTTCTCTTTATCCTCAAGAGCTATAGCTATCTAGTTATAACTAGAATAACCATCCAGAAAATATTAGTGGGGGTGGCTTGCCAATCTATCCAGCATCTAGTCAATAAGTTAAATTGTACTTCCTTTATGCCAACTCTCACAGTGAGTTATCCTTCCTTCACATCAATTAATGTTCCAATTGTGGCTAAAAATGGATTACCAAGTAGTAATGGTACTTTCTTGTCTTCCTCCATACCATTCACCAAAAAATCACCTAGGAAAATGAACTTTCCGACTTTGACAAGAACCTCTTCAATAATGCCTTATGGTTGAGTCTTTGATCTATCTACCATTTGTAGGGACAATGTGGTGGGAGTTGACTCCCTGAACCTTAATATTTTCACCACTTCTAGAGGCATCAAATTAATACTAGCACTAAACTCACAAAGTGCTTTCCCAAATTTAGTGTTTCCTATAGTGCAAGGTATAGTGAAGGTTCAGATCTTGCATTTTCTATGGTAGCTTCTTTTGAATTATTGCACTACAATTTACAGATAAGCTTATTATCCCATATTCATCTAATTTCATATTTTTGCCGATTATTTCCTTCATGAACTTAGCATAGTGTGGCATTTGAGATAAAGCTCCCTTAAAAGAATGTTTATAGTTTCACGAACATGTTAAAATTTGGCAAACTAGTCGTTAGGTTTGTTTGCCCGGTCTTTTGAGGAAAGGGTATTGGAGAGTGATAAACTTTAACTTCCTTTTTCTTCTTCTGAATGGTCTCTTCTATTTGTACTTCAGTTTGCTTTTTTAGCTTCTGACTTTCATATGATGTCTTTGTTATTTCTTGCCTCTTTTGACTAGTTGTTTGCTTTTGATCTTCATTTTCAGCTTCCTCTTTAGTTTGTCTTTTCTTAAATTCCTTTTTAACTTAAAATTCTTTTCCACTCCATAGTGTAATGGTTATATAATCTTTTTGGGTTTTTCTTCACTAGGAAAGGAATCCTTAGATTGGTTTTGCAAGGTTTATGCTAACTGCCCCACATGAGTTTCAAGGTTTTTTTAGAGAGGCATTTGTGTTTGCCTAAAAAACATCAGGTTTAGTAAACTTTGATTCATGAATGTTGAGCATCCTTTTGTTATCAGTCAAATAACGCAACATTTTCTCTTAAAAGGATGGTGGTCTCCTCTACCCTTGATTATCTACCCTTGCATTTCTTTGATTTTGTTCTTGGAATCCAGGTGGAATCTAATTCTATTGATAGTTCTGAATTGGTCTTTGACCTTGATGATTTCCACCACCATAAGAAAGATTCTCGTGGTTCCTAAGAGCTTGTGTGTAGTGGGTAAGTAAGTTGTTGTTGGGTGTGAAGTTGATATTTATATTCCCATTCAGGTATTGAACTTTTTCAACTTAGTATGGACCTTCTTCTTGGGCTAGTCCTTAGTCAACAACACTATTTTTCTCAATACCATTCACAATCCCCACTTCATTAATTGAAGGATTTCTTCTCTCTTGCGTGTTCATTCTATTCATTATGACATATGGATTTGCCTTTATAGTTGTCATCTTGTTCCAGTTTCTATCACTACATAAGATAGCCTGCTCCTGAAGCTTGGATGGAGCTTTGTAGTTGCTTTTTGCTAGTTCCTCAATGACCTAAGTTGATTCTTCAACACTCTTCCCTTATCAAATGCACCTCAATTGCATCTATTGTACCTTTGATATTCATTGCACTGTAGAAGATATCCATTTGTGTCATTTCTTGATTCCATGGATGGGACATCTCCTCGATAGTTCTTATATCTCTCGAGCATTATAAAGTGATTCATTTTCCCTTTGTGAGAATGTGTCTCCCATATTCTCTTTGGTTGGGAGGAAGATCAGCTAGATAGCCTCCACTAGCTCTTCCTAATTTATCACTTAACCATATGGTAATGATTCAAACTAGTTTGCAGCTAGGTCTCTCAAAGAGGAAGGGAATAATTTCAGCTTGGTTACATCTGGAATGACTCCATTCACTTTCACGATATTGTTCATCCTCATAATTCTTCCCAGGTGCTCATTAGGGTCCTTACTTTGATGCCCTATGAACTAATTTTGTTGCACCATAGTAACCTGGGCAAGTTTCAGCTCAAAGTTGTTGTTCTCTATTGGTGGCGGCCTTACTACTTAATACTTATCTCTGATCACTAGCCTTCAGAAGTCTTCGATAGTTCTTTGCCTCTATTGAAGTCCCCCTGCTAATGCCATAGGAATGATTTGATTAACGTCTCTTTGCTTAGCCATAGCTGCTTTCTCAACTTCTCTCACCTTCTTCAAATTCTTTCATGTCCTCTCTATCTCAGTGTCTAGTGGTAATAGTTCAACTTTTGATTTCCTATGCGTATAATAAGCACCTACAACAATAAACACACTAAAACCATAATAAGATCACTTGATAGAACTATTCACAACTTCAACTGGAAAGATATTTCAATTACTTTAAGAATTTGATAAACAAATGTTCAAATTAAGCGATTCCCTTTTGGTTGAGAATATTAGTCCACTGGGAGTTCCATGCGGATCTGGGCAGTAGTACCAAAAATTTGCTGCTTATCCAAGTTGAAACTATTTTTACTTTAAACTATTTAAACTTCAACTTGGCCATTTTTACTACAACAGATCAGCAAATAGTATAGTGGATTTTTAAGTCCAAATATTGCACCCACATGGATTTTAAGAAATTTCAAAGCTTAAGTACTAAAATTACTCAAGGACATCTCTATTTGAACTATAGTTTTTAAGATTGTAAACTAACTATTGAATAGAATGAAAATAATTTTTTATGGGGGCTCTTTTCTTTTCTTAAAAAATTGGCCATATCGAAAATAGCTAGAAATTTCTCTGAGATTGAGTAAAACACTAGGGATGTAATTAGAAATGTGACTATTAGTTTGCTTTTTGTTCATAAATGAAATTGTTATGGGTTGAATCCTAGACTTGTCAAAGGGTATTTTAGTACAGTCTTGATAAACCTTCAACCACCATACATTTAACAATTATACCATGTTCAATGCCAGACACATGTGTCTAAAAAAGCTACTTTAGGATACAGTTCCTTCAAGCCTTAGATGACTTTACCCGAGACTAGGACTCTTCACCCAAGTGCTTGGGACTGATTCTTCCTCCCCAAACCGGGGTAACAAAGCTTCCTATCCTACATATTAGTCAGTGGGTTTGGAGAGAGTCAACAATGTATCAGCTTCTAACATAAAAAATTTTGATAAAATAAGACAAGTTCTCAACATATTAATTTCATATACCAAGATATCACTATTCTTAACTCTAGGACCACACCTCAGCTGTCACGTAAGGGGATCCTTGAAATCAGGGGTTTAGAACGGTTCATTTGGTTCACAAAATTAATAAATAAACATAGAAAAATGCGCCTAAGCTAATTTTTTGTCAATCGGGAGTTCAAATCAGTAACATATATCCCTTGCAATCATAATAATAACATAACAATCCTTCCATAGGTGTAACCTTCATACGACTTACATAACAATGACAAGTCATTTAAATAAGTTCATTATGATTATTACTGAGAAAATGAGAAAAAGGAATTCAAACAATGTTTTTTCTTCTCTTCAAGTTCTGACAATAATGGAGTTAGGATTTCAATATTTTCTCCCCAAACACACAACTCAGATCAAATATTATAATAAAAAAAATTGTATTTTAGATCTACTCAAAACCTCTCAATAAGAAAAATACTCTATAAAAACTTTATTTTGCTATCTCTATCCTTCGCTTCCAATTGTACACCGTGTCACTTCCTATTTATAGTCTAATCATTGACGGGTAGGAATTATAGGTATATTTTGTGGACTTTTATGAAATCCCACAAGATGATGTGTTGTGACAATCTAATCGTGTATTGACATTGTTGCCTTTCGTATGTCTGGGCATTATCATTAATCTTCGTTGAGCTGGCTCTGGCGATTTTCTTGATGATTAAGCTAAAATCACGACATTATTTTGATTCCATGATGCTCACCAGTATTATGCTTGTCTTCTGAGGTCCATGGTAGCGAACCTTTGCTGCCCATATGGTCAGCCTGCTTTGTGACCTCTGGAATGAATGTCCACGACCTTTGTGGAGTTGCTGGTTGTGCCGAAGTGTCATGAGTTCACCACGTAGACAAGTTCCATTACCGCCCGCCGCTCATTTTGATGATGTTGCTGACAAGTTTGTGAGTGTTGCGGTGCACTGTCTAGTTGTTTCTCCCGAGGACTCTTTACGATACGTATTTGCGACGCAAGTTGGAATGTCACGACACAACTATGCTGTTAGCTTTCTATTATGTCCTGATATATTGAGGTGTCGCATCTTGAATTGTTTCTCCCACCCCAGTCGCTGTACGCTCTGCAATGATTGTGATGTCACTGACCCTTCACTGCTTCCTCCTTGGTCGCACATTTCTTGCTTTTTGTTTTGTGTTTTTTGTTTTTTTTCTGTTTCTTTTAATATTGATTCCTAAAAAACAGTAATTTTGGTGAAGATTCCATAATTTTTTTATTATATTAAGCATTAAGGCCTCATATATGTATGCTAAAATGGAATTAAAGTTATATGAGTTTTATTCTTATCACACACACCTAAGGATTGTGGTTTAGGTAAGTTCAACTTTTGGTCAATCCCTTATTTTTAGAAAAAACTAACTTGAAGTTTTCTTTGTGTTTGTATGAGAAATGGCTTTCCTGATGGATGATCATTCCAATATCGATACATGGTCAATACTCAGGTCGATTTGTTTAGAAAAATGGGACTATCCTTTGCTTTGGACAAGCAAAATACAAGTTCAGGAGTTTGTTAAAGTGCTTTAAGTTATAGCTTTTATTAGTGAAAAATACCAAGCATCATGTTTTTTATGCTAACTAAACAATCAACTTTAGTTGTTTGCCCTTTCAACACCCCCTATATTTATGTATTTTGTAGAAACAAAGAAGTCAAGACGAAAAGAAATCAATTTGGGTGATAAATGAAGAATATGTGCACATAAGAAGCCATGGTCATGACCATAGGAGTCTACGGTCAAGTCCACAGAATAATTACAAGAAGAACATGTGCAACAAAGCCTTGGTGTGGTCATTCATGAGCTATTTTCCTTGACTTTGTGCACGGCTTGATTCAGCGACCACAGTGAGAGAGATTATGGAGAAGATTATGGTGTGGTGTATGACTCTGACCACCCTGTGCCATTTGGGAGTAAAGCTCGGTCTGGTCCACTGACCCTGAAGCCTTCACAACAGAAAGAGTGTTATTTCATCATGGCTACAACCACAAGCCTTCCTGTAGCAAAAGAAAATCTTCATTTTCAGCATGGTATGTACAACGATTTATAGTATTTATAAATTGTCTTCTTTATTTCAATCCCCGGCGTGATCAAGCTTTTAAGTAAACATTCTCACTACGAAATTTTCCATTAGGCCTGCCTGACTTTTAGGTCCCTACGGTGGTCACCATAAACTTGGTAATGATTGATTCTTAATGCGAACATAAAATGCCTTGATTCTACCCTTATTGTGAATCTAATGGGAATATCAAACTTGTTATTTACTAAAATGATAAGACAGTTTTCTAACATGTGACCATAATAATGAAACTAAAGTATTCGTCTTATTTTTTGTAAGTGCACAGGTCATACAAATAATATAATGGATTTTGATCCGGACTCTCATTCTCCGCGAGGATTAGTTAGAGAAAAATTTAAGATTAACTATATACTCATAGAAGATCCTTACTATTTGGTTTTTCAAATTTTCAGGATAGATTGATCTTCTTAAGTAAAAAGAAATAAAAAAATTAATGAAATTTCTAAAATACATGATTAGAAAGTTCATTGGACTTAAATACATGGGAATAAAAACAGTGTTATGACCATTACTTTGAAAGTCCCAAATAAGATTAAGTAATGGATATGAAACAGGTGTCAAGAGGAGATAGTGTAGAACCGTTTCTCCCAACTCTACACATTTCACTATCCAGCTTACCACACTTCTATTTCTAGACATTGAGTCTGAAAAGCTACTTCACTATAAAAAAAAATCCTGATTTGCAATAGAAATTTTGTGATGGACAAATCTATTACAAAATAATGCGGTTTTTTCAAGCAAAATGCTATGCAAAAGTAAATAAGTAATTTATTGAATCGCAACTAACGTAAATCTGAAGCAGTTCATTTATGTTGCTGCAACATTGAAGCTTTGGCGTATCCTTGGAGGCGACATTATGATAGATTTGATGTTCTGAATTGCAACAAAATTGTTCCGTTGCAAACTTGCAACGTATTGACAACAAAATTACAGTTTTTGCAATTTTTCAACAGTTTTGCAATAGATTTATAAATTTCAAGAAATTTTATCAAAGATAACTTATAATTTTATTTATAATTCAAGGCAAATTATTAACCATCAATATTTATATAGAGGGGCCACTACAAGAAATTCACACTTTACCAACGGATTAAATTTCGTTGGTAGTTATATTATGTTTAATGATGCTTTTTAAGTTGATCCCTATTAGAAGCATAATGGTATGAAATTGATAGAAAAGTAATATAAGTAAAAATAATTTATTTTATTTTAGTATCATGATTAATTTTTATTTTAGTATCTACATATTAAATAATCTATTAAAACTAATTAGTTTTTAAATATTAAGTACATTTTGTATAGAAATAAAATACATACTTGTACAACTTTTGTAGAGGAATAACTTGTGAAGAGTTTTAGAGATGCAAATCAAAGCCTCCATAATGTTATGAGTGAAATGAATATTAATGTTGAGGATTACATACAACGAAAACTACCAGACCTCTATGTTCATATGTAAGTACCCATGGTTTTTTGTGTCAATGCTAAGATTATATGTGAAAGATCAAATAGATTATGGTGATGGAAGCACTCAGTCCCTTTCGTTTATGTAAATTTTATATTTAATTTAATTTAATTTTTTTTGAAAACAATGTCCATATATCTTCATTAAGTAGTAACATCTATGAGTGTTTAACAAAGTTATTACTCAACGTCTGCGCTTAAAAACACCCTATAATTTGTGTTTTATTATATATTCCCGAAATGCAATTGAGTCAAACTTGGTTTTCGGCCGATAAATTGTGAAAAGTGAAATAGATATGTGACATATGATTAAAATATTATATGCTAAAATGAGAAATTCGTTGAACAGAAAAATAAACCCAAGTGAAAAGGAAATTTGAATTTTATAAAATAAGGACAGAAGAATTAAAAATAGAATAAGCTTAAATGGTAAAGTGAATTAAATGATAAATGAAAGTGAAATTAAGATCAAAAAGGAGAAAAATGAGAAATGAAGTTTGTGTGTAAGCCAAACATGGCCTTACACTTAAAACGCGGAATAAGACCAAATGTGGTCTTAGAATGCTCATTTGAGCAAAAAATAAAATAAAATCGGGAGATATTGAGAGGAGAAAAGGAGAAAAAGCTAGGGCAAGGTGTGAAGAACAAGATTGTTGGTGTGAGTTCTGCCCATTTCTTGCTTATAAGTGATCAAACATCTTGGGTGAAGAAGATTCAAAGGGATTCAAGGTAAGAACCTAAACCCTAGAAAGTTGTATTCAATGTTTGGGTTAGAAAAACCGTAATCCATCCATGGGTTTTTCTAATGGTTATTTTAGGATGATGTTAGGATGTCATTAGGAGTGATTCCCATGTTTTGTTTTGGGATTTAGAGGATTTTTGGAGGAAATAGCACAAAAGAGGAAAACTTGAAAATAAGGGGAAAAATGGGCTCCTACGCCGCAGCATAGAGAACCCACGCCGCGGTGTAGACCAACGCCAAGGTGTGGGATACCTTGCCCATAGTAACTACTATTCTAAGCTTTATGGCGGTACAGTTTTTGTTTCGATAGTCTAGTTTTTGTACATCGATAGTATAGGAACCCTAATAAATTACTAATGGGGGTTCAAATAATAATGAAACTAAATGAAAAAACGTGGTACCTGGGTCTTTGATGATTTAGTGTCTTATTTAAAGGCAGTTAACAAAGATAAATTTGTCATTCACTAAAAAATGTATGTGTTTATCCTCAGTTAGGCGTAGTGGTTATTGACTAGAGACGGAGTAGGATCACCTAACCTAGGAGTGAGATCAAGGGAAGGGAAGCTTGAGCGGACATCTTAGTTTGTTCACTGAACCTTCATCCACTACTTCCAAGTATTTTGGTATTTATAAATAAATCGAAAGTATTATATGAAATTCATCTATGAGAATGTTATTACGAAAGTGCATATGGGTTTTAAAATGTGATGTTAAAGCGTTGACAATTAATTGCATGTAATTGATTAATTGAATTAAGCGAATTGGTCAATTTCGACATCTTGGGTGTCGATATCTTGTGAGCGGTAACATCATGGATACTTTCATGACATCGTCATGAAGCGGCATTATTATGTGTCACATGTGGGATGCGCTGGTGGCATTTGTCATGATGGTGTATGGCATTGTTAAAATTACCCACTTTCCGGGATGCACCAATCAACATTGTATAGACAAAGTGAAAATATAAACTTTGATGAGTGAAAATGAGATTTTTAAACTAAACACATCTTTAAGAGGGTATGTTTGAATCTCATGACTTGAATTGTTGATTGATTTATTGCCTATGAAAAGGAAAATTTATAAATGATCCAATGAACGTGAAATTGATAGTATGTGAAAATGAATAAAGCTGAAGTATTTACATTGATCATGAATGAAGTAAAAATATAGTTTAATAAAGAATGTGTCTTATATTAAGCAAATTTGAAAACCGACAATATAGAAACATAAGCGCATTAAAATTCTTAGCATGTAGTTTTTATCTTTGTGCAAGAATCGAGTAAGCAAGAAAGAAGGCAAAGATCAAGAAGCGTAGAGTCATAGAGAAAGTTATGGCGTATAAGTGTATACCTTGTCTGTTAGTGATATGCTCTAGCCTAGTGGCATATACATTGTCATTATATGTTTATATACATGAGGCATTTATCATTTTATCTTGTTATTTAAATTTTGGTTATTGATAAAATAAGATCGTAATAGTTAGCTGCGCTTTTGTAAATATCATTTGTGTGACTTGATGGTAAAACTTGTAAGGCATAAGAACACTATTCACAAATAGTCCATAGTCGATCATTATTGTGGGAATAATAATGAAGTCGGGACTATTATGTTTTTCTAGAAAAGACCACGTTTTGCAGTCATGAGCGTAAGTTGTTACTGAACATAACATGTTAAGTTCATGTTATTAGAAGTGACCGCTATGAAATACTACATGGATTATTTCATTAGTGGTTCTCATTGAAGTAATGTTTGAGTCCTTCATCTGAGTGCCATGGATTCCTACATGAGACCTGTGTGTCTTGGCGTAGCTGGCGTCTGGCGGGATGGGAATATAGGCTATGGTTAGGCATAGTGTAAATCATGTGGAGGAATGAGTGATAGTGAAGAATTTGTCCGCTCTTAATTGAGTGAGATGTCTGTTGGCCTCTTGATGAGTAAGACTTGAAATGCATGGTGGGTAACCGAATGGGATTGATAGGAGTTATCAATATCATTTGTTTTTGTCAATACACTTGGAATAGCTTGATTGAATTAATATGAGATATTCATCCATGCTTTGTGCTTAATCGAGTTGTCGTGTAATAAGGACTAATATCATACTATGATGGAGTTTTTCGAGTCAATTCACTTGATTTTGGTAGTTATAATGTCTTGCTAGATACCAATTATAACTTGTGGGCTTAGAATATGATTTGGGCCTACTGCCAACATTGAGTGAACCTATAGGGTCACAAATAAGAATGAGTTATAATGGGATGTTAGAAAGGCTCACTCTTTCGCCCATGATTAAGCCCAAGCTCAAGCCCAATCCCATTAATATTTAATGGAATTTTGTTTAAATTCGTTTTAATAAATGGGTTTAGGAGGCTTGATATAAATATGGGATTTATCATCTAAAAGAAGTGTGGTTCTTTTGAAATTGGGTTTTAGGAATTCTTTTTGGGGTTTTGGAGAAGACACTAATGTCATTGGTCTTTTGAGACAGACCTGTCTAGCAGAGTCTTAGCATCCATCCCATCAGTATTATTCATGTGGATACTTTTAAGTGTTTCCTCCATCGTCTGGCTCGTTGTTGTTGGGTCGTTTCATGTGTTTCATAGCATTGGCCTGTGATCGAGCAATTACACTAGTGTTAGAAAAGGATTAGGTTTATGAAGTAGATCTAGATTTCCTTGATTCATTGTTTGGTTTCATCAAACGCTTGGATCTAATAGTTCGAATTAAATTTTTATTTATGTTGTGTTTTCTTATCATTTGGATTCCACTTGATTGCTATCGAGCTACTTGTTTGGTGAAATGATTTTTTTATGTGTGATCTCTTTATGATGCATTTAAGTAATTGTTTTGCCCTTTATATGATATGATCCATTAGTTCATCCGTTTTATAATTGAGTATGTCTCGTTCGTGGTATTTGCGTGGAGTGCGCAGCATCAAATCATGCAAATTGAAAAAATGGTCGAGTTTAGAAAAGCTCTAATAGGATTAGGACTGTGGATGATCATAAACAAATTATGAGTTCGTAATTCTTATGTTCTAATCTAATTAGGGCTGTTACATCTTAATATTAATTAATAGTTATTATAATAAAATTATGGATGTTACAAATTCTTATTGATGTAGTCTTTATTACATATTAAAGTATGATTGTTACAGTTCTTATTAATTAATGGGGAGTACATTACATTAAGATGGTATTACAAATTATTCTTAATCAGTAGGACTATTACACATTAATTTTAGACATTGTTACAGATTATTCTTAATCAATAGGACTGTTGCACATTAATTTTAGACATTAAGATTGGACTGTTACATATTATTACACATTAGGATTGTTACACATTAGTGTGGAACGTAGATTGGTATTACAATTAATACATTAAGTAAGTTGTTCCAGGTGTGATAGATTGTTAGATTAAGTAATCAGCATTGGTGAATTATTGCGGAGTATTAGTGTGATTAATGATAGGAGAAATCTCTGACGTAACTCACTGTTAAGCTATTAAAATGGTTTACACCTTTGTAGTGTGCCCCCTTGACCTCGCCCATTCTTGGCCTGAAGGCCATTGAATACTCGGCGTAGTGCCTTACGAATTTGTTTATGTAGCCCAAGATTGCCAATTGAAAGACCATATTCACAATCTGATTGTGTGCTTAATGTTTACAAATCAATTTCCATGGTTATGTCATGGCCCTTAGTTGATGTGATTGGCGGTGTAATTGCTGAGTTGTAATTGCTAATATTGCATGTCATTAATTTTTATTGACCCGACATGTGTGTGTTACAATTATATTATCTGACCTCATTATCGTTGTTTATTATTTACAACATGTGTGTCTATTTTTGTATTACAGCATAAAATAGCATACAGTGCCTCTAATGAAGAAGAAACGAGAAGAATGGAGGCTCATTGTTTCAGCGGAGACAAGCCGCCGTCTAAGGTGTTGGTGGTAATCGCTGTATCTCCGCTATTGGCTTATGGAGATCGCGGCAGGAAATGGACCTTGACATGTGGTTTTGCATTTATACTATAAATATACGCGTATGTGATGCATGCATATGTTGAACATAATTTTCCTATAACTTGATAATTTCATTATCAAACATTGGGGTCATAAAGTATCTTTATGAATTTAACACTTGTTAATATACGGTCTTTGTAATATAGTTTTCTACCATGGTGTATTTAGCCATCTTGGGAAGACATGATGGATAATGTTGATATCCGTAAGATTGAATATTAGTTAGACTCTTAAACTATCTGAGGTGTTGACCCCTGAGGCATAAAGGAAAATTTTCAACCTAGTTGGCTTAAGTTTAGAGTGTTGTGCAAAGTTAGCTTGAATTAAAAACCAAACGTGGATTTTCAGCCACTAAAAACTATAAAATTGTTTATGTGTTAATTAAAGAGTTATTAATTTTGGTGGGAGTATTAAAGACCTCATTTATTAAACTTTTTTGTATTTTTGTATGTAGACTAATGACATCAAACTAACATCAACATTTACTCTGATCATCCATGAAAATGAAAAACTTAATGGACGAACTTCCTCGATTGATTCTGAGGTGAGAGTTGTGTAACAAGAAGGAAAAAGTATGTTCTGATAATAAAATCTAATAGACCCCATGCTATATTGCCTACGATGAAGGATTGAATGACTCTTGTGGATGTAGCGTGTCTTATGCTTTGACTATGAACTCGATCTTGAGCTTAATTTGAAATGGAAGGCATTTTGATATGATGTAAGATTGCATCTCGAGGAATGTTCAAGTGCAAGCAGTCACCAAAGCATTGAATGCTTTGTAAGATAACTCTGACCGCCGATGGTGCACATGTTCTAGATAAAAGGTCTCATCGATGGTTGTGTGTAAAAACACAGGTACTCTGATAGTCATGAGTTGGCCTCTTGATCCGATTCTAGGTTCCGTACACAATCTTATGATCAATTTGTTGTAGACTCTGATATACTACCTGTGAATCTGTTGCTGAGTTTTGGAATGTTAAAGTGTTAAGATGAACATTCAAAGACAAATCCAGTGCTCATAGTTGAAGGGCTTATGAAAAGAGGAAGGGCAAAGAGGCAATAAAGCTAAGAAGGCAGGGACAATCCCATTTAAGACGGCAAATCCATGAGAGGAGTTTGCTGTACGCGATGGCTTGAGTCATTAGAAGAGGTGTGGCTCCTACTTGGAAGATGCGAAGAACAAGAAGAGTAGCAAGGCTACCACTTGGTGTTATGTTATTGAGTCGATGCAATACCCTTACCTTCTGGGGTATTGAATCTTGGATGTTGATCTCACATTTAATAAATGTGGTTAGTGCTAAAAAGTGTATTTTGAGCCCTGTTTTATGGGTTTTGAGTGCTGCGCGCCCCAATCATGTCAATACCAATTAGTGTTCAGGTCTTCTTAGTATTATACCGTTTAGAGGTATTTTGGTTGTTTCTGCAGTTTTTGCACTGAGGTTCAAATATCGAATGTCTTTGAACCATGGTCGAACTCATTGCTCCGGCCTCCCGAACCTTACCAAAACTCAATGAAAGAATGAAGGCAAAGTGATGAAGAAACGATGCAGTAGAGGATGCAGTGTGCATCAGTGAAGAATAAAATACCAAACCGGAATTTATTTAAGTTGCGAAAATTTGTGGATCTGAATTCTAAATCTAGCGGTGTGAAGATTTTCACTATACCCCAAAAGAATTAATAACACTATTCCTGGCGAAAAAATCGGTTCGCTATCGCACAAAATTATTCTTCAGCGAAATTTAGCTATTCTTGAAATTGCCTTGTACCTAGCGAATTTTTACGATTTAATATCTCTTGGTGATTTATTCTTCTTGAAATTACGTACCAACTAGCGGTGCGCATGTGAAACCTCTTGCCTTGTCATCTTTATTGTAATTAATGCTAGCGAAAACTTCATTTTGGTATTATTACCTTCTTGTCCCTTATATTGCGAAATGTTAGGCTTTCTGTATTTTCATGCATTGGGTTGGCTATCTCATACCTTATAAGTTCTTAACCTAACGGATCTTGGGTAAATGCGCGGCTTTTCGTTTTCTTTACGTTTCTCTCTTCTCTCTTTCTCTCCTTTCTTAGTTGAAACACCCTCCCGAGGATGACAACTTGGAGGATGGCGGCTAAAACCACACTTCCTTCTTGAGTAAAAGGCTCTTGGGGAAGGATACAGTATTAGTGGTTCCTGTTTTTCACAGACGGGTTTTATATTTTGGATACTGGTACCACAACTTTGGGTTTAAAGCTTTGATGTACTTTCTTTGGCCAATACTTGGCTTTTGGGTTCAGTGTATTCTTAGTTTTAGATACAACGTGTCATTAGTTATCTTCACGAGCCCTTTGGAGTAGGTTAAAGGTTAGGGTTTTCCTTTGTGGTGCATCCACTTTGATCAATCTTGGTAATCTTTTAGGGTTCGGTGGATTCTTATTTTAGATCATTGAGAATATTTGAACACCCTTTTCACGAATCAATGTAGGATGGTCAAGGTAGATTTTCTTGTAGGAACACCGTGCTAAATAAATGCTTTCTATCAAAACGATAAATATTTTTGGGTTGGGTTTTAAAGCTAAATGAAGATAGTTTGGGAGATGACTATATGTCATCCTCCAATAACGAGAAATTAACCGAGGACCTCTCGGTTAGCCTAGGATCTTAAGCTCAGTGGCCCCAATCTTCAAGGGTTCTATTTTACATTTTATTTTATTTCTTTCGATTTCTGACCAACCACTCCCCTGTTTTATTAGGCCAAAATCCAAATTTAATTCACCGGTTTATTCCTCCGTCATTTGTGCAACCCATCCCTATGTTCGACCATAGACCACTAATACTGGTGGCTTGACTACGCGATGGAGAACAGGATCTCGAATTTTGTTGGATTCGCTCACCCTCTTGGCTACCTGATCAAATGGGCGCCATTGTAGAGATGGTGCCTTAGTGCAAGTGGTACATGCAGACCTTGAGATCCTCAAATCCACAGTTTTATTGAATTTCTTTATATTTCATTATCATTTCTTTTCATTTCATATAAAAAAAAAAAAAAAAAAAAAAGTCTTTGCGGGATGCGTTTACGTATTGTTTCATGGCCACTATTTCAGCTGTAAGGATTGCACATTTTCAGTGGTTTGGATTGGAAAATGGAATCCCCATATGGAAGCAATACGGTCGGGAGGGTAACCCGAGCTTACATGACAATGAGGACTATAAAGGACATACCATAGCGAGTCGCGTAACCTGTGAGAGAAATCTAAACCAAGTCTATGAGAATATAGAGACCAATGGATGAGTCTTTTGTCTATGTTCCCTCGACTTATAATACCTCATGCTTTTCCACATTTACCTCAACTTCCCGGCAAACAACCACCGCACATATCCTTGTTGAACAAGCCATCCTGAATTTGAGCAAACAAGTGGACAATTTCATAGAGGGCAAAGGGTAGTGACTATCAGGCCAATCAGAATGAGGCAGGTTGAGGCTCGTTGAGCGAGGAATAGATGGGTTCCAAAGTGAAATTGATCAAATTGGACATCAGCGAATCCATCTTCGCTCACCAATCGGTTGTTCCATCAAGAAGGAGAATCTTTGGAGGAAGAGTGTAGTGACACTATTATTGGTGAGCCAGGCTCGATTGCAGCCTACAGGAGGTGAAGAGAACAATGGAAGATCCTCACGGGGAACTACGGTGCCCCTGGTATGTGTAGAATGGGCTATGGAAAAGGAAGAAGAAACCTCCCCCGATGCTGACTGGGGAGGTAATGGAAGGAAGCGACTATCAGTTCACTACCGGCCAGCGCTGACCAAAAAACAACCGCGCTGGTACCCCCTCGGTGACCAGATTGCGCATGCGCCCACACTGCCCGGCGAAATCAAACCCTTGCGACTCCTGCTCCCCGAAAGCAAGTCTGACCGCCGGCTGCGTGCCATGCGGAGCGAGATTAGTGGCCTCACGTACGCATAAGTTTGCCTGCATCAAAGGCACAAGCAGCTACCTATACGGCATGCGCGGTGGATGGTTCGATCACGGATTCGGTTGGGCATCCGAACCTGCGCATTTCTAAACTCGCGTGATTCGGCTGACCTCTTGGAGATATCTTTGTGGCCCATTCTGGCGACGAGATCCGTGGCGTATACACCTCCACAGGTGAGTGGTTGGGTTTCTTTATATTTTGTATGGTTACCGGCTTATCAGCGCCTACTAATTTGACTAGATTTATGTTATTAGCCATATTGGCTACGATGATACTTTTAATCTAACTGTATCGTGTACTAGTCATTTATTTATATCAAAAGCTATTCGATTATATATATCTGAGGACTTTGCATATCTATTTTGTGCCTTAACCATGTAAATGTTTTCTTTCAGTTGAACGAATTAGGTGCTTCAATTGGATGATTGGTGCCTTTGTTGGAAGGTGAAACATGATGATTTACCTTTATGTTAGAGCAATTCCATATTTGAAATAATTTTTGGTCGGTTATAAGTTCCGGCTATGCTCAACTTGAAAATTTCTCATATGTTAATTCACACTACACACGGATTGTTCCATTAAGGTACGTGAAATTGTGTTCCTCCTTTCACTTTGCATAAGTAGGCCTTGGGCATGTTGGCAACTAGGATAGGGTTGTGTTACCATTTGAAAGACCAATGTAGTCTTCGAAAAAAAAACAAAACAGAAAAGAAAAGAAAGAAAGAAGAAAAAGAAAAATAAAGTCGTGACACTTTGCCTTAAATGCCAAGCACGATTCGGGGGTATGGCGAAAACCTTTGGCTTAGATGCCACTAGCCTTGGTGGTTGGGGTCATCGACTTAGTGTTGTTCACGGTGAATGGTGGGGTATAGCGAATTGTAGGTCTTGATTCTCGAATCATTTAGATCGGGGTGGCTTGTAAGTTTGTGGTCAAGTGATCCCTTTTGACGATGCCTAGACCCAATTGGTTGGGGTCAGTCGGTGGACCCAGATTACGGACTGATGAAGTGGGGTTTTAAGCATTCACCCTACATTGTAATTGAATAAAGAAAAAATTATAACCTCACCTATTTAGGTTGTTCAATAGCTTAAGGCCATACTAATGCTAGGTTGGGGGAGGACAGACACACACATTGGCTCGTCTGGTTACATAAAGAACCATTAGGCTGGGTAAATTCAAGTTTGAATCATGGGACCAATATTGACCTAAAAATTGTTCTTGTATGGTTTTGGCTCTTTCGTATGGGGTATTCAAACTTAAGTATCCCAATTTTCAGTTTAAAACAATGTTTATATGTATAAACCTTTTGAATCATAAACTTTTGAAAATCACCACATGCATCTCCTTTTGTTTTACATTACTAAGGACTAACGTTTAGGTTGAAATTTATGATTAATTAGTGCTGTGAGCCTATTTACATATAGGTTTTGAGTACTTTTCTTGTAATCATGTAATACAGTGAAGTGTTGGTGTTCTTAGTATACCGTTTAGAAATTTTGGTTGTTTGCAGATTTTATACTTTAAGAGTTCAAATATCGAGGAATGTCTTTGAATGTGAAAGATCGAACTCATTTATCGACCTTGAACATGCAAAACTCAATGAAAGAATGAAGGCAAGTGATGAAGAACGATCAGTAGAGGATGCGTGTGCGACGGTGAAGAATATGCAGACGGGAAATTTAACAAGATTGAAAATTTAGGTTGGGATTAATTTATAATCATATGAAATTTATGAATCTCAGCAGCTGTGAATTTTAAGCTAGACCCTGAAGAATTTCTCTAAAACTATTCTAGCGAAAATCGATTTAAATATCACCTAAATTTAAGCTAATTATGAAATTTAGCTAGCCATGAGTACTGATACCTAACGAAATTTTCTCCAGTCATATCTCTTGGTGATTCGCTAACTAGCGAAATTTCTACTAGCGAAATTGATTGCATAAGTGAAACCTCCTGCTTGTCATCTTTGTATGGTCTAATGCTAGGCTTCATTTTGGTGTATTACCTTATTGTCCCTTGTATTAGCCAAAATGTTAAGAACTGCGCTTAATTTTCATACATTAGGTTGCTATATAAATACCTTATAAGTTTGTATACAACTTTGAATCTTGGGTCATCATGACTTTTCATTTTCTTTCATTTTCTCTCTTCTCTCTCTTTCTCCTTTCTTGGTTGCCAAACACCCTCGAGGATGACAACTGGAGGATGAGCGGCTTCATCTCATGCTTGATAAAAGGCTGCGGGAAGGATGCGCTTGTTGTTGGTGGTTCCTGTTTTTCATGACGGTTTTTATATTTTTTGGTTCCTAATTTTCTAACTTTAGTTAAAACTTTTTGATGTTTTTCTTTGGCCAATAACGAGCAAGCTTTTTAGGAGTTCGGTGTATTCTTAGTTTTAGATACTGCGATATCAGATTAGTTGCTCTTTACGAGCCCTTTGAAGTAGGTTATGGGGTTGAGGTTTCCTTGTGGTGTCCACTGATCAATACTTGGTAATCTTTAAGTTCGAGTCAAGTTCTTTATTTTTTAGATCCATTGAGACTCATTGGTGCCAACTAGGATCAGCGTGGGATGAGTCGGTAGATTTTTCGTGAGGACCTTAAGTAACTGAAATAAGTAACTGCATCCAGGGATAAATATTTAAGGTTGGTTTTAAAGCTGAAGTAGTCGGTTCGAGAGATGACCTCTGTCATCCTCCCAACATGAAATTAACCAGAAGGGACCCTCTCGGTTAACTAGGATCTTCACAGCTTCAGTGGCGTGTGAGTTCTATTTTGCATTTGTTTTATTTTCTTTAGGTTGCAGTAACCACTCCTATTTTAATCCCAAACCCGAAAATCCAAATTTAATTCTAGTTTTTTGCTTTGTTCTTTCAG
Organism: Tetrastigma voinierianum; assembly: GCA_016808115.1. Taxonomy (NCBI): domain Eukaryota; kingdom Viridiplantae; phylum Streptophyta; class Magnoliopsida; order Vitales; family Vitaceae; genus Tetrastigma; species Tetrastigma voinierianum. The sequence goes on from JAEQBH010005982.1 coordinate 207,204, forward strand.
TCATTTGTCTGAAGAAAACCCATCCACATGTTGATACTAGACAGCTGTCTTTGTGAGTAGCCAAATGCAGATGGAGGAGGAGCTCAGGATATAAATTTGTTGATTCATCACCTCTTGTGTGCAGATCGGCGGGACTTCTGGCTTGATAGATCATTGGCTAAAAGCGAAGTGGACCTGCGGTGGGAATGGAGCAAAGTTCTTTGCATTAGTTGTAGGAGTTTATGATTTGACTTTACTGGTGGACTTGTTCCCGATTAAAAATTATTTATTATGTGCTTTCTTGTGTGAAACATTATTGATTTCTTGTTTAGACATGGATAGTTTCACTTTATTATTAAGAATAATATTTTCTCCATCTATAATGCAGAAATTTTTTTATAGAATGCACATTTATCTGTAAGATCTCTGATTCTAAATTTGGAACAACCAGCCCCATCCCATAACATCGTCTGGTTCAAGTCAGTAGCTTAGATCAACCTTCTTTGGCATTGGCGTTGGGCCATGTCAATGGCATCTTAAACTCCATCAAGATGGGCTAATACATTCTATTTACATAGTGGTTTGGCTGTGTGAATCTTATTTACTAGGAAAAACTAACCGAGCTCCTTTCTTTGGCGGACACGGTGAAGGCTAGTGACTTATTGGGCCTTATACATACAAATGTTTGTGGACTAATAAGCTAAATTGCTAGAGGAAGTTATTAGTACTTCATTACTTTTACCGATGACTTTAGTGAATAGTTCGTACTTAATAGACGTAAGTGCAGATCATTTGAAAGTTCGAATTATTCAGGAGTAAATGCGAAGCAACTTTGAAGAATATCAAAACACTTCCGATCGATCGAGTGGTGATTATTTAAGCCAAATTTTGATGATCCATCTTAAGGATTGTGGGATAGTCTCACAACTAACTCCTAGAACACCATAATGGAATGAATTGTATCACGAAAAGGAAAATTAACTTTATTATATATGGTTCGATCTATGATGAGTCGAATAGATCTTCAATATCATGCAAGGGGATATGCGTGGCGTTTTCTTTGTTCTTGTCAGATAGAATTCCCATTGAAAAGCGATTTGTGGCACTTATGAGTTGTGAAAAAGGAAAGTGTCTGGTTTGTCTTTTCTGAGATTTGGGGTACATGAAGCTTGTAAACAACGAATACGATAAACTAACATCAAATTGATAAGTGCTTATTTTTGGGGTATCCAAAGGAAACAAAAGTGCACTTTTACATCCATTTGAGAACAAAGTGTTTGTTCTCGTGTGGGTCCTTTTGAAAAGAGAGTTCATTCCCAAGAGTTAGTGGATTCAAAGACATCTCTTGAAGTTTAAAGTCGCATAAGTTGCCCTTAGGGCCTTTGCATGGAAATTCTGCAAGGCTCTGACAGTTGTTGGTGACATCTTACACCTGGCCCACGAAGGTCGATGGATTCATCATGGCGCAAGAGATATGAGATTTCGTAGCGGCAGACAAACCGTAACTTGTGGATCAGATGAAGCGTCTGACCTACCATGAGGCAATGATGAGCTAGATTATGAAAAATGGCTGAAGCCATGATGTCGATATACAATCAATGTCGATAACCAGGTTTGGAATTTTGATCCACGAGGGGTACTGGGTCATTGGTTGTGAAATGGGTTCATAAGATCCAAACATGATATGACCTTGAGTCGACTTGTTGCAAGGTTTCAAAGCGAAACTCATGGTATTGACTATGATGAGACCTTTACTGTTGTTATGCTTAAGTCTATTAGGATTCTTCTTGCTATCCTTTGCGTACTATGATTCTGAGATTTGGCAAATGGATGTCAGAAACAACGTTTCTTAATGAAACTTATAGAGGATGTGTACATGACCGCGACACGAGGGTTTGTCGATCTAAGTATCCTAATAGGGTGTGTAAGCTTCAAATATCCATTTATGGATTAAGAAGGCTTCAGAAGCTAGAATCTTCCTGTGATAGGTTGTTCCGTTTGGCTTTATGAAAAATAAAGAATGAGCCTTGTGTATACAAGAAAGGTTGAGTGGGAGTACAGTGTCGGACGGGATGTGTTTTTAGTCACGATCGGGAGGAAATGTGCTGTGGTTCCCAATAGTTGAAGAATCTGGCAGTACCCCACACGACATGGGATTAAGTCTGTAGTCTTTCACCTTGAAGATAAATACTATATGAAGGAGTTAGTGTACTGGGACCTTAAAAATTTAAGAAAATGCAGTGTATTTTCATATGATGGGGCCTCGATATGAGAGCAACATATGGATGGAGTTCTGAGGATTATGACTTCACTTTAGGCTACCACCTAGTAAGGCAAATGTGGTGGTTGATCTTGGCTGGGTCGAAGCCATGGGAGCATTGGTTAGTATAGCTTAGGATGCTGGCGGATGCTGAGGCATGGGACAATTTAGGCTATAAGTACGATGACGGGGCTCGAGTGCGTTGGGAGTTTGAGTGGTACTGCAGTCTCTCTGTTGAGGCGAGTGATTGAGTCTAGTGGCGGACAGTAGAGATAGTGTCCATCAGGGTGGTCTGTCAATTATAAATTGACGAAATTTGGACCGTCCTACAGATGGTAGTCTTTGGTATGAAGGGACCGGGTGGTTCTCGGTTGACGATTTGAGAGAGGAGAATTCTCGAGGAGTTTCTTGCTCTTAATTCTGTGCATCGGGTGTACGAAGATGTACCAGGATCTTCGTTGCCAGTACTATTGGAATGAGATGAAGAGACATGTGGGGGACTTTGTTGCGATTGATGAGCTTAAGGTCATCTATTTTTGGTTCATTTTTATGCAGTTTCAAATACAGACAACAAGGCCCGATTTATGTGCGAATTATGGCGGGAGAAAGTCGATAAGAAAAGAAAGAAGGGCATCGAAAAGAAGAATTTTGCGAAAAGCGAAGATGGATGGCGTTAATGACATAAAGGTGAGCAAGTTGCAGCGATGGGGCTCTGAGATGAAGGAACTGATGTCGTGAAGTGTTGCGGCAGTGTAAGTCTGATTCGATTCTGACAGTCAAACTCGGTCAGCAAACTTACTTGAAAAAGAAGTGATTTGAGGGTTAAAGAAATCACCGGTGAAAGCGACGAGTGAAGAGGAAGGCTGCGATCGCGACACCTAGATCTTGTCGTGACATGAGGCGCTAACAGCGATCGCGGCAGCGGTAATGAAGATGTGGCGACATCGCTATCCGTCAAGATTTATTGCGACATCGAGAAGGTGGAAGAAATTTAATAAGTGCGTGACGAAGCGACAGCTATGTGATTTGGGTGATCTTGAAGGCGTGTCGTGACAAAGAAGATCGATGTCGCGACGCGGGATGTCGGTGGAAGCTTTAAGTCCATAAGTTGATATCGTGACGAGAGTTGATGTCGACATCTGCGAACCATCAATAAAACTGCAGAACCTGCGTGATATAGCCGTGACAAGGGATCGATGGCGTGACATCGAGAAAGAAAATACCAATTGACGTGATGTCTCAAAACGGCGTCAGCGATAAGAAGATCGATGTCCCCCGGCGACATGAGAAGCAACCCTTTTAAACGCAGGGCATGAGCGATCTTCAGCGACATCGCGAGCGTGATTGAAACCTGCAAAGCCATAATATGATGTCGTGACATCAGGAACCATCAATTGAAAGTTGCAAAGAAGACTTGAAGATGTGCGGGCATCATGGCGACCAGTTAAACTTTGCAAAGCCATAATATGATATCGTGACACGAGGCCATCAATTGAAGAAGTGAAAAGGCTTGGGTTTGATGGCCGTGACATCAAGAGGACATCGGATAAACTTGAAGCCATGAAATGATGTGCGACAAAGCCGTCGTGACATCGGTCGAAATACCAATTCAAGTTGCGGTACCATGGAATGATATACAGTGACATCGGGGGCGAACAAATGAAAGATCACGAGGAAGCCAGAGTAAGCGTCGCGGCGCTGGTCAATCAGCGACATGGATGATATCGATAAAAATTGTCATGACTTGAAACAGTAACCAGGCGATCCGGCAGAAATCAATAACGAGGCGCGCTTGGGTTAGAACTATTTGAGAAACCATAAATGTGGTACTGAACGAAAAACGACAACCGCAGTGAAAGTCTGGTATTTAAAGCTCAGTCCTGGTATTTTCTTTTATTTATTTCTTTGTTGATAGTTAGAATTAGATTAGATTTATTTTTTAGCCGTTTTGATTTTACGAATGCAGATAATTTACCGTTGAAACGGAAGTGAATCTGAAATTAAATTTCTTTTTCAAATTACTACACAGAATATTTGGTCGAATATGCGTTATGGAATTACGATTATTTGATTTCAAATTGCGATTATTCTTATAAATCAGAAGGAATGTATCATCGTGTAATTCAGTAATTAAGAATCGTTTTCCATTAAGTGAGCGTCATAGTAATTTATCTTTCTGTAGTAGTTTCGTGACTTATTAGTGATTAATAGAATTTACTTAGTTTTGAGTTTATTGTCTTGGGATAGAATATCGGTTTCTTATGCAAGTTAGATTTGCGTCATTGCTACGATTTCAAGGAGGTCCTCTAAGTGACAAGGGAAGACATTCTGGTAATGTACATTTCTTTGAAGGTATCTTGACACACTATTAGGGATCTTTTGAGCTTTGTAAGTTCACTTAGATGAATCCTCTTCTCACTTGAAATCCAAAACTGAGTTGAGCAGTTATCTATTTAAACATGCAAAGAAGTTCACCTCGGTCGGATAGTGAGGCGATCCGGTGTTGGTGAGATCACAATCCCAGGAAAGGGTGATCTATTCTAATTTAGGAGGAGCAATGCGGAAGTTGTATATCCTTGTGACTGATAGCAGGGCTAAGGTTCTGGAGTTCATAAATGGGTATGAAGTATTGCAATAATACCAGTTGAGGAAAGTCCCTTTTAAGTAGTTGTCTCGTTCCTGTGGTGAGAAGATGGGAAGGTGAATAATGAAATGTGGAGTGTGGAAGATCCGGCGCTACAGCATATCAGACTGAATTTGAAACTTGAGATAATCAAGAGGGCTATCGGAGTGTTAACTCGAGGGTGTTAGTTCACTATAGCGTTTCTATTGATGTGTCTTACGAGGATAACTATTCGGTATTGATTTCTTTATTAAATTCATTCTTTATTCTTTATATTGATTTGGTTGATGGTTCATTTATTTTCTTTATGTGTATGATTTTCCGGCTCCTTAGTGGATCCCACTATCATTTATTGTCCAAATAGTACTGGAGCTTGAGTGGTCAGTGGTTGATTTAAAAATGCAGAGATCTTTGTGGGATCGATATCACGGATAATCAGGCTGTGCCAGCCATTTGTGCCAGAATATCGAATAAACTTGATAAATTGAAATTGATTTACTCTAAGAGATTTTTGGTATTATAGTATGATGTCCAACAAGTTTGATGTGCCTTTGTTGCTGAGATTGAATTAATAGTCCTTAGGTAACCTGTTATAAACTTGTGTATATGTCGCGGTCGGTCAGACAGAGTTTTTATGGCGGATTCAGGGGGTTAGATAGTAGTCCTTTGGTGATAACGTCATAATCTTTCATGCATAACTAATGCATAAATGTGCAAACATGTTTTGGTCTCAACAACGATGTCTCACGTGTCATCAGGTCAAATTTGGCACCGAGAAGCCAGCGGAAACTTGACCATTGGAGGTGGTAGTGGAAGTGGGATCACGTCTATGGACTTTGTGACCCCGCCCCTTACTGGAACGCAATGACATGATGCGATATAGGTGATGAGTGGACTGCTCCGCAGTGACATTTCGCCGTCTGAATGACCTTCGTGGAAGATACGCGATTATACATTCGAAGATAGTTTGGCTACATAGATTACCAGTATCCGCATAGTGGGATAGAGACCGGGGTTTGTGCACTTTGGAAGAGTTTCCAAGGCTACGGGCACCTGACCGACCATGAGTACAACTTTCCGCACGGACGGATGAATGTCCCGAGACTATACGGTGTTAGAGGGCGTCTTTGCGGTATCGTCTGGATCATGGGGTAAATTTGGGAAGAGCGCCCTTAGTGTGGTCGCCTGACAACGAGTTAGCAGCGAGTATGCAAATGGCGCCATATGAAGCATTGTGTAGAACCTGTAGATCCGTTATGTTGGTCGAGGTGGGAGAGGCTCCCATCACTTTGGTCTGATGCGATAAGGACACCTCACGAGAAGGTGAGCTTGTCCTGACATCTTCTCCACGGCAATGCCGGTGAAGAGCTGAATTAATACGACGTCGATGCTAGGTTTGAGGTTGGGGATCCGCGTTTTCTTGAGGTGATGCCTGAGAGGAATTGGTTAGGTTAAACGGCGTGGGAAGCCATGCGTCTGGGTTAACCTACCGCTCAACATGTCGGGTGTCGCGGGGTGTTTCACGTCTCGTGGCAGTATACTCCGAGATCTGCTTCGTGTGGTGGATTAGGGACGATTGAGGTTGACCTTTGATGGGACCTTGAGGAGGGACCGGTGTGCATTTTGGATGGCGGTGATCATGTTTGCGGCGCTAGAGACCATGAGGCTGGTGAGGTGCTATGGCGGTGCATGGAGTGGAGGAATCGGCGTGGGCCGCGGGACACGATGCGGGCCACCTATCACTTCTTGTTTAAGATGGAAGGTGCGGTTTGATCGTTTAATATTTAAATAGCGAGTTTACATGCATGGTATAGTGCATTTGCATGTATGTGTTTGTTGTGATTATCTAGAATTTCAAACGAAATTACTTCCGGGAAGAGAATATAAGACATGAGAAAATTCAATTTTAAATAGGCAAGGTATGATTGGTAAAAATCCAAAATTTTCTATCTCGGATGATGATCGTTCACCAGCGGAATCGTCTTGCGAAATCTAGCATCCACGTCAAATTTAGTGAATTCAGAAGGCGGTCGAGAATTTGCGTTTTTGATCTGCTGAGTACCAGATAAGTGAAGCGACATGTGATGAAACAAGTCACCTATAACATGTACTCATGTGAAAAATGTTGCATAGGCTGAGAGATGATGGAAATGGGCGGTGAGATGGTGCCAAATGTCAAAATCAGCTTAGGAACATGATTAGTGGTTGATTTGTAAATGAATGAGAAAAAAGGTTGAATAAATATTATTACGCCTCCTTCTTCCAAATGGGAAAGAGAAGAGAAGAAAAATTTGAAGAAAGGAGGAGAATGTTTACACAGTGAGCAGGTTTCATTTTAGAGCACCTTCTCTCTGGAACATCCATTCGGACCATCGGAATTCTTCGGGCCAAGAAGGAAAGTTGTTCTACACGGTGAGGGCAACGTGTGGGCATCGGTTTCTTCGAGTTTCGACAAACTCCGTGAGGTAGGTGTTTCATCCTATTTGTTTTACCCCTTGTTTAAGTACTTTGTTCATGATTCGGTTTGTTTGAGGCCTTGAACGGCCATTTGATCGGTCCTACAACTTGGGACCAAAGTGTGAGAATCATTTTGATAGTAAGTGACAGTCCGCAGTTGTTTGAGGCACTAGTGTATAATTTTATGCTATAAATATTATTATTTAGTGTGCATGAGGCGGGAATGGCCGTGGAATTTGGTTTATAAAGTGGAACGATGTGTGTTGAGTGGGTTGTCACCGGACATCCCCACTTCTGCGTTTTGGGGCCCGATTATAAACGGTCCCGATTAACAATTTGATAAAAATCATCCATCGTTGGTGCATGAATGTGTGAAATTGTGTTATGGTAGGTTATGATGTTGATGATTATAACATGTTGTTGGGATTTAATTTATGTCAATAGATGCATGATGAGGTGTGGCATTGTGTTGTATCAGTGTGTTGAATTGGCACTGTACATTTCATATACAGGAACTATAAATTAGGTGTGAGTGCATGATATGAAAAATGAATTTTCGGAAAAAAGAACATGGTTTTGAAAGAAATTTCAATCGATGATTTTCCGAAAAATGGTGTTGAGAGATTGTCCTACAATTACATGAAGGCCCATGTATTGTTTTGGAAAGTTCTCGACACATTCACCTCGGTAGTCCCATATTTTACGGGTCGTGTTTTTTGAAACGACAAATTTTTGTTTTTTGAAAATGATGTTTTCTCGCGCCATGGCTTGAAGCAAGTGTGAGAAATTCGGTGAGGACTCGAACATGAGAGCAGCATGTAACTCAAAATACCTAGAATTTTTATAAACATTTTTATTATATATATTGCAGGTATGAATTAAGTCAAACTTGGGTTTTAAGTTGATTTGATAAATTGATAAATTAAATGTAGATTGAAAGTGAGCATATGATTGAATTTTATATGCTAAATAGAAATGTGAACAGAATATTAACTTGAGTAGAAAAGGAAAAATGACAGGAGAATTAGTAAAGGGGACCTAAGGGTCAATTGTTATAAAGAATATATGTCTAGGTGAATTTATGATAAATGAATGGCGAGAAGTTGCGAGAGTTAGAATGTGAATGGAAAAATTGGACTTGTGGCCACTGGCCCGAATTTCAATACAACGTTCCACCAGACGGGATTAGACGATCGGAGAAGTGATGCAGATTACGGAAGATATGTTGAGGGTTATGCGTCGACTATGAGGTAGTTGGACCAGCACATTCCTTTAAGATTGAATTTGTGTACAACAAGCAGGTTTCCCAGTCAGTATTGGAATGGCGCCTTCGAGGCCTATGTGGAAGAAAAATGCCAGGAACTGGATTGTGTTGACAGTGGGTGAAAGAAAAGAGTGATTGGCGATTTGATAAAGGAAATGAAGAAAAAGTTAAGAAATGATTAGAAAGATTGAAAGTACAACAGACGAAGTCGCCAATATGCTGACATGTGAAGATAAAAGATCCGATGTAATCGATTGAAAAAAGTGTTTTTAAAGTATCACCTTGGAATAAGGTGATAAGATTAAGAAAAAGACAGTTGAGCCTAGATTTGTTGTATATGAGCTAATCGGTAGGTCGATGTGGCATACCGTTTTTAGCCTTACATCGGACTTGGAAGATTCATAATGTTTTCCATGTGTCCATGCTATGGAAGTGCAGGTGGACAGATCACATGTAGTCTCTGCGGAGATAATTAGCGTAGGCAAGATTTGACATATGAAGGAACGGTAGAATTTTAGCTCGTGAAGTGAAGGAATTATTGAACAGAAAGATTTGATAGTCAAAGTGTTTGTGGAGAAACCACCAGGCCAGGAAACCACTTGGGAGAAAGTGAAGGAAACAATGCGTAATGATATCCCATAACTATTTAACTAAGGTGATTTAGGAATGAAATTTAATTAAGTGAGGAGAGTTGTAGCGCCTAATACCTAAGGTACATAATTTTATTATATATTACAGGTATGAATTGAAATCAAACTTGGGTTTCGGGTGATTTGATAAATCAAATAAATTGAAAATGTAAATTGAAGAAAAGTGAGCATATGATTGAATTTTATATGCTAAATTGAGAAATGTATTGAACCAGGGAAAATGGCTTGAGTGAAAAAAAGAAAGGAAAAATGTGGAAATTTGTAAATGGGGACTGAGGTCAATTCTCAAAATAGATGTTTATTGAATTTTGATAAATGAATGGCCAGAAGTAAAATAAGAGGTTAGAATGTCAAAATGGAAAATTGGACTTATTGGAGTGACCAAACAGGTCTTATGAGAATAGTGATTAAGACAAAAAATGGAAAAGAGTAGAATTGGGAATAAGGTGGAAGTAGAACATGGCCTGCTTAGTGAACTTATAAAGACCAAACACGTGGTCTTTAGAGCTCATTGGTGATCTATCCTGTTTTTTTTTTTTTGAAGGGGAGGAGAAAAAATGGAGAAAACCACAGAGTTTGCAAGGAGGAGTGGCTTGGAGTTGGCTTTGCTTCCATTTATTCTCCTAAGAGGCGGAAACAACATACAAGAAGATATTGAAAGTTCTAAGGTAAAAAGGCAAATCCAAACCTAACCTCATATTTTGATTTGGTTGGGGAAAGTCTAACTTGAGAAAGGTTTTAATGTTCTAAACAACTTTTAGGTGTTTTGAAGTGATTCCATGGTGGATTTTGATATGGAATGTCTTTGGAGAATATTGGTGGATGAAATGAGTAAAAATGCAAAATCGAACATTTAGGCGAGAAAGCGAGGACCTGTGCCGGTGCGGGTCAGGCATACCGGTGCATGGTAAAAGAAGCGTGGCCAACTGTGCGGTACAGGTTGAACTGTGCGGTACCCCAACGTCGCTTGACGCACAGCCGATGCAGGTGAACATCTCAAATCTGACCAATGTTAAATGACCTATCACAGATTATAGATTAGACTATCGGTACAAGTTGTTCAACATTTTTGTTTGACATGATTTCCGCGTCGATGAGTTAAAATGTGCTGCCGTGTCACGGGACCCTAAAGCGATTGTGGGGTTCAGTGAGTTAGAGCTGGGTGAAAATGTGTGCCTCGTGGCCAGGCGAAGAGTTTGTCTTCGGAAGACTTGGTGTGTAGCTTGAACTTTTATAAAAATAAAATTGTAATTCACTAAAATTGTTAACAAATGTTTATCCACTAAGAGTAGCGTCAATGTTCTTGAATAGGGACGGGTGAAGATCGCCTAACCTAGGACAGAGATCAAAGAGAAGGAAATTTAAATTCTCTGACTTGATTTGTTCTCTGACTCTATCCTTGGTGTAAGTATTTTGGTAGTTTGCAATTAACAATGAATGAGTACATGAGCAGTATATGATATAATTCACGTAGATGGAGTATATGTTTGAAAGATACGAAACGGAATATGAAATGTGATAATTGAAAAGCAGATGAAAGTGAATGATGATAAGAATTTAGATTATCATGGAATCAGTCAAAATTGGCAGATGTTATATCAGATAATCACTGGCAGAGTTCACCAATCGGCATCCGTCAGTTAGTACCCAAAAGTGCTATTTTGAGCCTATATTGAATGGTGCAGTGCTTTTTGCGCCCTTCAATCATGTCTATTTATATGCCGATTAGTGTTCAGTCTTCTTAGTATCATGCAGGTTGATTTATTTTGTTGTTTTGCAGGTTTTTGCGTACTTTGGGAGTTCAATATCGAGACATATGATGAATCATGAAGGTGAACTCAATTAGCCATTCATCAAGCAGACCAAAAATAAAAGAAAAAGAATGAAAACGAGTGAAATCGATGCGGTAGAGGGACGGAAGTAATGTAGTGAAGATCTAATAAATCCGGAGATTGGCTGGGCCGAGGATGCCGCTGAAGGCACTATTCCTAATGAATTTTGCATTTTAAGCTACTCTGAAATTTCTCTAAGCTGTGAATTTAAGCTAGCTAACGAAATCCTCTTGCCTAAACGAAAATTCTTGATTTAAGCTATCTCTTGAGTGATTTTTGCTAGTAGTGAAATTTTAGTATAAAATCCTTTGTATCATCTTTGTAATTAATGCAAGTAGACTTCATTTTGGTGTATTACTCTCTTGTCCCTAAAATTAGCCAAGTGTTAGGCTTTATGGTATTTTTCATACATTGGGTGGCCTACTCATTTGTTTATGTAAACCCCATAACAAATTAGAGAAGAATTTTTGGTAAAAGTTTTTATATCGTGTAAAATAAAGTCTAAGTGGTTAGTTGAGTTTTCTTTTCTCTCTTCTCTCTCCTCTTTCCCTTATTTTCTTGTTTGCCAAACACCCCTCTTGAGGATAACTCAGAGATGTGGCTTCGCCTCTTTTCTTTAAGAAGAAAGGGAAGCTAACATAACAGTGGTGGGGCATGTGCGTCCCTCTTGTATTAAAAGCTACTGCATCGTGTTTATGAATTCCTATCTTCTCAAAAATATGGATGAATAGCATGAATGTTATTAATTTGGCCAATACTTACTATGCTTCAGATACGCATACTTATTGCGAGATGCACTATGGTTCATTAGATGGTCTTACGAGCCTCCGAGACATATTTGATGTTGTCAAACTCAGAAAGGGGCCATAGATGCATGCTACCTGTGTTGACTCAAATAGGAGTTGATTTTAGGGTGAGGTTTGCTAGTTAAACATAGATCCGGTTATGGCTGGGACTATAGGTTGCTTGTCATAACGCGAGGATAAAACCCGAGGACACTTGTTTGCCCTAAGTTACCAAGTTAGTGACCTAAATCTTCAAAGCTAACTTTTCACACTTCATTTTCTGCCTTACAAGACCGCTTTCAAACTCATCACACTGTTTTTGAAACAAAAAAATCCAAAAGTCCAAATAGAAAGCCTTTCCTTTTTACACTTATGTAAAATCATTCCTGATGAAAACCCATCCCCGTGTTCGACCTAGACCACTTACATCGCAAAAGAGTTTCGACTATGGCAAGAGGTAGGAACTTAGGTGTATATAAATCTTTTGATTTTAGTCAGCCTAATGTGGCACTAATCAAATGGCGTCACGGATGGTGCCAAACTACGAATGATAATTTGAAGTGTACTTGTGATCAACATCACAAGTTAAGGTAATCTTTTTAACTCTTTTTGTAAACCAATGCAAGAATCGTAAAAGTTTTCATCACTTTGCAAGAGCTTCACCGTTTTTTGCTTTTTTATACAACTCGCTTTATTTTAGCTAACCCTAACCTTTTTGCAAGTTGGTTTGTGCCTTTTTGTGTCTCAAATTTGTGTATCAGCTTGTGTATGCAAGGCTAGACAGAGAACTTCAGTGAAGACTGATAGAATCAAGACAACTGACCCAGCTGAAGTCACACACACCGATACCATGGATCCACTACTCAAGAACAAATGGGTAGTCAGCCTGAACCCCAATGAATCCAACAGCCTATGGGAACCATGAGGATCACATCCACCCTCCTAGAGTTAGTGCCCCATCCTCGTATCATTCCTCCCGTCGAAGATGTAGAAGTGAGGCCATATTCGTACCCTACTCCCATATCATGGTATGGAAAATGAAAATCCATACACTCCATATTAGGGATTTTGAGGAGGTTTAATTACCTTTGCATGAAGGTATGATGGACATGGATTTGTCAAGCTAAAGCATTTCCAATCACCTTAAAGGACAAGCAAGATTTGGCTAAACTCACTCCGAGGCCTAGAACCATTAGAATCGGGTCGGGAAATTGGCAGTGCACTTCAAGAAGTTCTTCTGCTCATAAGACCAACAATTTGAAGAGACAAATTTACACCTTTGCGCCGTAGATGGTGAGAGGTTTTATCGCTGTTGGGAGAGATTTATGAGACCATCGCTGCATGCCCACATCATGGGTTTTATACAGGATGTCGGTAAACCACTTCTATGGTGGTATGTCTCCGCCATGAGGCGCCTTTTGGAAACCGTGGAGAGGAGAGTTTCGAGTAAGCATCCCGACGGCCATGGATTTTAAATTACGTGATGAAAACTTCTAAGGGCTGGGATGAGCCAACCCTAGGGAAATGGAAACAATGAGGCCTTCAAAATTAACCCTTATGAGGGATTTATACACCGCGTAGGATATAGAAATGAAAGCTAGGATTTCAACCTTAGCTAGAAAGGTGGAGGAGCTTGAAGGAAAAGGCTCCATGAAGTACATGCAATGACTAGTAATCCCGTACACACCAATCAGACTAATTTCCAATCCCCTCGTGACATCCAAGAGAACAGGTCCCATGGCCCCTACAACAAGACGATGTCGAACAAATACCTGTAGGGACAACATAAGCCACCACAACCCAATGCTCCATATGGTGGTCAGTCTATAATTCCACCATTGGAGGAATCCCATCCAGAAACCCACTCGCTTATGTACTTCAGGGCCAAACCTCGCTTTGGTTCTCACAACCACAACACCACCATCCTCATCCCCCGTGGAACAAGCCATTTTAAATTTTGAGTAAGGTGGTAGGCAACTTTGCAGGAAGAGCAAAAGGAATCAATGTGCAATCGGCACAAAGGATTGATATCAGAAAGTACACTTAATAAGAGAATAGATGGGTTGAGAGCACCTAAACTAAAAAAAAATTGATAACCTACGTGATTCCATCACCAAGATCAACAAGTTGCTGTGAGGTATTGAAGAGTCAGAAGGTTCCCTTTCCCAAACAAAGGCTAAACCCAAAGGGAATTCATGAGGTAGGATCATCCAACAATTCGGGAATGGATGAGGTTAAGGCTATAATTACCCTGAGAAGTGGAAAAGAGGTTGATCAGCCTATGCCAAAGCCTGTTGAAGAATCCAAGCAGGGAGAAGAATTGCAGTCTGAGCATATTCTCCTAAAGGAGGATTCAATGAAATACCGCATACCACCTCCATTTCCACAAGCACTTAGAGGCAAGAAGAAGGCATCTCAGCAAGCAGGTATCTTAGAAGTCCTAAGGCAAGTGAAGGTTAACATACCTCTGTTGGACATAATTAAACAAGTCCCTGCCTATGCAAAATTTTTGAAAGATCTTTGCACAATAAAAAAGGGGTTAGGTATTGAGAAGAAGGCATTTAACGAATGTCGTGCCATAATCCAAAGTAAGAATCCAGTCAAATACAAGGATCCAGGATCTCCCACAATTTCAGTCGACATTGGTGGGACTTGCATAGACAAGTCATTACTTGATCTAGGAGCCGCAGTGTGAACCTACTGTCGTATTCTTTGTACAAACAGTTAGGTTTGGGTGAACTTAAACCTACCAACATCACACTTTCATTGGCCGATAGATCGTGTAAAAATCCCTAAGGGATAGTTGAGGATGTCTTGGTGAAATAGACAAATTCTACTACCCAAGATTTGTGGTGCTTGACACCGAAAGCCAATTGCAGTGAACCCACTATGTACCAATCATCTTAGGAAGACCATTTCGCTACAATGCAATCATAAATTGCTGGAATGGAGTCATGCAACTTACCTTTGGTAACATGACCTTGGAGTTGAACATATTTCATTTGAACAACAAACAAAAGTTGCTAGAACATGAAAATCTAATAGCTGATGAAGTTGTTTTTAAATGGTCACAGTGTGAAAACAAAGGCTCAGAATTGCAGGGAGTAATCAACCAAGGAGATGAAGAGATATTGGTCTTGCCATCAACACCCACTGCAAGCCAATTACTCAATTCAAAAGCCATCACTGAGGACCACTTCAACAAATGGACACCCAACACAATGGAATCAACCTGTGCTACACTGGATTTGCGAGATCATTCTCTCACTTTTGAGTAATTTGAGATTTTGAACTGGTTCGGTGTTTTCAAAACCGAATTGCAGTTCACAATTTTGCTTTTTGTCTTAGTTAATTTTGATAATTTAAATATTTTTCGAAAAGTTTCTAAATTAGCAGCTTTTTCCCTTTTTAGTAATTTTGTTTTTGCTATTATAAGACTATGGCTAAATTTTAATTATAGTATCATATGGTAATTTTTATTATAATAATTTTTATTTCACATAGTACTAATAATTAATCTAAAATTTTTGAATTTCGTAAAGTGAAGATGTGGCCACCCGCTAAAATAGCGAAAAAGGCCGACCGGGACTCTAACGCTTCGACTAGAAGAGCAAGAAGGGGAGGGGCTAGCCAATGTATCACTTCATATTCTCCCTAGAGAAAACCCCGTCACCGCCGGCCGCTTTCCTAAGCTTTCCAAATTTCACGCCGTGGTTCTTAAGCATTTGCCTGGTGCCGGGGGCCGCTAGCCGCGTGGACTGTAGCCACTTTCACCTGCCGTAGAGCCCCTTCCGGGCCTCTCGTCGAGTCAGAAGAGCAAACAGATCTCCCACCATCGTGACCTTGGGTCACAACTGCTTTAGCTACTGCCGTCTGCTCACAACCGTGCGCGCACCACGACCGTTCACTTCCACTGCTGCCATTAGCCACTGCCGAGCCTTCATCAAGGCCTCCACCGCGCCTCAGACCCCTCGTGCTCGGGTTCGCCTGGGGCTCGCCCTACCCTGCTAGCCATCCTTACCGAGCTTTATTTGGCTATTACAGCCGGTGTGGACCCGCAAATGAGCCCCCAGTTCATCTCGCTTGTTTCAAAGTGATCTGGGCCACCTCCAAAGGAGCCCTTCTGTACTGTAGATACAAAGCCCGCCTGCATTTTCGGGCGTGAGTCGGCCTCTCTTCCAAGATTTTATCCAGATTTTAGATATGGTTCGCATTGGGTGGGTCCCGCCGGCCGCGGTTGGATTTAGTACACCCAGAGGGCCCAGCCCGTCCCGGCCTCCGCACTATCACCGGATCCCGAGGCGCACTCCGAGGAGCCCTGTGGATTTCGGGCCGCATCAGACACGATGGGACTCCTGCCCCATCACCGTACTGTAGGAGAGTTAGGAGGGTCTGCTCTCCAAGATTTAGGCCCGCACATCGGGCCCAGCGAAGCCATCTTCCTCCCGGCCTCACCCATCACTCGGGCCACATATCACGCGGAGGCGATGACTATCGCCTCGCTTGTCACCCCGCCCGTGGATCGAGGTCGTTGTTCGTAGGCACCCCATTCCGGGAATACCGCACTACATTCGAGGACTTTCATCAGAGTCATTCCCACGGCGTCCCCGCACCCGAGGTTGATCCCAGATGAGTCCATGAGACGACCGGAGATTATCAATACCGCCGACTGAAAGATTATTACCCACGCAGCGGTGCCGCAGCTTATCATTATATGACATCTCGAGAGCGTATGGCGTCCGCGTGGATGGGGCTTTGGCTGATGATCGCGCGGAGTACTCGTAGCGCCGATATTTCGCCAGTTTTCGGGGCCCGCGTGACACCGCCGGCCAATACAGAGGGTTATAGAGATCGGGTCCACCCACTCGCGAGATGGTCTGATCACTCGGCCAGACACTACGCTTGACCAAGATTTTTCAGGAGGCAAATTCCATTCGCATGTTGCCGACTGACCATTTATTTCGACTGGGCCTATTCCTCACAAGATTATGTACAATGTGAGGGGGAGCCATCTGAGGCTCTTTAATGATCTCGAGGGAGATCGTTTAGTCCTCTGAGCTGGTGATGACCTCCTTGATGCATTTCGAGGAGAAGGTCCATCGGAAGGGCCTGGTGCGAGCAGAGAGTCTTCCGTTGTTGATGCCGACCACTGGCCAGTTCTGTGAGCATTTGGGACTTTATGGTTCGTGATCGAGAGGAGATTACGCCCTCTGTCTCTCGCTGAGCCGTGACGACCATACCCGCATCTTTCCACCTCCGACAAAGCCAGGACTGGGAGGAGGTACTCTGATCAGCAGGCTGAGGACTCCACAGACCGATATGCCCGCCCGAGCCCAAGACGGAGTGAGTCCAAACCGCAGATGTCACCTTCATCTCCTCCTCCACACACCACATCCGTTAAACAGAATGGCACACCCGGCCTGACCCTATTCGCACACCATTCACCTTAGTATGTCTCACGCCGCCAGAGAGATTGCAGCGTGATGACGCCACCTTTCACTAGCAACCTACACAGTAACCCAGATCGCAGGTCGCCCAAGCAGTCGCCTCTATGCTTCAGCCAGGACATGACGCACTTGGGCCTTCTCGTTCTTGATCGTAGAGATATCACCACATACGCAGCTCTATTTGGATAAATTGGCAAAGAAGAAGAAGAAGCTAGACCCACCACCACCACAAATAAAGGAGGTGGTTAGGTTTCTTTTATACATTTTGTATACATTGCTTTATCAACTCCTACTAATTCTAATTTAGATTCATGTATTAGCTATAGTAGGCAAAGTGATATTTTTGTATGTTTAGCTTTGATATGCATGTACTAGCTACTTTGGCTATATCAAAGCTATTCAAGATATATATATATACAAAATTTTGCATAAATTACGTTTTCGTAGGCTCCATTTATGTGAATCGCTTTTGTCTTCAATTGACAATTGAATTGCCTTTGTTGAGAATAGAATCCTCTGGTTTACTTCACCTTTATGTTAGAACAACTCCATGCTTGAAATACTTAGTCGCCAGTTCCAAAGATGCTCAACTTGAAAATTTCTCCCTAGGCACCACACACTCCAAGACACCGTATTGTTCCAATAGCCGTGAATTTTTGTGTGCCTCCTTTCATGGTATTAGCCGGCCTTAGGTATGTTGGCAACCTAGATAGGCTTAGTTACTCCATACTTGAAGACCAATGTTGTCTTCCAAAAAGGAAAAGAAAAGAAAAAGCAAAAAAAAAGAAAAGAAAAGAAGAAAAAGAAAAATAAAGTCGTGAAGTTTTGCTTTGAAACCCGAGCACGGTCCGAGGGGTGTATGGCGAAAGTTTCAGCCCGATGCCCTAAGCCTTAATTGCTGGGAGTCATCGATTTAGTGTTCAAGCATGGGTGGATAGGTGAAGTTTAATGACTCTGTGGGTGCTTAATTTTTCGGGTCATTCTAGTCCCAAGCAAGCCTCTTTGGGAAAGTTAGTGGTCATGATCCTTTGGCTTGATGCCCTAAACCTTAATTGGTTGGGAGTCATCGGTGGACCCCGCTACACTGGACTTTGTGAAGTCGAATTTAGCATTGCACCTTACATTGTAGTTAAATAAAGAAAGAAGAGTGTAACTAGCCCTATCTAGGTTGTTCAACAACTTAAGGCCATGTCCGTGCTAGGTTGGGGGGAGGAGACAATTTTGCAGTTTATTGACTTAATCTGGTTACATAAAGAACCATTAGACTTAGGTGGAAATTCAAGTTGAGAATCATGGAATCAATATTGAACTAAAAAAATTTGTTCTTGTATGGTTTTGGCTCTTTCATGTCGGTTTTCAAACTTGGTGTCCATTTTTCAGTTTAAGGACAATGTTTCTATGTACATACACCTTTGTGAATCATAAACTTTTTGAAAATCACTGCATATATCTCCTTTTAGTTTTGCATCAAGTAAGGGACTAGCAACGTTTTCAGTCAGGGATGCATTGTTCTTTCTCTAGTACCCAAAAGTGCTATTTTGAACCCTATATTAGATAGGTTTTGGAGTGCTTTACACTAATCATGTCATTTATGCTAATTGAAGTGTTCAGTTCCTCTTAGTATCACTTATGCTTCGCTAGGAGGTTATTTTTGGTTGCTTGTGTTTTTGCTTACTTTGGGAGTTCAATATCGAGACATATGATGAATCATGAAGATCAACTCAATTGCTCTGCTACATCAAAACTGCACTAAAATCAAAGAAAGAATGAAGGCAAAGGATGGAAATCGATGCAAAGAGAGATGTGTGAAGCAATGCAGTGAAGATCAGCAAATCCCAGGAATTTCGCTAAGATTGCGAAAATTTCGCTGGGATTGCGAAAATTTCGCAACCTTAGCGAAAATTTCGCAATCTTAGCGAAATTGCCAATTTTCGCTAGACCCAAAATTTTCGCTAAAGCACTATTCCTAGCGAAATTTTGCATTCGCCATCATTAAGAATTTCGCTTGTTAGCTTAAATTTCTCGCTAGCTAGCTTAAATTGCCACGCCAAATGAAAATTCTTGATTTCGCTTATCTCTTGGTGATTTTAAGCATAAATTTTCGTCGCTCTAGTAAATTCTTTAGCCTTAGTGAAATTCACGCCTTGTCATGCTTTTGTAATTAATGCAAACCGACTTCAATTTTGGTGTATTACTCTCTTGTCCCCTAAACTAGCCAAATTGTTAGGCTTTATGGTATTTTCATACATCGTGGCCTATAAAGCCCCTTCCATTTTGTAAACCAAAAGCAACAAATCGAGAGAAGAATTTGCAAGTTTTTATATTGTGTAACAAAGTCTCGTAGTTTAGTTAGGTTTTGCTTTTCTCTCTCTCTCCTCTTCCTTATTTTCTTGGTCGGCCAAAGCAATTCTCTTGAGGATGACAACTCAAGAGATGCTCGCTGTTTCTTTTCTTTGAAGAGAAAGGAAGCTAGCTTGGTGGTGGGGCATACGCAGTTGTCCTTTGTATTAAAAGCTACAGGTACTGTGTTTATGACCCCTATCTTCTCAAAATATGGATGAATAGCATTGAATGTTAGTAATTTGGCCAATACTTACCATGCTTCAGGATACAGTGCATACTTATTGCTAGATGCACTATGGTTCATTAGATGGTCTTTACGAGCCTCTGAGATGATATTTAATGCTAGGGTTTCAAACCAGAAGTGGGTCATAGATGCATGCTACCCGTGTTAATCAAATAGGAGTTGATTTTTAGGTGAGGTTTGCTAGTTAAACATAGATCCTAAGTATGGCTGGACTATAGGTTGCTTGTCATAACGCGAGGATAAAACACGAGGACACTTTGCTTCGCCTCTAAGTTACCAAGTTAGTGACCCAAATATTCAAAGCCAACTTTTCACACTTCATTTTCATAGTTTTTGCGCTTAATCAGTTTTCAAACTTCATCACACCGTTTTGAAACAAAATCCAAAAAAGCTCTCAAATAGAAAAGCCTTACCTTTTACACTTGCGTAAATCATTCCTGTGGATGAAAACCCATCCCCGTGTTCGACCTTTAGACCACCATACCGCAAAGAGCTTCGACTACCCGCAGCAGTAGGAACTTAGGTGTATATAAATTTTTTGATTTTAGCTCAGCCTACTGTGGCACGAATCAGTCACGAAGGCACCCCGAAACTGTCCAATGTCCCACTTGGCGATGCACCAATCGACATCCGTCATGATGGCGTATGGCATTGAAGAAATGTCCCACTTGGCGGGATTCACCAATTGGATCCGTCATGATGGTGGATGGCATTTAATTGATACCACATGTCGAGGTGCAATAAATGGCATCCGGCATGATGGGAGACCGAATAAGTGATACCACGTGTCGGGAATATCTATTATGCAGTTAGCCTCGGTCAACACATCTTGCATTTGCTACTCATTAGCCCGTTCCTCGAGAATTGTATCTATTATGCGTACTCTTCACAGTTCCATTGGCTTTATTATGCCTTTTACTCAAATGGAAGATATTGAGTTCTAAAGTCATATTCCTAAGCGTGGGTTGCATAACCCCATTCCGGCAGTTGATTATGGCATTTGATGTAGCCAAGAATGACCTTCCCAATATGATGGGTACATGATTGGCTCCCACTGCAACCGGCTCTGTGTCAAATACGACAAAATCCATTGGATAGTATAATTTGTCCACTTGTATTTAAACATCCTCAATGGTCCCCTTCAGTATTTTAATAGACCTATCGGCTAGAGACAGTGTGATGGAAGTGGGCTTTAGTTCTCCCAAACCAAGTCAAGCCAGACATGGAATATCAGTAGGTTCACACTAGCTCCCAAGTCTAATAGTGCTTTTTCTACACTAAAGCCTCCATTATTAACTGAGATTTTAGGACAACCTGGGTCCTTATATTTCACAGGAGTTTTACACTCAATGATAGCACTCACTTGCTCAGTCAAAAAAGCCTTTTTATTCACTTTGAGGCCTTTTTTACTATACATAAGCCCTTCGGAAATTTTGCATATGTGGGGACTTGTTTGATCATGTCAAGAAGAGGAATGTTAACTTTCACTTGCCTTAACACCTCTAAGATCTCAGTTTGGTTGACTGGATTTTTCTTTTTTCGAAGTGCCTGTGGGAAAGGAGGGGGTACACTAGGCTTCACCTCTTCCCTTTTTGCTGATTGTTCTTCCTCTGGCGGATCAACTACTGTGGGAGCTGTTTTGGTTAGTGTTGGGACTGCTGGCCTCAGTTCTTTAGCACTTCTCAAAGTCACTACTGCTTTGACTTCATCAATTCTTGCATTTAGATCACTGGCTGAGCCTATTTCATGCACTCCCTTAGGGTTTTACTGTGTATGGGAAGGAAATTTCCCTTTTTCATAACCCTGTTGTTGGCTAGACAACCTGGTAATGGAACTTTGCAACTCATAATGCATGTTGTCCATCTTCTTATTGAGTGAGCTCTCTACTCTTTCAATTTTCTGATTGGTTTGTACATTCAGTACCTTTTGTTCCTCCACAAACGTGCCTACCACTTTGCTTAAATCTCGTAATTGCTCCACTAATAGAGAAGAATGTGGAGGTCAGCCGTCACAGCTGAAGTTGAGCCAAATCGTCACAGTGTTCTCGGGGCATATGCATGGTGTTTTGGCTTCCATGAAAGGTTTGGATGATTTCTCCAATCAAGTTATAGGTGTTGCCATATGGCATTTAGAGGTGCTTATTTTTACCTGAAGACATGGCATGCTCTTGCATTAAGTCCTTTATCAAGGAACGACCGGACAATGCTCCTGTAATGCTTGACTCCGACAATTGAAGCAGTCGTGATTAGTACCCAAAAAGTGCTATTTGAGCCCTATTCGAGATAGGTTTTGAGTGCTTTTTTGCGCACTAATCATATCAATTAACCAATTGAAGTGTTTAGGCTCCATTTTAGTATCACTTATGCCATTTCGAGGTTATTTTTGGTTGTTTTGCGGTTTCGCATGCAATGGCCATTTGATATCGAGATATGTGCTAAACCATGAAGATTGTCCATTTATCGCCCATCAAACACATAACAATTCAAAAGGAAGAAATGAAGGCAAAGTGAAGAAGGTGGATGCAAGAGAGGTGCACGAGCATCACACCTGTGAAATTTTATGCAGATTGCTAGTACTTATTGGATTTAAAATTTTCGCTAAATATAGCGAAATTGCATCCTAGCGAGTTCGAGAAATTTCACTAGGCTAGCAAAAAATTTCGCTTATATAGCTTAAAATGGTGCCTAGCGAAAATCTTCACCTCGCTTATCTCTAAAATATTTCGTTAGGCTAACGAAATTTCTAGTAATGTTCGGAAGTGATAGCGTAAATTTTGTGATTTTGCTATCTCTATGCAATTTCGCTAGGCTAGCTAAATTTTTCATACCTAGCCAAATCGTCCCCGCATAGCGAAATTCCTCGTCACATCTCAGGTAATTAATGCCAAACGACCCCGTTTTGGTGTATTACCTCCTTGTCCCTTGTATAAGCCAAAACTTTAGGCTTTCTTGTATTTTCATATATTGGGTGGTCTATATAAACCCCCATGGTTTTGTAACCCAGAGGACACTTGAAGCAATTTTATATTTCAATAAAGCCCAAATTTTCATTTTTAGGTTGGTTTTCTCTTCTCTCCTATTTCTCTCATTTTTTAAAGGCCAAATTTCTCCTTGAGATGAGACAACTCAAGAGATGCTTGCCAAGCCTACAGTTTGAAGAGGAAGGTAGCTAGCTTGGTTTTAGCGCTTGCCGGTTGTCTTCATGTTTTAAATGCTACAGTACCCGATTTATGGCTCCCATCTTCTCAAACTAGGGTCAATATCATTTAATGTCATTACTTTGGCCAATACTTCATGCTTTAGGGTACAAAGGCATACTTATTGCTAGATGCATCAAGAGGTTCTTAGACGGCCTTACGAGCCATTGAAATGGAGGTTGAATGTTAGGGTTTCAAACCGAAAGGGTCAGAGATGATATTACCTGGGTGGCCGACTCAAATAGAGGATTCTAGGGTTAGCTTAGTTAAACAAAAGATCCTCGGTTATGGCTTCGATTATAGGTTGCTTTATTATAATGCGAGAAATAACCCGAGGACACTTGTTTGCCCTATGTTATCATAAGTTAGTTACCTAAATCTTCAAGGTTACCATTTCACACTTAATTTTAAGCTTTTTTACAGCTAGTCTCTGTGAATTCAAAAATTCCCACTGCTTGAAAACAAACAAAACTAAAAATCTAAACTAAAGCCTCACCATTTTCAACACTGATGAGTCATTCATAGATGAAAACTCCATCCCCGTGTTCGACCACACCACTATGTCGCAAAGAGTTTGACTACTGTAGTGTGGAGTGGAATATAGGAAACAGGTTTTAGTTGATTCCGCTCACCCTACCGTGGCATGAATCAAATGGCGTCGTTGTTGGGGATGGTGCCAAACTACGAATGATAAGTTGAAGTGTACTTGTGATTGATATCACAAGTGAAGGTGACCCTTTTAACCCTTTTTGAATTTCGCTTGTCAGAATCGTAAGTTTTATCACTTTCATAAATGATTATTTTTGGTTTTCTTACAGTCAGTTTTATTTTAGCTAACCATAACCCTTTTTTCAAGCTTTGTTATGCTCTTTGTTGTATCTAAAATTGTGTAACAGGTGTTTATGCACCAGTGGGATAGAGACACTTCAAGTAGACTACAAAGACCTGTACACCAATTGCCCAATGTTGTGAAGTCAGTGTACACAGTGACACCATGGAGCACCTACCCTAGGAACAAGAGAGGTCGTACCAAAAATCTCTAAGAACCCAGCCAGCCTCACAGATCCATGAGGGACCACATCCACCTCCTAGAGTTAGTGCCCCTTCCTCAGATCATACCTCCCGCTGAAGATGTAGCAAAGCTGAGGCCCTATATGGTACCCCCTACTCCCACATATCATGGTATGGAAAATGAAAATCCATACACACACATAAGTGGATTTTGAGGAGGTTTGCACAACCTTAAGGAAGGTATGATGGACATGGATTGCTTTAAGCCGAAAGCATTTACACCACCCTGAAGGACAAGGCCAAGATTTGGCTTAACCCACCGAGCCCGTAACCATTAGAAATCGGGTTGAGCTTACAAAGGCACTCTTAAAAAATTCTTCAGTGCCCACAAGACCAACAATCTAAAGAGACAAATTTACACCTTTGCAGCTCAAAATGGTGAGAGGTTCTACCAGTGTTGGGAGATGTTCATGGAGACTGTTAGTGCCTATCCACACCATGGGTTTGATACATGGATGCTGGTGAACCATTTCTATGATGGTATGCCCTCACCTATGAAACAATTGCTAGAAACTATGTGCGGGGGTGACTTTTTGAGTAAACACCTAGATGAGGCTATGGACTTTTTGAACTATGTAGCTGAAACCTCTAAAGCATGGGATGAACCGGGTCCAAGGGAAGCCGAAAGACTAAGGACCTCGAGCCATCAAAGGGGAAATGTGGCACCTGCTCCGAAGACACGTAGATGAAAGCAAAATCGACCATTTTAACTCGAAGATCGACGAGTCGGGAGATGAAAACCAGCATGAAAAGCAAGAAGTAAGTGAGTCAGCTCGTGATCCCAACCTTCGCTTCACTGTCGCCTCAAATATTCATCCTGGGGAACACTGCCTAGAACATGCCCAGATTCTGAACCAAGATAATTCACCTACAAATGCTCTGTATAGTAACACCTACAACCCTGATTGGAAAAACCACTCAAATTTTCCATGGAAGCCAAGACCCACGCATGTCCCTTCGTGAGCCCAAAGAGCGCTTGGCTCTCTACTTCAAAGACAGTAGCCGCTTCCACTTTCCTCTCCAGTTGAGCAAGCGATCCTGAATTTAAGTAAAGTGGTAGGCACGTTTGTAGAAGAACAAAAGGTGCTGAATGTTCAAACTAATCAGAAAATTGAATCAGTGGAGAGTTCACTCAACAAGAAACTGGACAATATGTATTCTGAAATTTCAAGAATATCCAACCAAGAATGCTTAGGTTCAGAAAAGGGAAGGTTCTTCCGGGGCCACAAAGAACATCGTAGAGGAGTGGATGAAATAGGCCTGACTAATAATCCAAATGAAAGGCCTGATGAAGTTAAGGCAGTCGTGACTTTAAGAAGTGGTAAAGAACTAAAGCCATTAGCACTGCAGTTTGGCTGGTTAGCTCCCACAAGAGATGATCCACCTGTGAAGAACACTTCAAGAAGGCGGAAGAGGTGAAGATCGCTATACCCTCCATTTCCGTTGTGTTCTCCGAAAGAAAATTCTCGTTAACCAAACAATGCTAGAAGTTTACAAGTGAAAGTAAACATCCCCTCCTTGACATGATTAAACAGTCCCTGGCCCAAGCAAAATTTTTAAAGGATTTCATGCACTGTAAAAAGGGCTCAATGTAAATAAAAAGGCTCTTTTAATCGAAAGCAAGTGAGGCATCATCGAAAGTGCAAGACACCAGTGAAATATAAGGACCCGGGATGTCCTACAATCTCGGTGAATATTAGAGGCATCAGCGTGGAGAAAGCACTATTAGACTTGGGAGCTAGTGTGAACATTTTGCCGTATTCTATGTACAAGCAATTGGGTTTGGGTGAACTGAAACTCACTTCCATCACACTTTCACTCGCTGATAGGTCTATTAAAATACCAAAAGGGACCATTGAAGATGTTCTAATACAAGTGGACAGATTTTACTACCTAGTGGATTTTGTCGTGCTTGATACTGCAACTGGGGCTATGAGGACTCCAATCATGTGCCCATCATATTGGGAGACCGTTTCTTGGCTACTAATGCCATAATAAACTGCCGGAATGGGGTTATGCAACTCACATTTGGGAATATGACCTTGGAACTAAATATTTTTCATTTGGGTAAAAGGCATATGCACTCGGAAGAGGATGACTTTGAAGAAGTCTGTATAATGGATACCATTCTGGAAGAACAGGCTAATGAGCAGCAAGTGCAAGATATATTAACCCTAGAGTTATCTGAGTGCCTTGTAGAGCAACACGAACTTCAAGAAATGAGCTTAGTGCAGGGGTACTGGAGAAGAAAAATAGAAATTTTGCCTCTATTGACTGGTGATGAACCAACGGAACCTTAACAGCTATAGCTTAAACCCCTCCCAACTGAGTTAAAGTATGTATTTTTGGAAGGAAATGATAAAGTGTTGGTTGTGATTTCTTCATCGCTAACTACGCTGACAAGAGCATAACCTACTGCACCTTCTCAAAAAGAACAAGCAAGCACTGGGATGGAAAATTCCTGATCTAAAAGACATAAATCCATCAGTCTGAACCCATCACATCTACTTAGAAGAGGAGTCTAAAAGTCGGTTAGGCATCAAATAAGGTCAACCCCACCGCAGAAGTAGTTCGCATTGAGGTCCCTTTGAATTGCTTCCAGTCAGATCATTTATCCCGATTTGATAGCATTCTGCAGCCTAACTCTGTGTGGTGCCTAAGAAATCTGTGGGGTGACAATTGTGAAAACAGTGCGGTGAAGAATTGGCCCACCCCATTTACTACCATTGGAGAGTGTGCATAGGATGATAGAGTCTGTAACAGGTAACACTAAAAGATTCACTTCCCATTGCCTTTTATCTATTAGCTCTTGAGTGAGTTTCTCGACACCCATTCACTGCTTTTGGGATGGCATCTGTGGTATTTCCAGAGCAGAGATTGCCCTGCATGATCAAGAAAAGACCACTTTCACTCATTCATTTGGCACGTATGCTTATAGAAGGATGCGTTGAGTCTTGGTAACGCCTACCACTTTTCAACATGTGCTCGCATGTTCAGCCGGGAGCATGGGTGAGTCAGAGGCTGAGGCACACAATGAGACATCACAAGATATGGAGGCGACTTGAAGAATGTTTGACTAACTGAGGCCATCCTACAGGTGCATAGAGAAGAATTTGGTGCTTAACCCGGGAGAAATGTCATTTTATGGTTAACTAAGGAATCGCATCAGGGCACATTATTTCAAAGTAGGAATAGAAGCTGATAAAGCAAAGATCGAACTTATTTCCAAACTTCCGCTCCAACAAATGTGAAAACACCAATTTTCATCATGTGCTTGCACGATTCATTAAAGACTTTTCGAAGATTCCTAAACCCCCAGATAAACTCCTGAGAAAGATGCCAACTGGCTCGAGAGAGAATGCCAAAAGAGCTTTGAAGAGCTGGAAATTCCATTTGATCATCGCCTAATAGTACAAGAACTTAACCAGGCCATTGCCATAATGTGTGATGCCAATGATTCACAGAGAGCAAAGACTTCGCCAAAGAGAAGATGGGAAACCTCATGTGGTATATTATGTAAGCAAAACCTTAAATGAAGCATAGAGGAATTATACTACTACAGAGAAGGAATTGCTGGCAGTGGTGTATGCTTTAGACAAATTCCTCAGCATACTGGTCGGGTCGATATAGTCGCTTTACGGACCATTCAGCCTAAACAGTTCCCAACCAAACAAATGCGAATACAAGGCTCATCTGATGGGTTCTGTTACTTCAGGAGTTCAACTTGCAAATTAAAGACAATAAGGGGGTAGAGAATGTGGTGGCGGATCATCTGTCAAGGTAAACTATAGCCCATGACACTCATAGTCCACCCACACGATGAATTTCCAAGAATCTCGATGTAGTTGGAGAGTTCTGGGTAAGTGTCACATTTCCAATTTTCACCACAGAGAAATCCCACCGAGGGAGCAAGGTGATGTGAAGTATTTTCGATAAATCCATTCCTATTATCGGGAAGAGCCCTTCCTCGCTCAAGTACTGTGCGATCAAATAATCGTGAAGTGTACCTCGAGGAGGAACAAATAAGGGAATTCTAAACCATTGACATGATAAAGCTTAGGTGGTCATTTTGCTACCCAAAAGACAAAGAATGAAGGTGCCGCTGGTTTCTACCGCCTTCCTCATCACAGGTTACTGACCAAATGCCATGTGGGACAGTATGTCAAAAGACTCGGAAATTGTCTCACTGGCCATATGGCAATGAACCCACTCTTAGTGGCTCTAATTATCTGAATGTATGGGGGCATCGATTTACTGACCTTTCCCACGCTCATATGGTCATACATACATTTCGTGGGATGATCGCGTCTCCGTTGAAGCAATCCTCGCAAGACCAATGACCATAGGGTGGTACTTAAATTCTGAAAGCCAATATCTTTTCCGTGCTCGAGTACCGAAGCCATTATTAGCGATGGAGGTTACATTTCTATAACAAACTGCTTGAAACCTCACATAATATATGTGAAACACAAAGTGGCCACCCCTTACCATCCTCAAACAAGTGGCCAAGTGGAACTTGCAACGTGGAGATTAAGACCATTCGATGAAGGGCGGTCAATACCAACAGAAAGATTATCCATCAAACTCTGATTCATTGCGGCCTACGTATCGCCTTTCGCGACAATCCCGGGAATGTCCCCCATCGATCGTCTATGGTAGGGCATGTCACCTTCCAGTGGAGATCGAGTACAAAGCATGGTGGGCGATCAAGAAGCTGAACATAGATCTAAGTAGGGCCGGAGTTAAGAGATTCCTTGATCTTAATGAATTGGAAGAAATACGACATAATGCCTACTTGAATTCAAAGGTTGCAAAGAAAATATCAAAGAAATGGCATGACCAAATGATAACTGGGAAGAATTTCAATGAGGGAGACCAAGTCCTCCTGTATGACTCCAAACTCCATTTATTTCCGGGCAAGCTCAAGTCACGATGGACGGGTCCATTCATTGTCCAGCAAGCATACCCCAATGGTTCTGTGGACCTACGCGATCCAAATGATGATAGGGTGTTCAAAGTCAATGGACAGAGGGTGAAACCATATGTGGTGCAAGAGTCATCAAGTGGCAAATTCTCCGATGGACCCTCCCCGGGTTTCCCACGGCCCATATATTTAGGTGGCCACGCTTAGTCCCGTGATCCATCAGAACGTTAACAAAGAAATGATCCCTTCTCCTCCAAGTGGTACTGGGGCTTCCATCCTTTGAATTTTCCATTTCCAACCCATTCCATTTAGAGTGTACCCTCAGATTCTAGGATTTAGTTTCACTGTCAGGACATATCCCGCATTGTCTAAATTCCGCTTTTTCTTACATTCTACATTTTTGCATATCACTTTTGTGTTTTCACATTATGTAACCGTTTTTGTCTTCAATTGAACAATTGAATTACTTTAATTGGACAATTGAATTGCCTTTAATTGGAAAAGTGAAATCCTGTTTGTCACCTTAATGTTAGAACAATCCCATGCATGAGTCAATTTTTGGTTACTTGAAGTTCCAGCATGCTCAACATTGAACATTCCACCTTACGCTAATTTACACAATGCACGCCAGATTGTACCGATAGGCTGTGAAATTATATACCTCCTTTCACTTTGTAAAGCCAACCTTAGGCATGTTGGCAACCCATGATAGGTTTGTGTTGCCCATATATGAAGACCAATGTAGTCTTCCAAAAAGAAAAAGAAAAGAAAATAAGAAAAAGAAAAATGAAGTCGTGACACTCATTTTGAAACTCCGAAAGACGGTCCGAGGGTCGTATGGCGAAGTCTTTGAAGCCCGGCGCCCCTGCTCAATTGGCTGGGGAGTCATCGATTTAGTGTTCGTTACACCCGTGAATGGGTAAGGTTTAGCTTTGTATGTGCTTGATTTTCGACCATTCGAGTCCCGGTGAAGCTCAGAGTTTGTATCGCTGATCTTTCGCTTGATGCCCTAAACTCCACTGTTGGGAGTCGTCGGTGGACCCCCGTTACACGGACTTTGGTGAAGTCAGGTTTTAAGCATTGCACCCTACAATGTAGTCAAATAAAGAAAAGAAGAGTGTTGCTATCCCTATTTAGGTTGTTCAACAGTTTAAGGCCATGCCGTATTAGGTTTGGGTGGGGGATAATTTTGCAATTTATCGTCTAATCTGGTTACATAAAGAACCATTATACTTTGGTGGAAATTCAGGTTGGAACCATGGATCCAATGTTGACCTAAAAATTGTTCTTGTATGGTTTTGGCTCTTTCATATCGGTTTTCAAACTTGGTATCAATTTTTCAGTTTAAAGGCAATGTTTATATGTACATACACTTTTTGCACCATAAACTTTTTGAAAATCACTGCATGTATGTCCTTATTTTTTTGCATTGCTAAGGGACTAGAAACGTTACGGTTGGGGGGTGTGATTAGTACCCAAAAAGTGCTATTTTGAGCCCTATTTGAGATAGGTTTTGAGTGCTTTTTGCGCACTAATCATATCAAATAAGCCAATTGAAGCTGCCTGCCCACTTAGTACTTATGCCGCTTTCGAGGTTATTTTTGGTTATTTTATGTGCCTTTCGCATACCTTGGGAGTTCAATATCGAGGATATGCTGAAACCATTAAAATTGAACCCATTTATCACCATCAAACATATCAAAATTCAATGAAGGAATGGTAGGTTAAAGTGATGAAAATGCAGATTTAAGAGATGTCCCAAGAAACTGTATGAGCAAACCCGTGAAATTCATAGATTGCGAAATTTCACGGGATTGCGTAATTTGAGAAATTTCTCTAAGCTAGCGAAATTTCTCGCTATATAGAGAAAATCACTGTGCCTAGCGAAATTTTTCATTTTCGCTATCTCTAAAATATTTCTCTAGGCTAGCGAAATTTCGCTAGATAGCGAAATTGCCTGTGCATAGCGAAAATTTGTGATTTCGCTATCTCTGTGCAATTTCGCTAGGCTAGCGAAATTTCGCTAGGCTAGCGAAATTTCGCTAGGCTAGCGAAATTTTCGCTACCTAGCGAAATTGTTCCTGCATAGCGAAATTCCTTGCCCTGTCACTTTTGTGTAATTAATGCCAAATGACCCCGTTTTGGTGTATTACCTCCTTGTCCCTTGTATTAGGCAAAACTTTAGGCTTTCTTGTATTTTCATACATTGGGTGGTCTATATAAACCCCCATGGTTTTGTAACCCTAAGAAACTTTAAGCAATCTTTTGGGAATATTTCATTTATGTAAATATCTCCATTTTCAGCTTGTGGTTTGGTTTTCTTCTCTCTCTCTTTCTTTCTTTCATTTTCTAGGTTGCAAACACCCTCTTGGAGTGATGACAACTCAAGAGATGCTTGGCTGGGCCTCATAGCTTTGAAGAGGAAGGTAGCTAGCTTGGCTTTGGGCAAATATAGGGTTGTCTTCATGTTTTAAATACTACAAGTAATCAGATTATGGCTCCTAGCCTTTTCAAATTAGGTTGAATATCATTTAATGTCATTACTTTGGCCAATACTTACTATGCTTTAGGTACAGCGGCATACTTATTGTTAGATGCACTGTTATTCTTAGATAGCCTTTTACGAGCCACTTAAATGAGGTCAATGTTAAATTAAATCGAAGTGGGTCAAATGCATGTTACCCGTGGTCGACTAAATAGAGAGTGGACTTAGGTTAGATTTTATAGTTAAACAAAGATCCGGTTATGGCTTGGAACTATAGGTTGCTGCTATAATGCGAGGAAATAACCCGAGGACACTTGTTTGCCCCATGTTATCAAGTTAGTAACCTAAACCTTCAAAGTTACCGTTTCACACTTAACTTTAAGCTTTTACAATTTTTCAGCAACTAAACAACTCCCACTGTTTTGAAACAAACAAAATCCAAAAATCCAAATTAAAAGTCTCACCATTTTCAACACTGATGCAAGTCATTCATAGGATGAAAACCCATCCCCGTGTTCGACCCTGATCCACTATGTCGCAAAGAGGCTCGACTACCGGCAAAGAGGAGAACATATCAAATTTTGTTGATTCCGCCACCCTACCGCGGCACGACCGAGTACTCAAGAATTTTTTTAAGAATTCGTCGCAGCCTCCGCTAGTCTTAATGGTCCTTGGTCTCAAGAATTAATCCATTTTTGCTTTCATTCCCGAGGGTTAATGGAAATGCCTTCAACTCAACAACCACAGATTGCACCCTCCTAAAAGCTATGCACTTCCTCAAAACTCGTATAGTGTGGTTGGATTCATTCTCCATACCATGAAAAGTTGAAGTAGCACCAAATAATGTCTCACCGCTACTTCCCGATAGGCCGAAAACGCTGTGTATAAAATGAATGCCTAAGTGCGCAAGTGCACGCGTAGCCCCAAGTAATATAGTGTACTTAAAGTACGGATATCGATCCACAGGGAAAGGTAAATTGACTACAGAGGTTTTGCTTCTCATACAATATCTGAATAAAATGATTTTAGAGTAAAAATTAAGTAAGGAAACTGCAACTAAGCTATTGATTCTAAGAATATGGTGTCAGCGCCAGTGGTTAAATCTCCTATCAATGCCTAATGGATTACTTTTCTAAAGATATTATTCAGAATATATTTGTATTATGTCAATTGGCGAGGTGGGATCTTGCCTACGTAGATATCCTCTCTCTCTCAAGGTATATCCTACTATCTCGTGAATAGAATCGAGTATATCTTCATCTCGACTGGCATTCGAAATGCTTAAATGCTCTTAACCCCAAATACCACCTTCGTGTTCGGGAATATCTCTATTAACCGAATCAGCTAAAGGCTACTTCATTCCAGATCCCCGAATACCCTCATCTCGAATCCTGGGATCTCCAGCGTGATTGTGCTAACATTGGCCGACATTAATATATATAATTAAATGCAGTATATAGTAGATATGACAAATTATTAAATAATTGAATAACATGAAAGATCAACTTTAATCCATCAGATGTGATGGGTTTGATGTAACCCTGTGAAGAGATCTAGAACATACGGAAGAAAAGATCGAAACTGTTTAATAAAGAAAACATTGTTCTAAGATCCGAAAATATACGAAAAATGGTTACATACTCCCGCACTTCCTCGGCCGTGTCACCGCTTCTCGAAACCTCAGGCTCTCTGCCTGCATTTCTCCCGATCTCCTCTTCACTTCGAACCCTAATTTGTTTTTAACGATGAGGGCATTGAAATGACGTCATGACATGGTGATCGTCGCGCGACGTGTCTGGAGACATTTGGTGACGTCGCGACGCGGTGACTTCGGGCGACGTGGGACGCTCACTTCCTTTGTTTGCTCCTCATTGTTCCCAAAAACTCGCTCCAAAGCTACTCTTTACGCTCCCAATGAACCTCGTAATCACACTGCATAATAAAATCGCATTCAGTCACAAAACTATAAAATTACTCTAAAATAAACAGAAATGGGATCTAATATAGGCAATATGAGTGTTTTAGGCACTCATCACAATTTCTAACTTAGTTTCTTGCTTGTCCTCAAGCAAGAACCGACTCTAGACAGGACACACACACTCGACATAATGTAACTCACACTACTACAGTGATGCACATGCTGAAAAATAGGGGATCAATTTGGATTGACTCACATACCCACTGTTTTGCTCGATGTTTAGTAAAGGCATACAGATATTTGACTTTCTCGGTAAATCTGGACATAGGTGAAACTGACTAGTGCATCAAATCCCATGGTGTTCAATAGCCTTTCCCAAAATCCCTATGTGCTTATAATGAGGACCTCCGTAATACGCCAGTTCCGATACCCCAAACTTAAGCTCAACTCCACCTATTAGAAGAAGTTTAACTAGACAAGGATAGGAACGCACCCATTATTTATGTCCACATACCTAGAAATGTCCTATGTACCAAAAACCAAAATGGAAGAAGACCTAGTGCCAAGAAGTTTTAGCTAAGTTCCTCAGAGCTGGGATCCATCGTGACTCCCCACCAACACATGGGCACCTGTGCATTCAATTCCTTCAAACTTCACCCCCGAACACTCAACCAAACTCAAAGGCCCTAGGTTATGGAATGATCCATCTTCCTCGTCTCCATGTAGCGGGCAAGAAGTCAATGACTCTGGCCGCTTGCCTGTGGCATTAGGCTTTGATAGGCCCCTCAGACTGTGCCCGGGATTCCGATTGGATGATCCCGCTTATTCCTATGCATATACCTATTTTGTCATATTTCTTTTTCTTTTTCTTTTCATTGTTTGTATTTTCTCTTTTTGTTGGGCTCGATGGCAATCCTCTCTTTTGATTAGGGTGTCCCATCACCAAATGGTTCTAATCTCCCTAGGTTGATCGAACTTTAGTAGTTGGTTCTAAGACGTATGCATACTGAAAAGTCACAGGTGTGAGTGTGATAGGGTTTTTTAGAACTGGTTTCTTGACTACCCGGGATTGATTCGCTAGCCCTTTTCAACTATTCAACCTAATTACCAAGCATCAAGTAGATGTCTGCATTTGAACAAGTTTATAGTGAACTCAATCCAAAATTGATCCTCAATTTTCAACATGGCACACATGTATGCAATTACTACATGCAAAAATGTCCTAATCACATGCAAACAACTAACACATGACCCATCAACATGAAAGTGCGATGCAAAATAAACCAAAACTAAACCTAAACACCACTAATAATCGTAGATGCAATACTAAAACAAACACAACTAATATGCGGAACACAATTAAAAGACTACATACTACTAAAAACCAACACAACAAAGTAAACAAACACAAAAACATTAATACCCAATCACCACACTCCCCCCAACAAAACCAAAGGTCCTCACCGGTAAGATATAACAATAGAGAGTAAGTGACTCTCCAAGATCACCGGCGTGGAGGTGGCGAGGTCGGTGGAAAGCACGTGTCGCGAGCTTCGCCCGCATAGACCGGTTGTCATTCAGAGAATGATGGCCCGATTGGGCGTGAACCGTCCGCATACGCACGCAACGCTCCATGTCCCGAGGTAACGAGGGATTCGGTGCTCCCGGGTCTCATCCCGTATACGCCAAACGCCGTTGAGCTGCGGCACCCCGGTCCCTGGCATCCGTGAAGGACTAGAGGAGTGGCCGCCTGGCCGCTGGGAGGTGGTGAGCCGCTGGACGGTGGTGGAGGTGAAACCAGGTCGTGGTGGAGGTGGGTGAGACGAGGACCGGGCCTATGTCATCCCGGTGTCGCTGAATCAAACCGAGCCCGGCACCAGCTCGGCCCCCTCGTCGGAGGGCTCGCGGGCCTCGAATCGCAGTTCCCAGGCCGCGGGACACCGTGTGTCCGCCGACATATGGCTTTATTGCGGGTTCGCGTCGCACGTCAAGAGGCACCCCTGCTTGTTTACGCCGTAAATCGTAAAGGGGTGCCCCAGTTCATCTTTCGCCCATGGAGGATAAGATCCTCTATAACCCGCCCCGCACATCACCGGTGGCATCCCGATGATGGCGGTCTGAGCAGGAACGCCGGGCGGCTCACTCACACACATTCGTCGTCGGGATGGGCACGCCAAGTGATGAAGTGGGTGCCAAACCTTAGAATGCAGGCCAAATGCTTGGCCTTGAAATCACCGCATGGCTCAGATCAAGGATCCTCCACTCCACCCCACTTCGTCACGCCGATGACCTCGTAGGCCGCCGGATGCTCGAGCCGATTAAAAAGGTCCCTGAGGGATATGCTCTAGGCCATAGAGTTATTGATCGACCCGCACAAGTCGACCACACACCTCGCACTCGACCTTTGAGGACATGGGAGGCGAGGTTGGCGAATTTCAATCACGCCATCGCCGCTTGACGAGGGGGTTTGCATAAAGCACGCATCCCTTATCCGCGCGAATTGTTCATGAAGAAGTCGCCGGGTGGTGAAACTCCCTTCTCCTTGATGAATGAACGATTTTTTTGCAAATTAAAGAACCGGGACGGGCGGCACTCGATTACAAACTCGAGGGCATCGGTCAGGGGAGAGGGTCTCACTGGCCGACCCGCTGTAGTAACCGCTCGCGCATACCGACTCCAGAGAAAAACTCGAACACCTAATGTGCACCACAACCAATCAACTAAATAATCATCAATAGACTCAACAAAACCTAAATGGTACGGCAAGACCCTAAGGACCTAGCTAACCGAAATGAATTCCTTAAAAGACTCAATACACCAAACGCACAAATGAACCCCGTGACCATCAGATCGCCAGAATCGGGCACACAAAGGGTGGAGATGCCACCATGACCCAAAACCAGCCAAAGAGGGTGACTTGCGCTGGTCGGCGAGCAGGGCAGGTCTCCCACCCAGAGATGGAGTTCGACAGCGTCCGATGAAGGCTGGGACGCAGGGGAGCTAGGGTTTCAGAGGAAAGAGGCGTACAGTGAAGGTGGAAAATGAACCATTCTCAAGAAAATTATCACGCTGGGCGACGCATGGGCAACGCCGCGACGCGGACGTGAGTATAATCGCGCTACGCCGCGACAGGTGTCTCACGCCGCGACGGATGGTGAGGTGGTGATGAATCCACGCCGCGACGAAATATCACGCACGCGACGCAGGGCTTTATACCGGACGTCGCGACGTGAGAATACACGCCGCGACGCGACGCAGAAGTGTTAAAATGACGCCGCCGACGAGAAATCCACGCCGACGCGCGAGAGATGCAATTTGACTGTCGACGCGTAAACTAACGCCGCTGACGCGACGTATTTCAGCACGACGCCGCTGACGCGTTCACCACGCCGCGACGCGGTGTAGAACTTCAAAATGATCATGATGGAATTGATGGGGTCGCGACGGTAAGAGAATGTCTCCTGTGATTTGAGAGGTTTAACACCTCTAATTTTTCGAGAACTCCAGAATTGTAAACTTCCTTCGACTTTGAACACTCCGCAAAGCCTCGCACCTACACTTCCGGCTCCTGAAATTAAACCAACAAATACAAACACTGATCATGGATACAACTAGAAATCAAAAAATTGGCCGAAAAACAACAATATAACCAAAACTTAAAAACAAAGTTTAGAACACTGGGTTGCCTCAAGAAGCGCTTATGTTTAATGTC